>CM036768.1:35061788-35549288 GCA_020796225.1 Arion vulgaris | reverse complement strand
ATGTATGTTGCATGTGTGTGTGTGTGTATAGTTTTATGTATGTATGTATTTTGTATGTATATAAATGAATATTGAAACATATAACTTGATGAATGGGAAGCATCAAATAAAGTATTGTAAACTTAAGAATGAATCTAAATAAGGTATCCAGAGTTTGAAAACAGCCATCATCTTCTTCGAGTTCTTCTAAACCAATTTAATGATTTGTGATATAGTTTGATCTTTACTAAGAACTGTATACGTTATACATTAGTTTTCGGCCTAAACCAATAGGAACGTTTAGGGCATGTGCATCCGAATCATCAAACCTCCTTACTCGCCTCTTACGACATGCGGGCAGGTAACAGTGGTTCTATTCTTTACACCCAAATTTGGGCCCGGGAACACTGGGCGAAAACACAGGTTAAAATAAGAAAAATTGAGATATGTTGGGCATACTCTGAGAAGAAATGTTCAAAGAAAGCATTCATTGAAGTGGAGGCTAAAGGGTTCTGAAAGAAAGAACGACAAAACCAGAAACTAACTATGAGAGACGATAAATATATTGCACTTCATTGAAGAGATTCATCGAGGTTTCAGAAGTGTTGTGTTATGGAGAAATTAATTTATCACTTATATCGTATAAAGTTAATTCTTTCTCTCGGCTGTGGGCGGAACAGGTATGTCTCATGTCTGGTTATTGCTATCTGTTTTAGGTCTTAATGTTTACTAGGCCCATCGTTAGCCTTCTTGATATGTTCTACGCAGTCTTCTTAGTCTTCCTCGTTTATTTTCCTCTGGTGTCCATATGAATTGGTAAGATCTTCTCATCCATCTGTGGCTGAAGTAGTCAACAATCATCGATGCATTAGAGCCTAAACTCTGTTTTCTAAACAGTGGTGATTTACGATGACGGCTTGTCGGGCGACGATCAACAGTTTGTGAGCCAAGCTAGAAGAAAACACGTCCAACACACCGGAAAGATCGGAAAAGTAGAAAGGTACTGAAGAAATACAATACAATAGTTTTCATTGCCATAAGGTTTTAAAATGTATCGTTAGGTGTGCCAATAAATCTCAGACCATGATGTACTTACACTACTACCTGATCTCTTATGCAGATTTTTCTTTAGATCCCTACACTTTTTGCTAGACTTCAATCTGATTCTGGGTAATTTGAGTAGGAGAAGTAGGTTTTTAGTCTACACCAGATGACTTTATCTGGCATCACATTAACTTTCTAATTATTTGCGCATTTGTTACATGTGTATAAGATTTCTAAAGGTTTAATTTTCGTGATAACAATAATTATCTTGAATACATTAACTGTGGTGAAGCATAAAAACAAAGTACTGTAGTTTTACACAATACCAAAGCAATAACAATACACAGCAACGTTTCGACAAAAAGGCCTTTATCGAGCAAAGAATGCAAGAGAGGTGAATAATTTCACCTCTCACACAACACCTAGAATCAAACAATAAGTTCTTAACCAATTAGATAGGCCCGCCTGCCCAGCATGTTCGTAGCGCGTTGGACGACGGCTGACACACCCCATGTGAGTGCGGCTCAATTTCGCGGGCTAGCAGAAAAGCCACAGGTTCTCCAGGTTTACGATGTTTGTGGCACCGAGCCGAAGAGTTACGATGTCCATGGCACTGAACCGAAAAGCTGAAAGCTCAAGTGCTTCTGGATAGAAAAAAAACAACAACAAAAACAATAAGATGAAATAAGATGATAGGGTTAAGCACTTATTGTTGGATTTTACATGTTGTGTGTTGTGTGTTGTGTGCTGTGTGTTATGTAAGAAGTGTAATTATTCACCTCTCTTGTATCCTTTGCTTGATAAAGACCTTTTGGTCGGAACGTTGCTGTGTATTGTTATTGTTTTTGTAATTTGTACAACTACATTACTTTGTTTTTACATTTTTCGCCATTATACATAGTTTTACTGCAATCTTCTCTTATATCAATATTATATTAACTGCCACGTTGAAAAAAAACACACGTCGTAGGCAACTCAGTTCTTTTTCTTTTACTCTGCAGATGTTTGTGCTGTATCTTTCTAACTTTTATTTTTAAATCAACGTTCAGTGAATGGTAAATTTATAGCTATTTTTTAAATAAACAAATCAATTCCTAATGCTAGGCACATGATAAAACGAGACTTACAAAATGTGTGCAGCTTACGACTTGTGGCTTTTATTATCTTTATGCTATATTAATGTATGGCTCGGAAACATGGACAATGAACAAACAGTTAGAAGAGAGAATTAATACGGCTCGTCATTAAGGGCCAGTGGGGCCGGGCCCCACCAAAAAAAAGTTGTAACGTGTATTTATTATTTTATACATTAAAATATATTCTAACCGAAACCATGATTTTTCCGAAATTTTCTGTCTGGCCCCACCAACAAAACTGATCACGAACCGCCACTGGATTTAGGGAGTTTGGAATTATACGTGCTACAAGCAGCGCTGGCTGCTTGAGGGGCAGAGAGAGAAGTCTGTTTAACCAGTGAGCCCCAGGAACTACCTGTACTCTTCGAAATCTGTTGGAGGAGTCTGAGCACCTATGGATCTGCTCGGCGTGCTGTGACGTCAGTTCATAAATCAATAGTTATTTAATGAAATCTTCGGCCATATACCAAACAAACGCACGCTTCTTCTTCTTTGTGTTCGCCATTTTGATGATTATAATGTCAGACGCGTTCTCATGATGAAGTCGGTTGATGTCTGAAGCTTCTGTCTGGTGTCATTTAGTTATGTAAATGTTATGTTGGGTTAGTGTCATTTAGTTACAGTGAAATGTTTGATGTCTAGTGTCATTTAGTTATGTAAATGTTATGTGTCTAGTGTCATTTAGTTATGTAAATGTTATGTGTCTAGTGTCATTTAGTTATGTAAATGTTATGTGTCTAGTGTCATTTAGTTATGTAAATGTTATGTGTCTAGTGTCATTTAGTTATGTAAATGTTATGTGTCTAGTGTCATTTAGTTATGTAAATGTTATCTGTCTAGTGTCATTTAGTTATGTAAATGTTATGTGTCTAGTGTCATTTAGTTATGTAAATGTTATGTGTCTAGTGTCATTTAGTTATGTAAATGTTATGTGTCTAGTGTCATTTAGTTATGTAAATGTTATGTGTCTAGTGTCATTTAGTTATGTAAATGTTATGTGTCTAGTGTCATTTAGTTATGTAAATGTTATGTGTCTAGTGTCATTTAGTTATGTAAATGTTATCTGTCTAGTGTCATTTAGTTATGTAAATGTTATGTGTCTAGTGTCATTTAGTTATGTAAATGTTATGTGTCTAGTGTCATTTAGTTATGTAAATGTTATGTGTCTAGTGTCATTTAGTTATGTAAATGTTATGTGTCTAGTGTCATTTAGTTATGTAAATGTTATGTGTCTAGTGTCATTTAGTTATGTAAATGTTATGTGTCTAGTGTCATTTAGTTATGTAAATGTTATGTGTCTAGTGTCATTTAGTTATGTAAATGTTATGTGTCTAGTGTCATTTAGTTATGTAAATGTTATGTGTCTAGTGTCATTTAGTTATGTAAATGTTATGTGTCTAGTGTCATTTAGTTATGTAAATGTTATGTGTCTAGTGTCATTTAGTTATGTAAATGTTATCTGTCTAGTGTCATTTAGTTATGTAAATGTTATGTGTCTAGTGTCATTTAGTTATGTAAATGTTATCTGTCTAGTGTCATTTAGTTATGTAAATGTTATGTGTCTAGTGTCATTTAGTTATGTAAATGTTATGTGTCTGGTGTCATTTAGTTATGTAAATGTTATGTGTCTAGTGTCATTTAGTTATGTAAATGTTATCTGTCTAGTGTCATTTAGTTATGTAAATGTTATGGTTGTGTTGTAGGGCAAGCATTCTTTTCTAGGGAGGACTTACAGGGAACAATCTTTCTGGACATGTTCTGTGGTTTGATTACCGGTGCCATATGAACACAGAGGGGATGGGGAATAATCGTTGCCTGTGTATGTGTTTGTTTAGTCTGTTATGCACTGTCTTGAGTTAGAAGATGATAATCTGTGTTTGTTTGTCGTGTGTGTAGTAGTCATCGTTGGACAGGTTAGGCTCTTTTCTAATGTCCATGATATTTTTTTTTCAAAGTATGTGATTTCAATTTCAATTTTTTTTTCCCATCTAGAAGTACTTGAGCTTTCAGCTCATCAGCTCGGTGCCATGGACATCGTAACCATTCGATTCGGTGCTACGAACACCGTGAATCTGGGAAACCTGTGGCTTTTCTACCAGCCCAGGGAATTGAACCCGCACACACAGAGGGCTAGTCACCTGCAGTCCAACGAGCTTCGAAAACGCTCGGAAGGCGGGCTTCATTTTCTACTAAACACAAGCTCGTGGCCGCCTTTACAGTGTTATAGGTCATGGGCAAATAAGGAACTGGGGAATCCATCTCAAATTCATGGTACTAAAAATGAAAACTTTCAATCAAAGTAAACATTTTGATACATGCACACTTACAAAACCAATAATACCACACCATATCAAGCGACCGAGCGTGCATTATCTCGAAACCTATAATCAGTTAAACCTGCTACGCCTAGCGGCAAAAAAGCAGAGAAGGACGAAAGAAAGAAAGAAGACAACTCATAATATAAAATATATTGTCGGATTGTGTGTTTGTGTGTTTGTGTGTCTCAGAGAAAAACCTTTTAGCCGCCAAACTCTGGATTTATGAAATTGGTACAAATTATTTGAGAGAAATGTGTTGGCCAATGCAACTATTTTCAACTTTTTTGCCTGGTTCCTTTACCGAGTTATGTCTTAGTTAAGTTATTTTAAAATTTACATAAATTCTAGCATTCCAGTCAGCCATTATACTAGATCATTAGTCATACTAGCAAAAAATTGCATCAGGAAGATCCTACGAATACCATGGACAGAAAAAAAAAGCACGAACACCGATGTCCTGAAAGAACTGAATGTTAAAGACAATTGGCTGATAAACAATATGCTATACCTATACAGAAAAATTAGTCACTTTGGTCACATCAAGCGTCACGATGGCCTGGAGAGAACAATATTAGAGGCAGGGTCCCAGGACGCAGAGGCAGACCAAGAAGAAGATGTCTACAAGATATTAAAGGAACCATAAACATGACCATCGCGAAGGGGTGAACTGGCTAGAATAAGAGTGAATTTCAGATGCGCTGCAAAGAGAGCAACATCATATAAAGGATACGCACATTGATGATGATATGGTGTGTCTATGTTTTCATAAATCATGTTACATCTGCTCCTTTCTTAAATAACATCAGATCTCGTCCCATCATGCGTTTTATTTGGAATTCACTCTTCCTTTTGCTTTCTGATACACATTTACTACAGCATTTGAAAAGCATGCGGTGGTTGAAATAATTGTTGATCCCCATTACACATTGCAAGGTATGTATAGAAGGAACTGTTAATTTAAAAAGTTTTTAACGAAACTTGATGAAAAACATATACTGATAACAACAACAGAAGGATAAAATATAAATAAATTACCTGTAGCGAAACAAAACTCATCACTAGTTCATTTTGAGCTAATTTGATAATAAAAAAAATTATGGCGCAATCTACGGCACATGGTCAAATGGAATAGACAAACTGGCTCACACTGTGGCACTTAGTTAATAAAGTGTTGATTAATTATTGCTTTTATGTCACAGAGTTTGTGTTTTTAATTTTGAATTTTCTACTGCCACGAGGTTTTTTTTTACGTTCTCGACTTTAATACGAGATCTATATTTTCTCATCCGTCTCCGATAGGATTAGACGCTCGATCTAACCTACACTAAGATCAAGGATCACTGGCAAATAGTCTTCTACCTGCTTATTCGAAACGAACGATTACTTTTACGGCGTGAAGCAATCATTTTTGTTTTCAGTGTGTAGTCAACATGTTGCAAAAGATTATCGTTAATGTTGCACAATTCTGTACGCCAGGGGGCATCAGATTTTGTTTATTTATGTATAATCTTCTTCTACGTTTGATTAATAGGACCATCATCATTGCACTTCGGTGCGCAACCAAGTGTGCTCCGATCTCTTTCTTACACAGGAAGATCACAGCTGTAGTATCCAAAATATATAGATGAGACTGCAGTAAAACTATTTGATTGGCAAAACAAGAAATCACAAAGTACTGTAGTTTTACAAATTACAAAAACAGTGACAAAATACAGCAACGTTTCGACCAAACAAGGCCTTTATCAAGCAAACGAACAACAGGAGTGACACATTTAAAAAAACAAATGAACGACCAAAAACAAACGTTTCTAATGAAAATCTGGGAATAAAAACGAATAACGAAATAAATGTAACACAAAAACACACATAAAAACTAGAAATAGAACGGAAGAGAAACAATGAAAAATCTAGTAAATATATAACTTGAATACATGCAACATGTACCCATATAGATTACAAGGCATGGGAAGAGAAAGTACTAAGAAGCAAAGGAATGTAATACGTTGAGCCCACGTGGTCGCAGGGAAAAACAACGAATCCATACCATCACAACAAGCACAATCGAAAAGATGGGCTGAACATTTTAAAGAGGTATTAAATAGACCCAACCCAGTGATAACACCAGTTTTTTGAAACAGAAATACAAATGCCATCATTAAATGCACCCATTGACGACTTCTCAATGGAAGAAATTAAACAAGCCATCAGGAAACTGAAAAACAATAAAGCCAGCGGTAGCGACGATATTTCAGGAGAGATGCTAAAGGCAACTGACGAGGAATCAATGGGATTCCTACGTACCTTAATGAACGATGTTTGGCAGAATGAGACCCTCCAAAGATTGGAAAGACGGAGTGATATTCAAGCTCCCAAAAAAGGCGATTTGTCAAATTGCAACAACTGGTGCGGAATAACTCTGCTATCAACACCTGGCAAGCTATTCTGCAGTATTTTGATGGAGAGGCTGAAAAAGCCGTCGACGCAAGGCTAAGAGAAGAACAAGCTGGCTTTCGTCCACATCGTTCTTGTACCGATCATATCTTCACGCTGAGATCCATTATAGAAGAATCAATTGAATTCCAGTCACCACTAGTGATACATTTTATAGACTTTCAGAAAGCGTTTGATAGTCTTCATCGTTCCACTCTCTGGGAGATTCTTAAGACCTATGGCTTCCAGGAAAAGTACATCAATATTATAAAAGCCTTCTATTCTGAAGCATCCTGCTGTGTAAGAACAGATGCAGGAAACTCAGACTGGTTCACAGTCAATTCGGGTGTGAAGCAGGGCTGCGTTATGTCACCTATGCTTTTGGGATAGCTATAGACTGGATCATGCGCAAATGCACCCAAGATGATCAACTAGGCATCAAATGGCTTAATAACAGCAGACTATTTGATCTTGACTTTGCCGATGACGTGGCCATATTGAATTCAACTACACAAGCAACCCACAAACTAACGAGCAATCTTTGCACACTTGCAGAACAGGTTGGTCTCCAGATCAATTCTGCCAAGACCAAAATTATGGACCTCACAAACTCGACAGACAACATCGTAATAAATGGCCAAACACTGGAGAAAGTTGAACATTTTACATATTTGGGTAGTAAAGTGTCAAACAACGGAGACACGATGAAAGAAATAAACTCTCGTATTGCTATAGCAGCTAGTGCCTTCACTAAATTAACGAATATCTGGCAATCTCAAGACTTTAGTATATGCACAAAAGTTAAATTATTTAGGTCATGTGTGATTCCTGTACTGACCTACGGTTGTGAAAGTTGAAATCAACAAAGAAAATTGATAAGAAACTGGACAGCTTTGAGAATAAATGTCTACGAAAATTATTAAAAGTAAAATGGAGTGATTTCGTTGCTTAGAGCACACCAACAACCTATATCAAATATTATAAGGAAACGACGGTGGAAATATTTAGGTCATGTGCTTAGATCAGACGAAAAGAGACTAAATCGACAAGTCCTTATGTGGTCACCAGTTGGGAAAGAAAACGTGGAAGACCAAAGACCACTCTTCGAAGAACCATCCAACAAGAAAGTAAACTATTGGGATGTAAAACCATACAAGATCTGCAATTGCTAGCAAAGAACCGTATCACATGGAGATCTAAAACCTCTGCCCTATGTGCCGCCTTTGGCACGAAAGGAACAAACTAACTAACTAACGTGGTCGCAAGATACCATACAAAGAAATCAACTGATTCTCCAGATCAAATCGACTGCGATCATCCGAGGAGCATGATCGGATGGCTGTGACCTGGACATCGTGAGCTCCTAAATGGCCAATATCCAAGAAATGGGTGGCTACAGGGGTCACAGAGCATTGGCGTATGTCGCGCAAGTGTTGGGCGAATCGGTAGTATCCAAACTCTGCAGCATCGGCGAGGGTCCCCGATGTAATTTTGAAGATGGTGAAGACATTTATGTAGGAATTTTATTTTTAATCTTTTCTAATGAATTTTTTTCCACTGGCAGCCTGCTCTTCTCGATTTTGAACATCCCATACTTCTTTTACCTGCTCAAATTGAACACGGGGCCTACGTTTTATCGTCCGTCTCCGATAAGACTAGAAACTCGATCTCACCTACATTGAGATCAGGGATCTCTGGAAAAATATCCAGATGGCTTCACGAGGTAGCGAACCTGGAGCGATCCTCTCTGCCTGCTTGTGCGTTATCTAAATTTCCGTATTCTTCTTCTTTATTCTTTTCGTTCGTTCTTTACGACCAATTTTAATCACTCTTTGTGATATGTTTGATCTTTGTCAAGGACGTGTCTATGTTGCATATTGGTTTGGTAGGCCCCTAAACGCATAGACTTCTACACGTTTAGGACATGTGCATCCGATTTCAGTCAAACCTCCTTTGTCGTCTCTTACGACATGTGTGACAGGTAACAGTTGTTCTATTCTTTACACCCCAAATTTGGGCCCGGGTAACCACTCGGGCGAAATTCACGTATTGATCAGGGTCAAGAACAAGAAGCTGTTGTCAAATCCAAAACTAATATACATATTGACTTGCACAAATAGAGTAAAATTGATATGTAAATACGTGCAACAGATGTCGATGTAGATTATACTAAATTTTGCACTAACACTAAATCTTAGTAGTTTGTATACGTATAAAAATATGCAGTGGCGACTCGTGATCAGTTCTGTTGGTAGGGCCAGACAGAAAATTTCGGAAAAATCATAGTTTGGGTTAGGATATATTTTAATGTATAAAATAAAAATACACGTTACACCTTATTTTTCGTTGGGGCCCGGTCCCACTGGCCCTTAATGACGAGTCGCCACTGTGTATATGTACTATGTATACCCCAACCCCCTGTTGATGTCATGTTCAATTTATGTATCAAATCTTATATCCGTTTTCGTCTTTGTTATCGCTTGGAATGTGTATGATTTTTTATTCCAGTCTGTTACAGCAAATGTTTTTCTAGTCAAGAAATAATTGAATTGATTCTAATCGAGAGATCGATTGTTTGATTGATAGAACAATCATCATTACATTTCAGCGAATAACCATGTGTGCTTTAATTTCTTTTTCACAAATACATTTTTTCAGCGACAGTGAACGAACTCCATAGCACCGGCAAGGGGACCCAATGTAATCTTGAAGGTAGTGAAAACTTTGTAGGAACTTTTTAAAAATATATTTAGTGGATTTTTTTTTTACAGAGGCTTTGCAGGCTAAGCTTAACGATTTTTAACTGCTAAAGTTTCTTAATAGTTCATAAGTACGGTTCCAACTTCACTGCAACGGGTCACCCCATAATTGCTCCGTTCCTGTGCCAATGAAAATCACACGAAATGCTAACAACTGTGAAATGTTTCCTGTGTGAACTAATTCCAGAATGAAACAGCCGCGTACCGCCACAAAAGCAACCTGCTCCGCATAAAATGCATATGGTCGTTCGCTAGTATAGCAACACAAAACTGTTCATCACTTGAATTGCAATTCTTGTCGAAGGAACATCAATCACGACAAAATCCAGCTTTCTGTACCCGCAATATAACTGCATACGACAGATTGAGCTTGTTCGTCATAACCGCTGTCCGCCATTTTCTGAATACACACTAACACACAACAAACGCACGGTTGACACAGCAAAAGCATTCCATGTAACATTCATAGCTCACAGCGTTGCTCAAGCACTAACTCAGTAGCTCGGCAAACGAAACCGGAAAATACCCGACCAAACATGTCGGAAATGCGCTAGAAAATCGTGTTCAGAATCAAACAGTTTCTTTACGTGGTCAAACTAAAACACGAAACCTACGTTTTATCAGCCGTCTCCGATACAACTAGGAATCGACCTCATGGTACATTGGACACTCCCATGAGTGCTCTGTCCTCCGCTGCAGAAGGCAGCCTAAAGTCTAATTGCTTCCTGTTCCCATGAGAAGTTGATTAATATACCTTCTCTTTCTATCACGAAGACGACACTGTTTGGGATGTCCAAACCTAACTCATAATTCTCGCACACGTTCCAGTGTCTGAGACTCGCCAATATCACATAAATGAGAGCGTACCACATTGATGACATCGACTCTTGCCATACTTCTGCCCGCTTGAGTCGGGACATTGTTTGCAAGAAAGTCAGCACTCTCGCTATTCTGCACTGCAGCATGTCCAGGTGTGTACAGCCAAATTGTTGTATTGAGATGTGATCTCCAAATGCAGTCCACCCATTTCACAAAATATTAAATGAATTATTCAGGATGTGATCAATGTGACATATAATTCTTGCCTTATACCACGAACTACTCTATAATGGCATCAGCGCTGGCGGCCATATTGCCATAATACGTCATTAAAAATGGAGCACTGTGGCCAGATAATTATAGTAGGTCGTGCTTATATACCCGTTCTGAATGTATTTTTTGAGCATATTCATTGAGTACCTTAGTACATATGCATATGCAAATTCCTGTGTCATCAACCGCTCTATGGCTATATTTCTCTATTTAGTATCTATTGTGAGTGTGCTTTAAATAGAACCATCATCACTGCACTTCGGTGAGTAGCCACGTGTGCTACTCACAGAAAGATCTCCACTGCACTGCTCGAGCTCCGAATCACCGATTTAATTTTGGAAGATGTTAGATATATTTTGTAGGAATTTAATGTTTAATCTTTTTTCTAATGAATTTAGCTCAGGCATTGGCTTTCCAGCCTGTTCTTCACGATTTTGAACTGCCAATGGTTCTTATACTTGCTCAAATTAAACACCGGACCTACATTTGATTGTACGTCTCCGATAGGACTAGAAACTCTATCTCACTTACACTGAGACTAGAGATCACTGGAAAAATATCCCTATGACTTCCCGAGTGAGTGAAACAGTTACCTTTGGCACGAGTAACTAACCTTTACGCTACAGGGATCAGTATAAATGTAGAGTTCATGCCTGGTTTGTAATAGTTGATTAAACTCTTTTTTTGTTAAAAATTTTTAAAAACATATTTACGGATTATTTCAACCAAGTAGAAAACCCGTCCGTGGATTACTTAGGATAAGAAAGTTGGTTTAGAATATTATTTATTTTTATCAGATCAATATCCTTTCAAAACTCTTTGTGCACGCACACAAAACCAAGTTAATATGCAATGATTTATTAAAGAATAAATCTATGTATGTGTGCTTTAATAAAATTAAATTTAAGCTTCTTATGTTAAACACCAGATCACTATTTCCTATATCAAAATATTTAGAGTTATAGAGTGGCGTCTGTGGCCTAGGGGTTAGTGACTCGGTCTATTAACCCCGACGTTCTGAGTTCGAATCACGATGCGGACAGTTTGCTTGCAAATTGCGCAACGGTTGATTTTAACAAAAGGACGATGGCGCTACCCGTTCAGAAAGCAATGGCAAACTACTGAACGTATAAGTGGTGCCTAGAAAATCAACGACTCGTTTACTGTGGTTGATGGCTACGTCCTTTAGGATATGCCACGATTTTTTAAATATTCTATCAAGAATTATGCACAAAAAGCATCAAATGGATCTTCATCATAGTTCGGCTCGTAAAAATGGCATTTAGGAGAATTTGTAATGCCAAAACGGTTTGTCAAGGTATTCAATCAATCAAGTGCCATGCCTGCCGTCGTAGGCGATCATGTCTCTCAGCTCCACAACTCTCTTTGCTTGGTGCATGTAATCAGTTCTGACGTAGATATTTTGTCAAACCATGATGTCAGGCCATCCAACATCTTCTCCCTTTGTCTTCCACGGTCTCTCCTTCCTTGAATTTTACCTGTAGTCACCAAATGTTCTAAACCTTCTCTTCGCATTATATGCCCAAAGAACCTTGATTGTCGGATTCTTATTCTTTTGATAAGGTTTCTTTGTGTGCAGGCCTGATTTAAAACCTCCACATTTGTTTTCTTTGCAGTCCATGGAATTTTCAACATTCTTCTGTAAAACCACATCTCTGTGGCTTCCAATGATCGTATTGATTGTTTGTTCATTGTTCATGATTCACTGCCATACATAAGTATTGGTTCAATATAGCACAGCAGTACTCGTTTATATGAGTTATTACCCACTGCTGTAACAACCTCTGGAAACTTAACGTGAATCAACTGTTATGAACATGCTGTGTTTGTGGTAATGAGATAGCAGACAGATTCGCAACGATAGCACAGATTGTCTGGATATTTAGAATGAACAAGGGAGGGTGGGGTGCGCCCCTAAGACGACATTGGCTACATCTACATATTCGCCCGAGTGGTTACCGGGACCCAAATTTATGGTGTAAGGAATATAGCCACTGTTACCTGCCACGCATGTCGTATGAGGCGCTAAGGAGGTTTGGATGAAATCAGATGGACATGTCCTAAACGTGTAGAAGTCTATGCGTTTAGGGCCTGAAACCAATGTGCAACGTTTACACGTTCTTGGCAAAGATCAAACATATCACAAAGAGTGATTAAAATTGGTCGTAAAGAACGAACGCAAAGAAGATCTACATATCAAAACAACAAACTCGAAACTGCCCAATATAGGAAAGTTGTGAATATCCGAAGCGTTTCTCGCTTGTGGACCTTTGAGGTAAGTTGTGTGGTTGCCGGGGCCCAAATTTGGGGTGTAAAGAATAGAACCACTGTTACCTGCCACGCATGTCGTAAGAGGCGACTAAGGATATTTGGCTGAAATCGGATGCACATGTCCTAAACGTGTAGAAGTCTATGCGTTTAGGGCCTGCCAAACCAATGTGCAAAGTATACACGTTCTTGGCAAAGATCAAACATATCACAAAGAGTGATTAAAATTGGTCGTAAAGAACGAACCCAAAGAAGAAGAAGAGCTACATATCAAAACAACAAACTGCCCAATATAAGAAAGTTATGAATATCCAAAGCGCTTCTCGGTTGTGGATCTATTGAGGTAAGTTTTGACTTCTTCCTTCCTTCCTTTGCGTTCGTTCTTAGACTAATTTTAATCACTCTTTGTGATATGCATGATCTTTCAAGAGTGTTACGTCACATTGGTTTTAGGCTAAACGCATGACTTCTAACGTTTAGAAGCATCGATTTCTCAAACTCAAGTCGCCTCTTACGACTGCTGCAGTAACAGTGGTTCTATTCTTTCACCAAATATGGTCCCGTAACCACTCGGCGTTTTAGACTTTCGTATGATTTATTTTTGTACTGCTAGCTATACTGCTTCACTTACAACTATCTACAATTAACTCCTAGCAACAGTTGGAAGTTTGTCCAATGGTCGTATTTTTGTGAAGTAGTGGGAAATTTAACTTACTGCAGATCATAATTTTTGCAGAATGTACAGAATATATAAAGGTATACAGCAGACTGCAATATTTGGTAAGTTTGCTTCTATTATTTGTCAGCTATATTGGTCTGCCAGTAAATTGATCTATTCGATCATACTAGACCAAGACCACTTAGGTTAGGATTGGTTATTGGTTATTGGTTACTAAACTGACGTCATTGCACTCCGGGCAAACCCATAGGTGCTCAGTCTCCCCAACAGATATCGAAGAGTATGCATACTGATGGTTCCTGTGGCACGCTGATTAAACTCACCTCTCACTCTGCCTCTCAGGCATCCAGTTCGATTTGAACAACGGGCAACTCCAAACTGCTTAAATCGCTTGATCGATTCAACATCGATTTTAGTGTCCTCATCCAACAGAGAGTCCAACGAAGAGACCGAAGAATATCCCCCTTATCCATCTTCAACTCCCCAACAATCGATGCTGTTGATGCAAGCCTGTCCGCTCTCTCATTACCGTAAACACCCCATGCCCAGGACAGTATATCCACGTAAGCCGCTGGAGGTTAGAAACTTCTATAGACGACATCCACTCATACCGAAACCTGCCCTTCTGGATCTTGTGAAGCATCGACTGAGAGTCAGAAACAACAACTGCCCCAGTAAATTAAGTCCCATAAATCCAATGGAGGGCAGCAGTAACGGCCTCAACCTCCATCCTCACACTAGAAGTAGTTGTCCTAGTAGTTAGGTTAGGAACGACTTATTAAATTATGTGTTTAAAAACGTGTTACTACTACTACTACTGTTAGTGTTACAACTTGAACAACCCGTATCAAATATTATGAAGAAACGAAGGTGGAAATATTTAGGTCATGTTCTTAGATCAGACGAAAAGAGACTAAATCCACAAGTCTATGTGGTCACCAGATGGGAAAAGAACGCGCCCAGACCTAAGACCACCCTAAGAAGAACTATCCTACAGAAAAGTAAGTAAACTATTGGGACGCAAAACTATTCAACATCTCCAACTGCTAGCAACGAATCGCATCACATGGAGCTCTAAAACCTCTGACCTATGTGCCGTCCTTGGCACGAAAGAAACTAACTGCTACTGTAACTGTTATTTCTTTCACTCACTGTCTATTCGGTTGCATGGGCCTACAAGCTATTTTTCCTTACCGTTCTATCATGGACAACTCGTGCAATCTCTTTTATGTAATTGAGTGGGGCATTTCTTGACTCCTTTAATAAATTTAGTTTTATCGGTTTCTCTAGTGTTTTTTAAAGGGTTTTAAATCCGAAGGATTTACTTCATTGCACCGGGTTTTACCCCATATGGCTCGTCCTCTCCGCAGAAATGGCATGCCACCTGCCTAGAGTATTGCACAAAGCACGAACTCCGTAGCTCCGATAACAATCCTACGGGTCTCTGGAAAAAACTGCACTCGTGAACAGAAGGCCCGATTCGGATTCGAACCCACAACCTTCGACTTGCAAGACAAAGGGCTTAACCACTCAGCCACAGAGACCCCCGTCCTTTATAATCACTCTTTATAATGTCTCTTTATGTTGGGCTAATTATTTTACTTTTTATTCATATTCTGAAGAAACATTGCCGCTAAATTATAAATTGCCATATTTTTGGGAATCACATTTTATGTACCAAACATAACGTTTTATTCTGAATATACGGTGTCTTGTCTGTTCTCGATTTTGTATGTATTTCTTAGTTTTGTCTTCCTAAACTTTTCCAAGTCATCAAATAGCATGTCCCTTGCGGAGCATCACTTTCATCACAGACCCATGAAAAACTCTCTGTCTCTAGCATGTTCTCCTGCCTCTTCAAACATCATGTTCAAGGTCTCTCTGATGTCCTGCTGTCACCTTTGTCTTATTCGTCCCCTGCCTTGTACTCCAGGAACCATGCCCTCTATTACTGTTTGCTCCAAACCACTGTGTCGTTTAATGGGGTCAAAATATTTCATCTTCCTGGACATGTAAACTTTTCCAAGACATTTATGATAACATTTCCTTCAGATCATCCAAATATTACTGCCGACTAAAAGTTTGTTTTCTTGCTCTTTCTGAGCAGCTGTAGGTACGAGTACTTTTATGTACCTGTATCATAAAAGTCACAGCAACGACTCCTCACTTTTGGCTGAAGTTGTACGGGAAGAAAATGATACAAAGCCAGTTCAAGGCCAAGCTGCAGTGCCAAAACAGATTGCACAAGAAGGTCCTCTTGTACTTGAACTGAAGCAAGTCCAGGTGATGTTCCGTCATGGGGCTAGAACACCTATACAAACAATACCAAAAGTTCAAGAGGTACAGTAAGTCTTCAGCTTAACACTATTTAGGCTTTCCTGCTCTCACTGGATCATAAAATGCAACTCTTGACTTTCCTCTGGCTTTTATTTTGATCTATATATTACATTAGCAGGTAGCTGATTTGTGGGTGGTTCAGTTCTTAGTACAGTCGGTTCCCTAATCACCCAGGCAGAAAATTGTGACCTAAACTTTTTGAGATGAGTAAAAACTTTGAAATTTTCTGATTTTTAATCTTAGTTATTAAAATATAATTGCTGTAAAATTACTACTATTTCAATAGTATCAAGCACATATGGAGTAAAAGATTGATTATTTTCATTTTTCCAGTTTGTTTTTCCATATTTGGAGACATATTTTTGAGTTTATCCCAGAGGATTTAGTTGTGTTGAAGAGAGTAAGGATTGATGGATTTAAAAATATGATGAGCATCCAGCAGCAAAACACCTAGACCTCAAGAATCTGATAGGGTTAAGCTTGAGACTATGATTGTGGTAAATAAAAAGAGTAAAGAAACCATTTTTCAAACCTCTAGGTATATTGGGGAATATGATGTTAGGCCCATACTTTTCAGTGACAAATTTTTAATTTGTGTGAATTATTTTGTCTGGTCAGCTGTTTCTATCCTACTCATATCAATTTTATATGCTTGGCTTGAACACAGACCTGTGTTTTACTATCTATCTTCTTCAAAAAGACTAGGAACTTGATCTCACCTACACTGAAATCAGTATTCCCTGAAAAATTCAATTTGAGCCTAATCTCTGATATAGAAGGTGTTGGTCAATTTTTCTACTTTGGAGGCGAGATTAGCCAATCACTAGGTACAGATGGGGACATTAATGCCAGGATTAGGAAAGTCCGCCCAGCCTTTCTATCCTGTACATGGTGTGGAAATCTACTGCCATCTCCACTAAAACAAAGCCCTGGATATTCAAGTTAAGTTTGAAATCTGTGCTGCTGTATGGCTCGGAGACATGGCGAGTCACCAAGTTAAATACAAATATGACTAAGACCTTTGTCAACAGATGTCTCTGGTGTATTCTCAGACTGAGATGGTATACCATAATTGCAAACACAGACATGTTGATAAGAACAGGATAGGAACCCATGATGACCCAGGTTAAGAGGAGAAATGGCGATGGGTCGGGCATACCATATGGAAGGCACAGTGAAGTGTCACAAGACAACCTCTTGAGTGTGACCCATGAGTTGACACAAAGAGAGGGACATTCCCTAAACAGACCTGGAGAAAGGGTCTTCTTGAGGAACTGAGGATGCTGGACTATCCTGGAAGGCATATAGAAAACAGCCAGAGACCGGGAAAAGTGGCAACAACTGTTTTTTTTTTTTTTTTTGATCCAGAAGCACTTGAGCTGAAAGCTCTTCGGCTCGATGTCATGGACATTGTAACCCTTCGGCTCGGTGCCACGAACACCTAAATCTGGGGAACCTGTAGCTTTTCTGCCAGTCCGCGGAGTTGAAGCCGCACTTACAGAGGACTAGTCACCGTAGTTCAACGCCTACGAACACACTGGGCACGTGGCGCAAACAACTGTTAAGGCCCTATACCCCACGAGGAACAGAAAGAAATAAGTCAAGTCTAATCTCTTCACATGGGATACAAACAGAGTATTTTAGGAGCAATAGATAAGCCTCATATCTCAATGTCACAGGGAACCCCACTAACTATGACTTTGCTACAATATATTTTTGTTTTGTTTCTTAGGCAAATTATGATCCCGAATATTTGATGAGAGAACACCAAGCTTCATTGTTCCCATATGAGAGGATACTATTGAGCACAGGTCAGCGAACTGAATGGTCGGAAACTCAGAGGAAGATTGCAGAGACACCTCTGAAGGTATTCACTTGATATTCTATCTATATTCTCTTCATGTTAAGCTGACACATAAAATATTCACAAGTGCTTCCCATATCTGCCTGTCCTTCTACCCTCGGTATTCCATGTCAGTCAGCACTCTTTCATTATCCTTTCCACCATACTTCTCTAGGTTTACTTCGATTTAGAAGATGATGAAAATATTTTTAGCAATTTAATTTTGCTAGGGCAGCTGCTTTCCAGCCTGCTATTCTCAAGTTTGAACTGCCAAGGGTTCTTTTTAGTGATCAACTTTAACACAGGATCTATGTTTCATCGTCCATCTCTGATATGACTAGGAACTCGATCTCACCTACACTTAGATCAGGGATCTCTGAAAATATGTCCCGATGGCTCTAGGAGTGAGGGAGTGAACTTAGTACCTTTAGAATGAGAGGCAAGCATCTAACCTCTGCGCCACATGGTTGCCAATAATGTACAGTTAATTTTCTTTCACAGCTCCTCATTTCTTTTCTGGCCAAAACATTTACAGGATTCTCGTTAGACATTTATTTTGTAAGATCTGTAATGTATGTTTTATTCCTACAGTCTGCCCGTCTGCCAGCGTGTTGTAGCGCATGGACTACTGGTGACTATCCCCTGTGTGTGCGGGTTCATTTCCGCGGGATGGCAGAAAAAGCCACAGATTCCCCAGATTTACGGTGTTAGTGACACCGAACCGAAGGAGTTACGATGTCCATGGCACCGGGCAAGAGCTGAAAAGCTCAAGTGCTTCTGGATCAGGAAAAAAAAATTCCTACAGTCATTTTCCAGTATCCGCTATTATATGGCAATAGAGACCATTACTTTGGTATATTGTGAAAAAAATGTGGAAGACCCAAATGACCTGGAGGAGCACAGAGGAACAAGAACTGAAAGAAATTAATCACAGCTTGAACACACATACAGAGGACGGCCACAAATAGAGAAGAATGATGTACATATGTTGCTACCCTAAACACCAAGGGCATCACAAGCTATAGAAAGAGTGGGGATGTGGCTCAACTGGTTATTTCGCTCAACTCTTTCCATGCCAATTGCTGCACACCGCGCCACAGCTTATTTCCGTTGAGCGCCTTTCACAGTACACTGCGCCATTCGAGTTGTTTCCCTTTATCAAGCATCCTAGTTTCTTACCATTATTACTTTACTATTATTACTTCTACTATTATTACTTCTACTATTACTTCTACTTATTACTTCTACTATTATTACTCTACTATTATTACTTACTATTATTACTTACTATTATTACTTCTACTATTATTACTTCTACTATTTACTTCTACTATTATTACTTCTACTATTATTACTCTACTATTATTACTTACTATTTACTTTCTTTTTAACCTTTTATTATAATATATTGTAGTTTTCTTCAGACTTGTATATAAAAGATATATATTATGTGTTTATTTATTAACGAGCAATTAGTTTGTTTAAAAATTTTTTGTGTGTATTAACATGTTAAAACTGAGGAAATAACTGCTACTGAAAGAGTTAAGATCAAAAATGTTTATTTGTAGAATATTCAAGCAATGGTTAGTTTTTAATGAATGTAGGTGATACTTGCAGCTGATGAAATTAAAGGATATCAGCGATGAAATTAAAGGATATCAGCGATGAAATTAAAGGATATCAGCGATGAAATTAAAGGATATCAGTGATGAAATTAAAGGATATCAGCGATGAAATTAAAGGATATCAGCGATGAAATTAAAGGATATCAAGAAATGATAGAAATTAAGGATATCAGATGAAATTAAAGGATATCAGCGATGAAATTAAAGGTATCAATGAAATCAAAGGATATCACGAATAAATTAAAGGATAATAAAGGATGAAATTAAAGGATAGAAATTCTGAAGTAGATGATAGATTCTTTGGGGAAATAAAAATGGCTTGATCATTTTTTGAGAATGACCTCAGTCGACTACATCTTTGTGCCTACAGTAGCAGAAGATCTGATTTGAGAGCACAAGAAAGGACTATTTCTTCTTCTTGAACGCTCCATAATTGACCACTCGTGTGATTTGTATGTGATCTGAGCCTAAGAGCGATTGCACGTTGTTCCGGCTATGCGCCTACAAATAGGCCAGCACATCCGATTTCTGTGATGCCTTTTATTTACTAGTGTAACTTCCTAGAACACTACCTCAGTCGCCTCTTACGACATGCCTTGTAAGGTCGATGTGGTACTAGTCTTTGCTTCCTTTGCGGGTCCCAGCACCATACAAGAGAGAAAGGACTATAGAAGGAATGATAACCAGCATGAAAGAAATACGGTACGTGGACTAACAACATCCACCACAGAAAACTTAACCCAACAATGATAAGCATCACAGGATAATTAAGTGAATCTAACTAAACAAGCTCAAGTTGAGCTCGTAAAAGAACCATGGACTTAAAAATTGAGAAGAGCACGCTGGAAAGCCGCTGCTCTGGCAAAATTAATTAGATAAATTTTTTTAAAAATACAAAATATTTTCACTGTATTCTAAATTACATTGGGGTCCTCGCTGGTGCTGTGGAGTTTGTACACTGCTGCTAAGATCTTCCTGTGTAAGAAAGAGATCAGAGCACATATGGATACTCACCAAAGTACAGTGATGATGGTCATTTCAATCAATCAATCGACTAAACAAGACAACACTATGCTTATTTCAGCTCACTAATGACTTGATTTTGTTGTCTCTTCAAGAGTGGAACATGCGTTGGTACCATGACAGCTTTAGGTAAAGATCAACTGTACTTGCTTGGCAAAGATCTGAAATCATGCTACATGGATGCACTGAATTTGGCAACTTATGACCCTACTAAAGTTTTGTAAGTATCATATATTAATAATTTCTTTCATATAATTGTCAGTCACATTACTAGAAATATCAATTTTGACATAATATGTGCATGTGTAACAGTGCACTGATTACATGACACAATGCACTGATTGCATGACACAGTGCACTGTTTGTATGACACAGTGCATTGACTAGATGACATAGTACGATTATTGATTTGTTTCCATCATTATGACATACTTTCACTTAGTTTTGTTTTTCTGATTTAGAAGCACTTGAGCTGAAAGCTCTTCGGCTCGGTGTCATAGACATCGTAACCCTTCGGCTTGGTGCCACGAACACCGTAATTCTGGGGAGCCTGTAGCTTTTCTGCCAGTCCGCGGAGTTGAACCCGCACTTACAGAGAACTAGTCACCCGTAGTCCAGCGCTCGGACACGCTGGGCACGCAGGCCTTTCACTTAGTTAATTATGAGGAGACAATGGTTGGAATTGCCGAGGAAGTCAAGTTTGGAAGCAAATTAGTTCTCTTGGATTATTACGAACTGTAAAAATAGACTCACCATTCAGAAAGCAATGGCAAACTACTGAACGTTTAAGTGGTGCCTAGAAAATCGATGACTCATTTACTATTATTGATGGCTACATCCTGTAAAGGATATGCTATGATTTTCATTTTATTTCTTTGTGGTAGACAATACAAGGGCTCTCTTGTCACAACAGCCATTTAGCCTGTTGTTATTTTATGAATCCAATGACTGGTTTCACATCAAGTCTTCTTTTCATTGTCTGTCTGTATGCTATTCAAGTGATGAACAGTTTTGTGTTGCTACATTCGTGACGGCCATATGCATATTATGCGGTGCAGGTTGCTTTTTGTGGCGGTACGGCTGTTTCATTCTGGAATTAGTTTACACTGAAACTTTTCACAGTTGTTAGCATTTCGTGTGATATTCATTGGCACAGGACCGGAGCAATTATGGGGTGACCCGTTGCAGTGAAGTTGAACCGTTTATGAACTATGTCTGTAAAGACAAAAAAAGGTACTATATATTAATGTGTTTGTGTGTGTGCAGTATACAAGATGTTGTTTTAGCAGGTATGTTACCTCCACTGACATAAATTTCTGCCCTTAAATATGTGTATACCTTTCAGTGCTCTATCAAGCAACATTAAAAGAACGGTTGAATCAGCTCGATGTGTTCTAGCAGGTTTTTTCGGAAAAGAGCAACTGAAAGCATTTGGTAAGTCTTGTAATTCGATAAGTTTATTTCCCTTCTGTCTGTTCTCTCTCTCTATATCCTCTTTGTGTCCTGATTGACACATAAGGCTTCCACAAGAGACTTCCACTGTTGCCGTTCTGCTACCTTTCTACCAACCGTCTCCCACGTCAGGCCACACTCCTTCAACTCTCTCTCCACCTTTCTTCTCCATAATTGTCTGTTATGCTGAGGAAGAAATAGACAGGTGAAGATAGAGATGAAAATGACACACTGTGAGAAAACTGTACAGTAACATTGCTAGGCTTTTACTGAACTGGGATGTACAGGGCAAAAGGAAGAGAAGCAGATTAATAAGCACATTGAGAAGAGAACTTGACAAAGACATCAACTAAATAGTTCTTAACGAGGCATGGAGAGTGATGTAAGTTGTGCTTCTGTGAACAACAAGTAGGACAAGCACATTTGAATTGTGGTAAATGTGTATGCATATTATCCAACAGGACACACATTTGTACAGACAGGTAGCTGTACAATTTTACAAACAGAAATACCTTACTTTAAAGTATCTCACCTGGATCTCACCTGAAGTAATACTGTAGCACACTATTAGATCTGATTAGTAATAGGATCGGTGTCGGAGCTGACTTATACCAAAGGAGTGTAGGTTTATTTCTTGCACTTGACATTCCGCAAGTGAGGAAAGGAACTGGCCCTCGTATGTCTTCAGTTTCAGTTTGGAATATCTTCATTGCACTCGGACATGTCCATAGGTGCTCCGATCTCCTTCGCAATATCTCCAACAGCATCCAGCAACTGACCGTACCAGTTCTATTTTGATTGATGAGCCGACTCGTATACCTGTTGTACCATTCTTTTCTTGCCACACCAATCTTCAAACCCAGTTCTCGCAATCTAGTAGTTGACGTGGATTGGTTTAGATGGTCTTCTCTGCGCCACGCTCATGAGGGTGTTCATGATGTCAGCTCTGTCCATTGGCTGGCACTCTGATATAGCGCCAGAGCCAGCCAGTCTGTCTGCTCTCTCATTGCCAACGACACCCATGTGCCCCGAACAAAGACAAGTGTAATTCTGCAAATTGTTGATGCCTGCAGTGATTCAGTCCATTGCCTGCATATTGTCTTGCATACTTTTATCTTTAAATGTTAAGTAACAGGCACCACTGTCTGCATAGTCTACAGGTCATGGCCATTTGTTATTAATATTTACGTTAAAAAAAAGAAAAAACTAAAGGAACCCTTTTTCAAACCTCGAGGTATATTGTGTAATACAGTGTTAGGTCCATATTTTTCATTGACCATCGGCACATAATAAATGATGTGGTCAACATCACGCCGGTCGGCTTTATTACCAAGTGCTTTTCCTGGTACCAAAAAAAGGCTGGGTCGACCAGAAAATCGTAACAGTCTGAAAAATATTCCACTCTCACTGTGGAATTGAACCCGGACCCGCCGAGTGGTTACGGGCCCAAATTTGGGATGTAAAGAATAGAACCACTGTTACCTACCACGCATGTCTAAGAGGCGACTAAGGAGGTTTGGCTGAAATCGGATGCACATGTCCTAAACATGTAGAAGTCTATGCGTTTAGGGGCCTACTAAACCAATGTGCAACGTACTTATACACGTTCTTGGCAAAGATCAAACATATCACAAAGAGTGATTAAAATTGGTCGTAAGAACGAACGCAAAGAAGAAGAAGAAGAAGAAGAACCCGGACAACTAGCCTAAGAACTGATTTCATTAACAATTGTGCTATTGCGGCTCTCAATATTTACACAGCACAATAAATTTGGTAGGTACAATTTTTCTATGACTTAATATTTCTTTATTGTCTTCCACATTGCAGCTGAATTCTGTGTCCCTGTTACCATCTTTGTCACCGACAAGGATTACAACATCATGATGCCCAACGTTGACAGCTGTGATGTCTTAAGAAAACTCGATAAGGCAAGCTTCTTAAACAGTGAATCTCTACCTGGTTTCAAGAAAGACAGACTGGCTATTGAGGCGTGGATCAGTAAGTAAAGTAAAAAGAGAAGTAAAAAAACCTGTTTTCATATCTTGTGATATCGCCCGTGTGTTGTCGGGATCACAAGAGGAGCAAAGAATAGTAACACTGCGACCTACAAGGCATGTCGTAGAAGGCGACTGAGGTAGGGGCCTAGGGAAACTACCTAGTAAATAACAGCGTCACTGTAATTGTATATACTGGTCTTCTTTTCATTCGCTTGAAATATTGTCTATATATTCAATGTTGTCACTTGTATAAACTTCACTGTCTTTTGCAGCTCGCACAGAGGTCCGTGCAGTTTTCTGTTGAGTGTTGTTTCATTACGCCAGTGAGTGTGCCTCAGTATATCATATTCAGGGCTGTCTTGTAGTATGTGCTCTGCAGTCTGATGTGCCTGTACACAAGGTTGAATTGCCAATCTTGAATTTTGTATACATGTAGCTGCGGAGTCGATTGTGTCCTTCTTATACCATGGACAGCCCGTATGTTGTCGGGGCTCGCATGAGGAGCAAAGAATAGTAACACTGCAGCCTACAAGTCATGTTGTAAGAAGCAACTGAGGTATGGGCTTTGCGAAGCTACCCTTTTAAATAAAAAGTGTTGCAGAAATCGGATGTGCTGGCCTACTTTTATGTGCATAACTGGCACAATGTACAATTGCTGGTAGGCTAGGATCACATACAAATCACAAAAAGTGATTAACAAGTGATCGATATGGAGTGTTCAAAGAAGAAAAAAAATAAGAATACCCTGTGATATATTGTGAAGTGTGGTGTTAGCTCTGTATATTTATTTGACCGACAGCGTAGTATAGGTTATGAGGTCGACATTATGTCAGTTGTCTTTGCTTCCTAATGTTTTTCTGGTACCCAATAGAAAAGTTTGATAAAAAAATCGCACTGATGGTTTAAACCTTGGGCTTCCCATACATGAAGCAAGGTCCACAATGCTCTGTTCCGATTTCATTTTTACAGAGATCTCTAGGATGGTTTCCAGAGCTATGTAGTTTGCGCTTTATTAAATAAGAAGTGGCATCATTCTGCGGAGAGGGGCTGCGCCATTTGTGGTAAAACCCAGTGCAATGAAGGTAATCCTTTGGCTTTAGACCCTTTCAAATTGTTATTGTTGATGTATTTGAAGTATCTAATTGTTATTGTTGATAAAAGTTATTTCTTTTCCAAATCATTATTGCAGATAAGGAACGAGATAGGAACATGGACAAGATACAAGAAATCCAGAAGAAGATCAATTTGCTAAGCAATTCTTTTAATATGGAAGAAAGCTGCAATAAGCAAAGATTGATAGAATACAATAAATTTAGGCAACCATATTTACATGACTCAGTTCTGAGACCACTTATTGAGGAACGTAGTCAGGCCATGGAAAAAGTTGAACGGGTATGGGCAGATGCAGTATCCTTTGTTGAAATATAAAGTGGTTAGGGATTAGCAAGGAGCATCATTACAATACTCCAGACAGTAGATGTTCTGATCTTCTCTCCAACATCTTCATCACCATGACATGACTGATCAGACATAGTTCTTTATTTATTAATCATGTCTTATGCCCTTAACAAAGTGTTCATGCCTGGTCGATCCTAGTTTCACTATCATCTTCTTCAGTCTGGCTAGGGATGCAAATTCTGATACATGCTAAATTATTTGACCCGATTCTCATATGGCATTCATGACACCCGCTCTATCCTATGGATGTCCTTTGCTGACCACATCTGTATCGTCTTTGAACACTCCATAATGACCACTTGTTAACCACTCTTTGTGATTTGTATGTGATTCGAACCTAAGAGCGATTGTATGTTGTGCCAGTTATGCACCTACAAGTAGGCCAGCGCATCTGATTTCTGTGACACTTTTTATTTACTAGGGTAGCTTCCTAGGCCCCTACCTTAGTCGCCTCTTACGACATGCCTTGTAGGTCACAGTGTTACTATTCCTTGCTCCTGTTGAGAGCACCGACAACTTACAGGCGAGATCTGTATCAGCCAGGCATGTGTGCATGTATGTTATATGTGTATACTCGTGTGTATGTGTGCAGTTGTTTTCATCTCATATATATATATATATATTTTTTTTTTCCCGATCCAGAGCACTTGAGCTTTTCAGCTCTTCGGCTCGGTGCCATGGACATCGTAACCCTTCGGTTCGGTGCCACGAACACTGTAAATCTGGGGAATCTGTGGCTTTTTCTGCCATCCGCGGAATTGAACCCGCACACACAGAGGGATAGTCACCTGTAGTCCAACGCTACGAACACACTGGGCAGACGGGCATATATATATATAAGTACAATGACTAATCATCTGTATTTATGTTAGCACTGTTTGAATGTGACCTAACTTTCCCTGTTGTGTAGTCAACGCTGTTGAACATATGAGGCAAAGCTAATATCTTTTTTTAGAACTAACTGGTTCTTCTTCTTCTCTTCCACCATTTACTTCTCTATAGAAGTGTTGGGGGTGAAACGTGGTGATCTTGTATGTGCTTGTTCTCTTCCACCATTTACATCTTTATAGACGTGTTGGGGGTGAAACGTAGTGATCTTGTATGTGCTTGTTCTCTTCCACCATTTACTTCTTTAAAGAAGTGTTGGGGTGAAACGTAGTGATCTTGTGTGTGCTTGTTCATCTCTTCCACCATTTACTTCTTTATAGAAGTGTTGGGGGTGAAACATAGTGATCTTGTGTGTGCTTGTCTTCTCTTCCACCATTGACTTCTTTATAGAAGTGTTGGGGTGAAACATAGTGATCTTGTGTGTGCTTGTTCTTCTCTTCCACCATTGACTTCTTTATAGAAGTGTTGGGGTGAAACGTAGTGATCTTGTATGTGCTTGTTCTTCTCTTCCACCATTTACTTCTTTATAGAAGTGTTGGGGGAACTCAGTGATCTTGTATGTGTGTGTTCTTCTTCTTCTCGTCCACCATTTACTTCTGTATAGAAGTGTTGGAGGGAAATGTAGTGATCATGTATGTGCTTGTTTTAAGGCACTTTGTAAACTGATATTCATTTTGGAAAGGCTGTTCTTGATGCAGTCGCTCCATCTTTTGCATGGTCTTCCTCTTGCTTTATTATCGATATACTTTTTTTTGTGTGGCTCTCTGTGGTAGGCGATACCAGGGCCTTCTTAGCAGGTGTCCAAACTATTTAATCTGTTGTTCTTTTATGAATTGCATGACTGGTTACTAACTGGTTATGGTCTGAAAATTGCTTGTTTTCTTGGTTAGGTGATGTGTGGTGAAATAAATCTTCTTCTTCTTACCAATGGCATATAGTTGGTGTTGTGGTCAATGGTCTTACTCAGTGTCTCTCTGGTACCCATTTGAGGCTAGATCAATCTGAGATACATTGCGGACTGGGTAAAAAATTATATTCTAATTGTTGATTTCAAACATAGGATATTACATCTACGAAGCAGTACGCTAATTACTGAACTATCCCAGCTTTCTGTAGTTTCTAGTGAGGAGCTATTATATGCAAGGTTTGGCACATCCATTTTTCCGTATGACAGTTTAGGAACAATCCCTATTCGATACTTACTTACTTAGCCAGACTTCAGGGATTCAGCCTATTACTAGAACCACAACTTGTGAGTTACATTCTTCATCAGCTCTGGTTCACTGATCTGATTGTTAATGTCTATCTTCTCCATCCGTCTCAGTCCCTGTTATAAATTTGAAGATTTTCATATCTTCTTCTCTTCCTCCATTGTATATCTTTGAGGTGTTGGTGGGAGATGTAAGGATCTTCTATACAACTTATCTAATGCACTTTATAAGTTTGTTTTCATTTCTCTAAAGTTGTTGTTGATGTTGTCACTCAATCTTTTGCGTGATGGTCCTCTTGTTCTATGTTCATTTTATTTTATCAATACCACTTTCTACAGTAGACGATACCAGGAAAGTCTTGTCAGATGACTAAACCATTTAATCTGTTGTTCTGTTATGAATAAGTATGACTGGTTTCATTTGTATTATACACTCATGCGTGCATTTTGAGTGACTCATTGAGTATGATCCGAAAGGTGGAGGCCGGTTCGGTGCGCAGACAATGGACTGAATCACTGCAGGCGTCAACAATTTGCAGAATTACACTTGTCTTTGTTCGGGGCACATGGGTGTCGTTGGCAATGAGAGAGCAGACAGGCTGGCTGGCTCTGCCGCTATATCAGACGGCCAGCCAATGGACAGAGCTGACATCGTGAACGTCCTCATAGAGCGTGGCCGCAGAGAAGACCTTCATCTAAACCAATCCACATCAACTACTAGATTGCGAGAATTGGGTTTTAAGATTGGTGTGGCAAGAAAAGAACGGTACAACAGGTATACGAGTAGGCTCATCAATCAAAATAGAACTGGTACGGTCAATCGCTGGACGCTGATGGAGATATTGCGAAGGAGATCGCAGCACCTATGGACATGTCCGGAGTGCAATGAAGATATTTGAAACTGAAACTGAATTTGTATTATACTAATTTCTTCATTTATTATTTTATCTCCCATTGTTACTGTCGCAGCTCTTCTAAGACATCTCTTTTCTATTGTTATGATTTTCCGTTCATTAACTGCTGTGAGAAATCATATTTTACATTGATAACATAATGTTGGACCAAATAATAGTTCTTATGAGATTTGCTTTAGTATTCTTCTTCTTTCTCTCACTAGATTGGGATTTCGGATTCTTTAATAAAGACAGCTGTCTGCCTCAGATTATCAGCCACGCCATACAGTTTGTCTTGGACGCTAGTGTAAGTGGGCCACCTCTTTCTTCTCAAATTTGCATACTTGGGCAGTTCCTTAGGATATAATTCCTATGATTTCTGCTTCCCGTTTGTGCTGACCTCTTCCCGCAGTAAGTTTTGTCCACCCTCGTGATGGTAGTTCTGACATTCTTACTGCATGGCTAAATCTCCGAGGCAGATTGGCAACCGTAGAATCCGTTATCCCATTCCTCATTGTGAAGGGTCGTTGCACCATGTTATGCGCCTTACGGCCTGGTGCATCCGTTTTCTGCAAGCATTTGTTTCGGGTTGGCATTCCCTAGCGGATACATACACCCGATCTCATCCAGACCTCCTTAGTCGCCTCTTACGACATGCGTGGCAGGTAACAGTGGTTCTATTCTTTACACCCCACATTTGGGCCCTGTAACCACTCGGGCGGCTTTAGTATTCAAAGATATCTCTTTGTTCAACCTGGACCCTGACATAAAATGATAGAATAAAACTAGTCGTCATGACAGAGAGGAAGTGTCTACGAAAAATGCTGGGAGTATCAAGAAGAGACTGGTTGAGAAATGAAGACATCAGGAAAAATGTTGGTACAACATCTTTACTGAATTTTATCAAGAAACAACAAATTAAATGGTTCGGTCATGTAAGCAGATTACCAACAGACAGTGTACTTCAAACAGCAATGCTACTCTCTCCTCCTTCTTTCTTCTTTGCGTTCGTTCTTTACGACCAATTTTAATCACTATTTGTGATATGTTTGATCTTAGACAAGAACGTGTATATGTTGCACGTTGGTTTGGTAATCCCCTAAATGCATAAACTTCGACCCGCTTAGGACACATACATCCGATTTCAGCCAAACCTCCTTAGTCGCCTCTTATGACATGTATGGCAGGTAACAGTGGTTTTATTCTTTACACCCCAAATTTGGGCCCGGTAACCACTCGGGAATGCTACTCTGATACAGTGGATAGAAAGCAAAATGCTGTCCATGCAAAATGTAGACCACAGAGGAAGAGAAAAACACTTTATGAACGCATACAAAAGCCAATTCTATAAATCTCTTTATATCCTGATGCAGTGAGACAAAACAGAATTAGAGAAAAGAAGATTAGCTGAAGTAAGCAACCATGTTTGACATTGATAGACTTGGACAAAAAATTAATTCTCTTGAAAAATAAGGTCAAACGCGAAGGATTACTTCATTGCGTCGGTTTCCCCATATCTCTCCGTCCCTGTCAGCACAGATGGGCATACCTTCTTCTGCGCACTGTCAATTCAGGCGGAAGTCATGTCGCCTGGTATTGCGCTTCTGACTGGGTTTTGCTTGAGGCCTGCTTACCATTTGACTGGTGTCCCTGGCCATGCGGTGAGCCTTCGCTGTCTTCAGAGGTACTTGAAGTTCAGCTCCATCAAGTGTGATCATCATGGCATGCCATCTGTTGAGAACCTTACACAAAGTACAAATTCTGTAGCTCCGACAACAATCCTAGTGATCTCATAAAAAAATTGCAAATGTGTCGCAGAAAGAATTCGAACCCACAACCTTCAGTACAACATGCAAGTGACTTAACCACTTCGCCATTGAGACCCCCCATTATGAGATTTACTTTATAATTCAAAGCAGTGGCGGCTCGTCATTAAGGGCCAGAGGGGCCGGGTCCCATCAAAAATAATATGTAACGTGTATTTATTATTTAATAAATTAAAATATAACGTAACCCAAAACATGATTTTCCTGAAAATTTGTGTCTGGCCCCACCAACAAAAACAATCACGAGCCGCCACTGATTCAAAGGTATCTTTTTATTACCAAATTTATTCCTTGATTATAAATTTCAATGTTAAATTTTGTTTTTACCTGTGAGATCAACTTGTCCTTAACATCAATAAAGCTGGTCAGAAACCAGTACTTGTCACTAGTAATAACAGAGAAGGATATAAAGGCTCTTAATTATCTACGCAGACTGGAAGTGGAGAGATTTGAAAGAAGTCACACTAGTGGATACAGATTTCTATTTGTGAGTTGACAGTACTTTGCTGTTTTGTGCTTGCTCTTAAAATGTTAATTGATATCATCATCATCATTGCAATTTGGCTAGTAACCATGGGTGCTCCGATCGCTGTCCTACACTGAAAGATCTCAGTGGGAACGTCACAGTGTGATTTTGAAGATGGTTAAATTTTTAGGTTTGGAATTTTTATTATAATCTGTTTAATGAATTTTTGCCTGGAAAATGCTCTTGTGCTTATGTGGTATACTATTATTGATTTTCAGCTGTCAACGTTTCTTTTATGTGCACAACATGAACATGGGACCTATGTTTTATCGTCCATCTCCGATAGAACTAGGAATGTACATGGAAATTATTAGTAGTCTTCCACGGGGTTACGGGCCCAAATTTGGGGTGTAAAGAATGGAATCACTGTTACCTGCCACGCATGTCATAAGAGGCGACTAAGGAGGTTTGGCTGAAATCGGATGCATGTGTCCTAAACATGTAGAATTCTATGCATTTAGGGGCCTACCAACCAATGTGCAACGTATACACGTTCTTGGCAAAGACCAAACCTATCACAAAGAGGGATTAAAATTGGTCGTAAAGAACGAACGTGAAGAAGAAAGAAGAAGAATTAGTAATCTACATGGAAAAGAGAAATCTGTAAGAATATCCTGATCATTCCACACAGGAATAAACCATTTACCTTTGGTACGAAAGACAAGTCCCTTGCATCCACACCACAGAAAACCCCACTCTTAAAATGTTAAGGAAGACGTAAGCAATGTATATATCTTAATGACTGTGATAGTGCTTCACTTTACATGAAACTTATTCCCAGAGAAAAGGGTAGAGTATCTGGAGATCACTGCAGCAATCTTCTTCTTTGAACGCTCCATATCGACCACTCTTTGTGATATGTATGTGATTCAAGCCTAAGAACGATTGTACATTGTGCCAGCTACAAGCAGGCCAGTACATCTGATTTCTGCGACGCTTTTATTAGAAATGAAGAAATCAGAAGAAGACTGGATATGAAACCAGTCATGCAATTCATAAAAGAGCAACAGATTAAATGGTTTGGACACCTGACAAGAATGCCCTGCTATCACCTACCACAGAGAGCCACACAGAAAAAGTATAATGAGTACAAAGCAAGAGGAAGACCACGCAAAAGATGGAGCGACGACATCAAGAACAGCCTTACGAACATGAATATCAGCTTACAAAGTGTCTTAAAACAAGCACACACAAAGATCATACGTTTCCTCCATGTCCCCCTCTCCCCTCTCCAACACATCTATAAAGAAGTAAATGGTGGAAGAGAAGAAGACTTCCCTAGGCCCCTACCTCAGTTGCTTCTTACGACATACCTTGTAGGTTGCAGTGTTACTATTCTTTGCTCCTTGTGGCCCGGCAACACACGGATGGTGAAAATCTTGCAAAGAAGACCACCAGATTTAGTCTCATAAATGTGAGATCTGTCCTTTGGCACGGGCAATGTCTGTTCTGAACGACTGAAGGTGATCCACTAATCTGGAACACTTTCCCAAAGAAAATTTCTTATTCTCTTGGATATTCACTAACCACTCATAGTCCACCATCTTAATAAAAGTCTTACCAACTCACAACATTGCGCATACCAAGAGTTTTGGAATCTGATTATGAACTCTTCTTTCACTCTACATCAGCCACTTGTGAAACCACTCTGTGATGCTGGTTATGTGATTTGCACCTTAGAACGTGAGTTTGTTGCACCAGTTAGATAGAGAAATAGAGGCTAGAGTGCAAAAGCAAAGCTGTAACCTACCAGCTAGCCACATTGTTAACTCTTTATGTCCACGAAAATTGTGGGGGGTAATCACGCTCTGCCAGAACACATTTCTAGCAAAATTTTTCAAAATGGAATGATCTTGGAAAAATGCCTATAACTTAAGTTCTTTGTAAGCTAGATTTATACTGTTGGTATCAAAATATGCAGAATTAAATTCTGAACAATCTGATAATAAATAGTTATATATGTAAATCAGTATTTATTTAGTAAATTAATGTTGTATTTCATATTCAGAGTAACTACTACGACTTTCAAACTTGAATCAATACTTAGCCATTGCTGAATTCTCCATCATTGTCGGTGAAATCATAAACATGAAACACTGTGTGTGTTTATTTGAACTTTGGAACAAATCCATGTCTTGTTCTGCACTTTATCGACGTGGAGGACGAAACAACATCTTATAACTAAACTTTTCCCACGAAAGTTCACTTTTTCACAACAGGAAAAATATATTTGCGAATAAAACTATTTACGAAAATTCGAAACTAAATTCTACCATGCTGTATATGAATGAAATGGGAGTTATCAACCCGTTGAATTCTGTAAACAAAAACAGTGTCGGACGTATAGTAGCTGAACAGTAAAACAATGTGCATGGACTCAAGTTAGCCGTTGGCAGCGTGTTTTGGCATAATGAGAGAACTGTTTTCTACGCTGGGAGCGTTGACTGGACATATAGAGTTAAGGCACCCAAAAATTTTAAAGACTGCTAAGCAACAGATGATCAACAGCATTTTCATACCTACTTTGTGTTACCAGAGCCAAACATGGACATTGAGCTAAGCGCAATCACAAAAAATAACTACATGTGAAATACGCTGCCTGCGAAATGTTACCAACACCACCGAAAAAGACAGTCACCAACACCAGCATAAAAAAGAAAGTTGGCATAGAACTTTGCTTGAATTACATTGAGAAACAAAGAACGAAGTGGTTTGGCCATTTAATAAGAATGCATCCAAACTCCACAGTATACAGTCTTCTACAACAGAACATCAGGAAAGAAGGCAGAGGAAGACCATGAAAAGATAGTTAGATGGCATAGCAGAATCCTGACAAGAGCAATAATAACAATCACCCAAGCCACCAGAACAATGCAAGACAAAAACAGAAAACACTGGGCAACAACCCGGTAGCTTTGTGACGACAAAAGAAGACAAAGAAGAAGACCCAGACTTAACTATGATTTTGTGCAAAATTAATACGTTTCATTTTAATTTCAACAATATTGGATTTTATCTGAACTATTTCAGTATTTCGATCCTAACCCATATTTCCTTAATGACCATCTATGTAAAGAGGTATATCTCAAGGGATCATGCCATGAAGAAACATCCTGGAGCAGCCCAATTCTGTGGAAGAATTGTAGGGTGAGTTATATGTTTATGATTGTTTTTTCAACTGTCACGATACTCTGACTGGGGAGCTATGTGGTGTAGAGGTAAGGTTATCGCCTCTCATTCCCAGTAGCCGGTTCGCTTCCTCGTGGAGTCATCAGGATATTTTTCCATAGATTCCTGATCCCAGTGTAGGTGAGATCAAGTTCCTAGTCCTATCATAGACAGATGATAAAACATAGGTCCCGTGTTCAATTTGAGCATGTAAAAGAACCCTTGGCAGTTCAAAATCAAGAACAGGCTGGGAAACCGCTGCTCGGTAAAATTCATTAGAAAAGGATTAAAAACAAAATTCCTACAAAATATCTTTACTATCTTCAAAATGACATCGGGGACCCTCGCCGGTGCTACGGAGTTTGTGCACTGCAGCTGAGATCTTCCTGTGTAAGAAAGAGATCGGAGCACACATGGTTACTGACGGAAGTGTAATGATGATGGTCCTATTAATCTCTGTACTCCTGTGACAGTAATAGGTATCATAGTTATTACATTGTTACTTTGGAATTAATTTTGTTTTGGCAATTCCATCTCTGCACCCCTGCGAGCATAATGGGTAGCATAGTTTTTATTGTAACTTTGGAAGGACTTTTGTTTCGTTTTGGTAATTGAATCTCAGCACCCTGCGACCATAAGGGTAGAATATAATTATTGTATCTTATTTTTGCCATCACCATTTACTTCTTTTAACTCTTTCCACGCTTTAAACGCACACTGCGCCACAGCGGAAGTCCGTTGCACGCCCTAAGCCGCACACTGCGCCATAGAGTTGCTTCCCTTATAAGAATTCTTTCTTGTATTACTTCTACTGTTTTACTTATACTACTTTTCAACCTTGTTATTCTATTGGGTTATCCAGTTTTCTTCCATTTAGTATAGAACCACACACCTACCACACTGTAGAAAGTGCAGTCACTCATGTGAGACAGTACAGCATATCTTGCTTGAATGTCCTGGACTACATAAAGCTAGACAAGAACTCCTCCCACCACACCCATCTGTTCATAATACCCTTTACACTAGTCTTCCACAATTACAGAACACATGCAGATTCTACAAATTGGCATTGGACTGCCCAAAGTGAAAACTTGCAGCTCTGGTTAGAAGTCTTCCACAATTACAGAACACATGCAGATTCTACAAACTGGCATTGGCTGCCCAAGAGTGAAAACTTGCAGCCCTGGTTAGAAGAAGTCTTCCACAATTACAGAACACATGCAGATTCTACAAACTGGCATTGGCTGCCCAAGAGTGAAAACTTGCAGCCCTGGTTAGAAGAAGTCTTCCACAATTACAGAACACATGCAGATTCTACAAACTGGCATTGGCTGCCCAAGAGTGAAAACTTGCAGCCCTGGTTAGAAGAAGTCTTCCACAATTACAGAACACATGCAGATTCTACAAATTGGCATTGGCTGCCCAAGAGTGAAAACTTGCAGCCCTGGTTAGAAGAAGTCTTCCACAATTACAGAACACATGCAGATTCTACAAATTGGCATTGGCTGCCCAAGAGTGAAACTTGAGCCCTGGTTAGAAGAAGTCTTCACAATTACAGAACACATGCAGTTCTACAAACTGGCATTGGCTGCCCAAGAGTGAAAACTTGCAGCCCTGGTTAGAAGAAGTCTTCCACAATTACAGAACACATGCAGATTCTACAAACTGGCATTGGCTGCCCAAGAGTGAAAACTCTCAGCCCTGGTTAGAAGAAGTCTTCCACAATTACAGAACACATGCAGATTCTACAAACTGGCATTGCAAGAGTGAAAACTTGCAGCCTGGTTAGAAGAAGAAGAAGAAGTATAGAATATATATATATATGTTTATTTACTGACGAGTAGTTGGGATCGTTTTATTTAAAAAAAATTTTTTTAAAATTTCCTTGAATTAACTACTTAAAAATTGAGGAAATAACTGAGCGTGGAAAGAGTTAAATCACCATCATTGTTGACAGATGCTATAGCTAGCGTCCATACCTTTTTGTAGACAGTAAACACCAGAAAACATTGAGGATTCATTATCTATATGTTTATGAATCTACATTCAGTTCCTTGTAGATGACACTGAATTGAGAACATTATGTCACAAGAAAGAGGAACAAGTCAAAGGAAGTCATGACTGTTCTAACAATAAGACAATGTAAGTTTGTAGTAAGAAGTTTATAAGTGTTTAGTAGTTCTTAAAATTGTCAGTCCACAGTGTCTCTGAATGCGTGATTACCTTTATGTTTGGTTTGTCCATGTTTGCATGTTTACCTTTAAGTCTGATAGACCCCTGTATATATGTTTACCTTAAAGTCTGGAGGTCCCTGTTTGCATGGTTTTACCTTTAAGTTTGGTGGACCCTGTTTACCTTAAAGTCTGGTGGGCTCCTTTTTGCCTTAATGTCTCATGGGCCCCTGTATGCCTTTAAGTCTTATGAGCCTATGTATGCATTTAAGTCTGGTGGGTCCCTGTTTGCATGTTTACCTTATGGGCTGGTGACCCTGTTTACTCTTAAGGTCTGGTTGGGCCCTGTTTGCCTTAAAGTATGGTGGGCCCCTTGTATGCATGTTAACCTTTAAGTCTAGTGGTCCCCTGTTTTCATGTTTACCTTTAAGTCTGGTGGATCCCTGTTTACCTTACAGTCTGGTGGCCCTGCATATTTACCTTAAAGTCAGGTGAGCCCTTTTGCCTTAATGTCTCATGGACCCCTGAATGCCTTTAAGTCTTATGAGCCTATGTATGCCTTTAAGTCTGGTGGGTCCCTGTTTGCATGTTTACCTTATGGGCTGGTGACCCCTGTTTACCTTAAGGTCTGGTTGGGCCCTGTTTGCCTTAAAGTATGGTGGGCCCCTTGTATGCATGTTAACCTTTAAGTCTGGTGGGCCCCTGTTTGCATGTTTACTTTTTATTCTGTTGGGTATCTGTATGCACATATATTTTTCAGTCTGTGATAATTTTTATATACATTCATTTTTCACTATGTGGGATCTCTTTATATACATTTACTTTTCAATCTGCTGGACCTTTTATGCACGGTTACTTTTCAAACCAGGCGACCACTGTATGCATGTTTGCTTGTAAATCTTCTGGACTCTTTATGCACATCAATTTTGTAGTCTGAGGGGCCCTTTTATACACATTTACTGTTCAGACTGGCAGGCCACTTAATGTAGGATTACTTTTCATTCCTAGTGACCCCTATATACAGCTGACCATTCAGTATAAAAGGCCCCTGTATGCATGTTTAGCTAGAAAACTGATTAGAATATTTTTTTTTTCTGCACAGTGTGCCCACATAGGTGCGTAGTCATTTTCAGCTAGTTGTGTCAGCAGTAACATAACTCTTAAACATTAGCTCTGGTGATAATTTATAATTTTTTCTAACTTAGTTATGCTCAAGAACCCATTTATAGATTAACCCTTTCGCTCCGTATTTATTATGACCACTGGACGCGTCTATTTTACAATGCAAATTTAACATTCAATGTCCAGTAGTTTAGACCTTATAACTCGAGTATAATTTCTTTGAAGTGTGAAATATTATATATCAAATTCAGTAACGTTAATGGGAAGAAACATTCATTTATTTCATCGGGTACACAAAAGTCAACATATCGGATTATTGACATTATAAAAATAGCCTAAGCCAGTATATCGGCTTCATAGTCTTAAAGGGTTAATAAATTAGAGATCTAATTTTAACAAGAAAAATCGCCCGAGTGGTTACCGGGCCCAAATTTGGGGTGTAAAGAATAGAACCACTGTTACCTGGCACGCATGTCATAAGAGGCGACTTAGGAGGTTCGACTGAAATCAGATGCACATGTCCTAAACGTGCAGAAGTCTATGCATTTAAGGGCCTACCAAACCAATGTGCAATGTATACACGTTCTTGGCAATGATCAAACATATCAAAAAGAGTGATTAAAATTGGTTGTAAAGAACAAACGCAAAGGAGAAGAAGAACAAGAAAAATGTATATGTGCTTTTGAATATAAGTGTTACAGAAGATATACCATGGACATCCTGTGTTTTGCCGGGTCTTGCAAGGGGAGCAAAGAATAGTAACACTGCAACCTACAAGGCATGTTGTAAGATGCGAATAATGTAGGGGCCTAGGAAAGCTATCCTAGTAAATAAAAAGTGTAGCAGAAATCAGATGTGCTGGCCTATTTATAGATGGATAACTGGCACAACATACTATCGCTCAGGCTCAAATCACATACAAATCCATTAAAAAAAATATTGTATAGTATTTAGGTTTTTAGATGGAAATATGTTGGGACACTTGAGGAGAAATGATCAACGAATATCAAAGCGGCGTTGACATGGGATGCAAAGAGTTCAAGAAAGAGAGGACGCCCAAAGGACACCCTGAAACGAACTTTGCTGAGAGAGGCAAGAAATATCGGTCTCAGTTCCATGGAGGAGATTGAGCGAGTTTCCCAGGATAGAGTGGTATGGAGAAATTGCTTGCAGACCCTATGTAAAGCATGACGAAGTGAGAGGAGTTATTATTATTTAGGTTTTAATCATTATCTCGTTTTTTTTTTAATCCCGATTTTGTTTTGTTTTTTTGTGTCCTCCATTTTGGGACGAAAACACTGACCAAGGCCCTACCCACTTCCTTGAGGTGGCCCTGGTAACAAACTAATGTCTGGCTAAGAGGGTGGGGATCAAAGGAGAGATGCTCTGGTATAAGTGGAAGTGTGGGTGCATACATGTCTGGTTTGGAATCTGATTGCAGTGTAGACGGTGAGAGTCTCGGTGAATGCGCTTATATGTCTCTCCTGTTTGACAGGGATGACAGGCAAAACAAATCTGATGCCTGTGTGGTTGCTGGGGCCCGAATTCAGGGTAGAAAATAGAACCACTGTTACATACCATATGCTGTATACAGCGAAAGTGGAGGTTTGGCATGGGATTAGCTACCCCAGCCTGTAAAAATACACAGCTATAAAAACCACAACCATGCGCTTGCAAGGCCTTGGTTGATGACCTATGCCTCATTAGAGGTGAAGGTAAAGAAGAAGGAGAAGAAGATCTAGACAAAAAGTGGCTAATTCATTCAATTAATGTGACTTGTTTTTTTTCTATAGAGACATTCAAAGTGATAAACCAAAGACAGCATCATTCTTTCAGTGGTACATGCAACCAACGCATGAAGAGCAGGACTCTATTGGAAAGGCAATCAGAGATGAAGTATGGCCGGATCCAATCAAATCTCTTGAGGTATTTTTTCTTCTTTTCTTTCAACGCTCCATAATGACCACTTGTTGACCACTCTTTGGGATTTGTATGTGATCTGAGCCTAAGAGCGATTGTGCATTGTGACAGGTATGCGCCTACGCTTAAGTAGGACAGCACATCCAATTTCTGCAACGCTTTTTATTTACTAGGGTAGCTTCCTAGACCATTACCTCAGTCACCTCTTACGATATGCCTTGTAGGTCACAGTGTTACTAATCTTTGCTCCTCTTGTAAGTCCTGGCAACACACTGGTGGTATTTTTATTTTTTAAATAACTAATATTTAATGTTATATAGCATTAAAACTAAATTACGAATTTTCAATTCAAATGTTGTATCAATCCTAACATATGCCAGCGAGAGTAGGAAAATGACTAAAGATATAGAAAGCAAGTTGAATGCATTTGAAAATAGATGTCTGCGAAAAATAATGAATATAAAATGGAACGAATTCAGAAGAAGTGATGAAATCAGAGACATGTCTGGTCAACCACTAGTGACAACTGTTATAAGAAAGAGAAGATGGAGATATGTTGGGCACACCTTGAGGAGAAATGATCAACGAATATCAAAGCAGGCATTGAAGTGGGATGCAAAGGGTTCAAGAAAGAGAGGTCGACCTAAAGAGACCCTGAAACGAACTTTGCTGAGAGAGGCAGGAAATATGGTCTCAGTTCCATGGAGGAGATTGAGCGAGTTGCCCAGGATAGAGGAGGTATGGAGAAATTACTTGCAGGCCCTATGTAACGTATAATGGTACGAGAGGAATTATATATATATTCTATATAATATTTAATGGTGGTAATATTTCAAAGGAAAACATTTCTTAATATGGGAGCAAATTCTTATTTCAGTATTTTTACAAATAAAACTGATAACTTATGTAGAAATTTAATTACGATGTACATGGAACACAAACACTCCGGAATAGCTCCTGGCAACATTTGTTGTTGATATTATTAGCTGGCAATATGGACTTAGCAGCTTATACCTTCTCTACATACCTACCCAACCTCCACTTAGATCTACGTTTTGTTTTGCTGACTTGAAAATTTGACTTTAATCATGTAGGGACCTAATAGATGCTGCAACATCGCATGTTGTAAACATCAGGGACACACTCTTGTGTATTTATTGATAAAAGAGAGAGGTTTTATCAATCTCTTGAGGAATTGAACATTTTGTATATTGTATTAGGAATAATAGTGTTTTCATCCCTTGCTGTTTTATATCATTGCTTGACTGGAGACATTTTTGGTTATACTTCGTAAAACAGAGGATTGGTTATTGGTTACTAAACTGACGTCATTGCACTCCGGGCATTCCCATAGGTGCTCAGTCTCCCCAACAGATATCGAAGAGTATGCATACTGGTGGTTCCTGTGGCTCGCTGATTAAACACACCTCTCACTCTGCCTCTCAGGCATCCAGTTCGACTCGAACAACGGCTAACTCCAAACTGCTTAAATCGCTGATCGATTCAACATCGATTTTAGTGTCCTCATCCAACAGAGAGTCGCAAAGAGACCGAAGAATATCCCCTTATCCATCTTCAACTCCCCAACAATTGATGCTGTTGATGCAAGCCTGTCCGCTCTCTCATTACTGTAAACACCTGCATGCCCAGGACAGTATATCCACGTAAGCCGCTGGAGGTTAGAAACTTCTATAGACAACATCCACTCATACCGAAACCTGCCCTTCTGGATCTTGTGAAGCATCGACTGAGAGTCAGATACAACAACTGCCCCAGTAAATGAAGTCCCAGAAATCCAATGGAGGGCAGCAGTAACAGCCTCAACCTCCATCCTCATACTAGAAGTAGTTGTCCTGTATGCCCCACTTCGCTCTGCAACAACCCTACCATGCATATTAGCCAAGAAACCCCAGCCGGACTTCTCACCACGTTGAACCGACCCATAGGTATATACAACAACATCATCATCCCTTGCATTATCTTCTATCAGCTGCTTAACTGTGAGATCAGCCTTCATGTTGCCCCAATCTCTACATTCTCTTCCAAGAGTAATGATAACGTTGAGATAGTTATCATGCTACCATCTGTTGGGATCCATTCTTCCCTTTTGGTAGGGTCGTAAAACAGAGGAGGGTCTGGCCAAATGGGTTAGAGCGCGGTTTCCATACGGAAACCGTGTTCAATTCACGGTAATTCATTTTTTCTGTTGCGTGCATAAATGAAAATTCCTAACCTGAAAAGCTTCACGGCGACTGCACTAACAATGAGACCATTAAATTAATCAGGCTCTCGTCCCACCTGTCCTACACCGCTCTTAAAAAAAGCGGTACTACAGGCAGTAATGACAGTTTCGTAAAACTGCCAAAGATAAGAGTCTAGAGTGCAAAAAGCAAATCCTGTAATCTATCAGCTAGCTCAATTGTTAATGCACACAAATATCTCACCGACTTTTTTTTTACAAAACTAAATTGTTCGTTAATTTTCTAATTTCACAGGGTCAGCGCAGACACCCAGACAACTGGGAGATAGATTTAAATTTTGTTGCTATGAGAGATGATCTTGTCGCCAGAAAGGTAAATTATTTGAATTAATTTGATTATATTATAGCTATTCATGTTCTTAGTTCTCTATAAATTTAGGCTACTGATATTGTCATGAAGAGTGTCCTTCATGGGGATTGTCTGTGGCTAAGTACATAAGCCATTGCCTTGCACTCCGTAGTTTGAGGATTTGACTCTGACCCATGCTGTTCTGTTCACAAGCGCATTTTTTCCAGAGATCACTAGGATTGTGGCAGGAGCTATGGAGTTTGTGCAGTACTCTTGGCAGAGGGCTTGCTGGAGGGACTGGACCATATGGAATAAAAACCTGGAGAAATTAAGTCAATCCTTCATCTCTAAACACATTAACTCCTTGTGGACTAAATGTCACCCTACTGGGCTATGGGTTGGACACCTTTTTACCAGGAGCCACACTAAAGGGTGTTTTTATTCTTAAAACAAATGGCTTTTAAAAACATGACTTTTGCCCTTGTCCACTAGGAGTTAAAGTTATCCATATAGCAAGGACAGAGAACAGAAAAAAAATGTAACCAAAAAGAACTGAAAATCAAAGAAAACTGGCAGATGCTACAAATACGAATGAGAAAATTGAAATATTTTAAATATATAAAAATATGGGAAGGAATGGAGAAGACCTATATGGAAGAAGGCATCCCAGCAAAGAGGAGAAGAGGTGTGTCTACAGAGAAGAATGATTCAGTATGTAACTAGTGATTTGGGCATGACATCTGACATGGGAGAGAGAGAAATTCCAAAGGACTGTTAGAGTGGCAAAGTTCTGCTCAGGCAAGTTATTTGATAATGATATTGTATATATATGGCCTTTTTCGTCATTACAGACAGTCAATTGGCAAGTGTCTTACTGTGACAACTTCTGAGTTTTCGCTTTTCTCTCTTGTCGTTCAGCTCATACATAAGTCTCTTCTCAACAGACTCTGCGTCTTTTCCCAATTTGGTTTTCCACACAACTCTGTCATCAGCTAGTTTTTCCCATGTGCTGGGACCTATAGAAAAGTTTTTCATTGAGACTTTGCAGACATCTTTATATCTGAGCAGTGGTCTGCCTTGGTGCCTCTTCCTCTCCGAAAGTTCACAGAACAACATTTGTTTGGTATGCGACAAGTTTCCATTCTTCTCACATGCCCCAACCATCTTAGTCGTCTACAGCTGAGCAAAACCATGATGGAAGGCAGATTTGCACATTGTTGATATTGTAAATCACTTAATAATCAATATTTACTTCACACAATAAATTTATGTTTGTTTCCTGAAGATCGGTTATTTGTTACTAAACTGACGTCATTGCACTCTGGGCAGACCCATAGGTGCTCAGTCTCACCCAACAGATGTCTAGCTATTATAAAACTGATTAATGTTTCGATTGCTCAACACAGGCACATGGACTGTTGCTCCCCAAGGAACTTAGACGTTTTGAGAATCTTATAATAGATAGAGCAACTACAATGTTGTACCACACAAATACTGGTCAAACCAGTGAGGAAAGGTTGAATGTCACCCGTCTCAGTGCAGGACCACTAGTTTCAAAGGTTATACGCATGTTGGATGATAAGATCAAGGACAAAGAGTGAGTAACAAGTACATTTATTACCTCTAAGTATGAAAATCGGGGCATATCCTTCACAGGACAACGCCATCAACCACAGTCATAATAATAATAATTCCTCTCGTACCATTATACGTTACGTAGGGCTTGCAACCAATTTCTGCTTACCACTCTATCCTTGGTAACTCGCTCAATCTCCTTGGAACTGAGACCGATATTTCTTGCCTCTCTCAGCAAAGTTCATTTCAGTGTTTCCCTAGATTGTCCTCTCTTTCTTGAACCCTTTGCATCCCACTTCAATGCCTGCTTTGATATTCTTTGATCATTTCTTCTCAAGGTGTACCCAACATATCTCCATCTTCTCTTTCTTATAACAGTTGTTAGTAGTGGTTCACAAGACATTTCTTCTCAAGGTGTGTCTAACATATCTCCATCTTCTCTTTCTTATAACAGTTGTTAGTAGTGGTTGACCAGACATTTCTCTTATTTCATCAGTTAGGTATTAATTCCATTGTATGTTCATTATTTTTTGCAGCCATCTATTTTCAAATGCATTTAACCACAGTAAACGAGTTGATTATTTTCTAGGCACCACTTATACACTTAGCAGTTTATCATTGCTTTCTGAACGGTGAGGTCTATTTTTACTGTTTGTAAAATCCACGAACAAATACAGACAAGTGCAGACCCCTAGAAAATGTTTATTTAGTTTTCTGGATAATGGTTAATTAGTTGTCTTCTTATCAGATGAGCACACAGAGTTTTTTTTTTTTTTAAAAGAACCCCAGAGGAACAACGGTAGTAACGAATATGATCAATATATAAACATGAGCTTCCAAAAAAACAAATAAACAAACACGGGACTCGAACCACTTACCCTAGTCCTTACGACACCAATCGCCTAGCCTAGCAATACGAGCGTTTTACATTGGTTGTCTTCTTATCAACACCTTTTTTACATGATAGTTGGAAATATGTGATGGACTGTTGCTAACTAGCTACGGTTTCAACATTTATAAGAAATTCATATTTCTTTACATGGAGCCATCAATCAAAATCTGATCTGAATCCAGTCTTTTGCATTTCTGCCTAGTAAACTACCAACTAACATTTTTCAAATTCATTTTGCCGGTCCCTTGCAAAATGTATGTGGATGCCCATGCTAAACACTATGATATCGCTGCTCTCTGTTCAGTTCTTAACTCTTCCCACACGGAGTTATTTCTCAATTTTTAAACAGTTAATTCAAGGAGTAAACATTTTTTTAATCCCAACTACTCGTCAATAAATAAACATATATATATATATATATATATATATATATATATATATATATATATATATATATATTTTGTTGTTCTCTTTCTCTCTCTCATGATCACCGCTCAGACTGATGTACCAGATTTCTCCATAAATTCTCTTATTCATATGGAAATATGATTCATACAGCCTTAGCATGGGTATGTTTCGTGACATCTTTTAGCACCCTTTCTAGCTCTGGTGCTTATCCTTCAGCGATGTGTCTGGTTTTAGCCAGCGTTTACTGGGTTTGCTCTCTGTCAGCCTTTGGCTGTCCCCAGTCGACCTGCAAGGCAGCAGGTTTGTTATTGATACTGTATTTGTTTGAATAGTGAATACACAATAATATTTTGACTATTTACAGGCAGACGCCAATATTATGTCTGTATTCTACCCATGATTCAACATTAGCTGCTATGTTGGAGTCACTAGGTATTTGGCGCAATAAATGGCCACCATTTGGCAGTGATATTCGATTTGAACTCTACAAAGATGTCAACAGCTCTGAATATTACATAAGAGTACTATACTGTGGGAAGGTAAGGAATATTCCATTGTCACTTTTCATATTTCATATTATTGAATCAGTTCAGACTTCTTGCTCATTTTGTTTTAGTTAGTCTCTACTTTCACACTCTTGCCTTATATCAGAAATCAGAAAAAGACTGGGAGTGAAACCAGTCTTGCAATTCATAAAAGAACAACAGATTAAATGATTTGGACACCTAACAAGAATGCCTGGTATTGTCTACCACAGAGAGCCACACTGAAAATGCATAACGAGTAAGTACAAAGCGAGAGAAAGACCACGTAAAAGATGGAGTGACGGCATCGAGAACAGCCTTACGAAAATGAATAACAGCTTACAAAGTGCATTAGAGCAAACACACACAAGATCACTGCGTCCGTCCACCCCTCCCCCACCTCCCAACACTTCTATAAAGAAGTAAATGGTGGAAGAGAAAGAGAAGACTTATATCATGCATTAGTACTTCCTGTAAGATAGTCTATTGTTTATAATATCGGATCCATTCATTTACTACTGTATTGTTTATGTACTGAAAAATCACATGGACTGCTAAAATGACTATTGGGGAGGTGTTGAATGAGGTAAAGACACAGAGTAAGCTTATCATCAATATAAGAGAGAAGCAGTCATCATTTTTCGGACATGTAATGAGGAGGGGAGGTTTAGAACACATTGTAGCAACCGGTAAATCAAGGAGAGACAGAGAAAATTTTGCATAGCTTGACTTCATGGCACGGAAGAGCGTCAACATCTGAGATGATAGCAAACACTAGAGACAGAGATTTGTGGAGATTCATAATCGCCTACGCCAGCTGGCACGGCACCTGTTGATGATGTATTGAAAACCTTACATTGAAATGAGAAGAATATGACTGCATTACCTTATGAAAGGTAAGAGAAATCTAATAGCATTAAATATTGTATGGGTAGGAAGTGATTTTACATCACTTCCTTCTTCTTTCCCTCCCTTCCTTTCCCATTAAAAAAATTAATCATGCCTGTCTTTTGTATTATTCGTGTAGTTTTGGTGTGGTTTATTTGTATGGTTTACTGGAACTGTTGCGTTATCTGACTCGGTCGATGTTTTGGAAGATATAAAAATGACAAATTGCAGTTTGAGTGGATTTCATCTATTGAGATTTCCAGCCTCTAGAGATGTATGTGGATCTACTGGACTTGGCATGCGGGTGTTTGTGGCAATGACAGAAAGGACATTCCAAACATGTGTCATTGCGAATTGGAAAATGACTAAAGATATAGAAAGTAAGTTGAATTCATTTGAAAATAGATGTCTGTGAAAAATAATGAAGATAAAATGGAATGAATTCAGAAGTTATCAACTCCTAGAAATGTCTGGTCAACCACTAGTAACAACTGTTATAAGAAGGAGAAGATGGAGATATGTTGGGCATCATCATCACTAGTAACAACTGTTATAAGAAGGAGAAGATGGAGATATGTTGGGCATCATCATCACTAGTAACAGCTGTTATAAGAAGGAGAAGATGGAGATATGTTGGGCATCATCATCACTAGTAACAGCTGTTATAAGAAGGAGAAGATGGAGATATGTTGGACATCATCATCACTAGTAACAACTGTTATAAGAAGGAGAAGATGGAGATATGTTGGACATCATCATCACTAGTAACAACTGTTATAAGAAGGAGAAGATGGAGATATGTTGGACATCATCATCACTAGTAACAACTGTTATAAGAAGGAGAAGATGGAGATATGTTGGGCATCATCATCACTAGTAACAACTGTTATAAGAAGGAGAAGATGGAGATATGTTGGACATCATCATCACTAGTAACAACTGTTATAAGAAGGAGAAGATGGAGATATGTTGGACATCATCATCACTAGTAACAACTGTTATAAGAAGGAGAAGATGGAGATATGTTGGGCATCATCATCACTAGTAACAACTGTTATAAGAAGGAGAAGATGGAGATATGTTGGACATCATCATCACTAGTAACAACTGTTATAAGAAGGAGAAGATGGAGATATGTTGGACATCATCATCACTAGTAACAACTGTTATAAGAAGGAGAAGATGGAGATATGTTGGGCATCATCATCACTAGTAACAACTGTTATAAGAAGGAGAAGATGGAGATATGTTGGACATCATCATCACTAGTAACAACTGTTATAAGAAGGAGAAGATGGAGATATGTTGGACATCATCATCACTAGTAACAACTGTTATAAGAAGGAGAAGATGGAGATATGTTGGGCATCATCATCACTAGTAACAACTGTTATAAGAAGGAGAAGATGGAGATATGTTGGGCATCATCATCACTAGTAACAACTGTTATAAGAAGGAGAAGATGGAGATATGTTGGGCATCATCATCACTAGTAACAACTGTTATAAGAAGGAGAAGATGGAGATATGTTGGGCATCATCATCACTAGTAACAACTGTTATAAGAAGGAGAAGATGGAGATATGTTGGGCATCATCATCACTAGTAACAACTGTTATAAGAAGGAGAAGATGGAGATATGTTGGGCATCATCATCACTAGTAACAACTGTTATAAGAAGGAGAAGATGGAGATATGTTGGGCATCATCATCAAGGTACGTATCCTTTATAGGACGTTGCTCTCTTTGCAGCACATCTGAAATTCACTCTTGTCTCTTGCTAGTTCACCCACTTCGTCGATGGTCATGTTCATGGTTTCTTTAATATCTTGTAGCCATCTTCTTCTTGGTCTGCCTCTGCGTCCTTGGATCCTGCCCTCTAGTATTGTTCTTTCCAGACGCTTGATGTGACCAAAGTATGTAATTTTTCTGTATAGTATGTTGTTTATCAGCCAATTCTCTTTAACATTTAGTTCTTTCAGGACATCAGTGTTCTTTCTTTTTCTGTCCATGGTAATCGTAGGATCTTTCTGTAGCATTTAGTTTCGAAGGACTGGATTTTCGTTCTTAATTTCTGTGTAATAGTCCATGATTGACAACCATAAGTAGCCACTGGGAAAATGTATGTTGGGCATACCTTGAGAAAATATCATCAAAGGATAAAAAAGCAGGCATTGAAGTGGAAGTCAAAGGGTCCAATAAAGAGAGGATACCATAGAGAAACTGTGAAACGAAACTTTACAGAGGCAAGAAATATCAGACTCTATTCCATGGAAGAGATTGAGTGAGTTGCCCAGGACAGAACGGAATGGATAAATTACTTGCATGCCCTATGTAACATATAACGGTACAAGAATGTATATATATATATATAAAAATATATATATGGTTCTAAATATTTTGGATGTATAATATTATATTGTTGTGATCAGGTACAAAGAATCAATGGTCATGTGGCAGATTATGTGCATTGGTGTGATTTCAAAAAAAGTATGTTGAAATATTTCATTTGTCAGGATGAGTACTGGAAAAACTGTCGCTCTGACATTCTGGAACATGCTAAAAGTAAGATTATGGTTATCTGTTAGTAAAGCTTATGGAGGGGAGGGGGTGGTCTCTGTGGTTAAGCCTTTGCCTTGCATTCTAAAGGTTGGGGGTTCAAATCAGGACCACGCTGTTATGTCCACAACTGCATATTTTCCAGAAACCTTAGGATTCGTGCAGGAGCTACAGAGTTCATGCTTTGTGGAATACTCTCGGCAGATATCATGTCATTTCTGTGGAGAGGGACTGAGCCATCTGGGGTAAAACCCGATGCAATGATGTCAATCTTTTGGCTTTAGACTCTTTAAAGCTTGTATATCTAGGTCACAGTCATCCGATTATGTTCCTCTGATAATCGGAGCTGTTTGCTCCAGAAAAATCATTTTATATCTTTATATAGTACATTGCAATCTCTTGGACTCAAGGATGACATTTCTATGCTTCTTGATACTGTCTCTTCTCATGCTCCATAATATATGTGTATATATTAAATATTGAGTTCAGGAGAAGTGATGAAATCAGAGATATGTCTGGTCAACCACTAGTGACAACTGTTGTAGAAAGAAGATGGAGATATGTTGGGCACACCTTGAGGAGAAATGATCAACGAATATCAAAACAGGCATTGAAGTGGAATGCAATGGGTTCAAGAAAAAGAGGTTGACCTAAGGAGACCCTGAAATGAACTTTGCTGAGAGAGGCAGGAAATATGGATCTCAGTTCTATGGAGGAGATTGAGCGAGTTGCCCAGGATAGAGCGGTATGGAGAAATTACTTGAGGCCCTATGTAGCGTATAGCGTTACGAGAGGAATTTATTATTATTATTATATATAAATATATATATATATTTTGTGTATATGCTTTTACTGTTACTTTATTAGTCTTTTTCACTTTCCATTTCTGGTTGTTTAAATATTTCCATACGCAGTTATTTCCTCAGTTGTACACATTTAATTCAAGGGGAGCAAAGAAAGCAATTTTTTTTTAAAATCATAACTTCTTGTGAATAAATAAACATAAATATATTTTATTATATACTAATTTGAAGAAAACTGGACAACCTATTAGAATAACAAGGTTAAAAAGTAGTAGAAGTAAACCAGTAGAATTAAAACAAAAAAGACTTGTATAAACGAAACAACTTAAATGTCACATTGTGATGCTAATTGCGTTTAACAGAATACACTGTGGCCAGGTACAGCGATTGGTGTGAAAAGAGTTAATTAATTTCCTTTTTAGTCATATATTTTCATTTTAAAGCTGTTAGAATTTTATGTCTGACTTTGTCTGTGATGTCTGGTGTATATGACCATTGTCTTCACTTCATTTGTTCTATATTTCTTGCTTGATAATGGCATTTTAGGGGAAACGTCACCTTGTCTGTATTTTTATTACTTTGTAAAGTAGTTTTACAAAGTTCAGACAACAACATGTCAATATAGATGGAGACTGCAGTAAAACTATGTAGAATGGTGAAATACGTAATAACAAAGTACTATAGTTTTTCAAAATACAAAAACAATGACAATACACAGCAACGTTTTGACCAAAAAGGCCTTTATCAAGCAAACGATACAACAAAAGTGATGAATGCCACAGAACTCTACATATAGACATTGACAAAGATATTACAACTGTTAAAAATGAATGAAAATATGTGACTAAAAACGAATAACGAAATAAATACAGAAAACTAGAAGTGGAAAAAGAAGAGATACAATAAAAAATCAAGTAAATATATGACTCATATAATTTAACAAACACACATATACAAGATAGAGCATGAGAAGAGAAAGTACTAAGAAGCATAGGAATGTAGAACGTTTAGTCCATGAGGTCGCAAGGTACCATATAAAGAAATTAAGCGATTCTCCAGAGCAAATCGACTATGATCATCAGAGGAACATGATCGGATGGCAGTGACCTAGACGTCGTGAGCACCCAAATGGTCAGTTCCATTAAAATGAGTAGCTACAGGGGTCACAGAGCATTGGCGTATATGGCTTAGGTATTGGCCGACACGGTCACTGAGCATTTTGCCTGTTTCGCCGATATATGCCTTAGCACACCGCTTGCAAGTGATAGCGTAGATTATATTGTGGGACTGATGTGAAACCATCTTCAAGAACACATGTGGCTAAAGGAAAAGATACAGTATGAGTCTGTATCACATAAGCACACGTATTGCAACGCCGACGGCCACACTGACAGTGCCAAAATTACTCTGGATATTGGACTTCAGGTGACTGTGTACCAACATATCCTTAAGACTTCTGTCCCGCATGTAAGCCACCAAAGGATAGTTGGGGAAGACAGAACGGTCTCAGGATCTGACTTAACTCTTTCCACGCTTTAAGCCGCACACTGCGCCATGACGGAAGTCCGTTGCACGCTTTAAGCCGCACACTGCGCCATAGAGTTGCTTCCTTTATAAGAAGTCTTTCTAGTTTTACTTCTACTATTTTACTTATACTACTTTTTAACCTTGTTATTCTATTAGGTTGTCCAGTTTTCTTCAATTTAGTATATAATAAGATATATATGTTTATTTATTGACAAGTAGTTGGGATCGTAATTGTTTTGTAAATTTGTTTTTTTTTACTTCCCTTGAATTAACTGCTTAAAATTGAGGAAATAAATGGGCGTGGAAAGAGTTAAGGATAGACAGATGACGGAAAAAACCTTTTTCACCAGTGAACTATGGGGGTGGAAAGTTAAGATAAGTTTTACCCTGTCAGAGTTAGCAGTCCTATGCTGGTTGGTAAGGGCCTGCTGGTGAGTAAATTTCTGAACTCGATGCATAGCAGATACAAGCACCTTCTCCGGGTATAGGCGCTATGAAGAAATCAAGCATCTCGCGAGCTCTATCAAGAAAATCATCTTGCACGCTACAAAGGCGACGAAGGCGCAAGAGCTGTGAGAATGGCAAAGAATCACGACAAGCCTGGGGATGGGATGAAGTATAAAGGAGAAAACTATGTGCATCAGTAGGCTTATACTATACTAATGTAGTGATAGTGGATAGGTTAATGGTGATAGTAATGTCAAGAAAGTTGACAACAACATGGACCATTGACAAAGCGGCAGAGATCATTAATGTCTTTGAATGCAAATGCTACAGAATAGTACTTAGAATATCATGGACAGAGAAAAGAGGAAAGAACAAATGCTTCTGTTCCACAACAGCATGATATTAAAGAGAGTTGGCTATTAAAAAACATAAAATCAAGGAAAATGAAATATTTCGGACACATCAAACAACATGAGTGCCTAGAGAAGATAATTTTGGAGGAAATGGTGCTGGAAGATGAATGAGACTAAGACCTAGAATACGATGGGTTCAAGATGTCATTGATGATCTGAGAATGACCACTGCTGACATCGATCATCTTGCACAGAACAGAGTTTGTCAGAACTGCTGTCATGGGAGTCAAGTTCCAGAAAGGATAAGCTACTTAATAATAATAATAATAATTCCTCTCGTTCCTATAGTATAGCATAGGTCTTGCAAAGAATTTCTCCATACCGCTCTATCCTACACATCTCGCTTAATCTCCTCCATGGAATTGTAACCGATATTTCTTGCCTCTCTCAGCAAAGTTTGTTTCAGGGTCTCCTTAGGTCGTCCTATCTTTTTTGAACACTCTGCATCCCACTTCAATGCCTGCTTTGATATTCGTTGATCATTTCTCCTCAAGGTGTGTCCAACATATTTCCATCTTCTCTTTCTTATAACAATTGTCACTAGTGGTTGACCAGACATGTCTCTGATTTCACCACTTCTCTTGAATTCGTTCCATTTTAAGTTCATTATTTTTCGCAGACATCTATTTTCAAATGCATTCAACTTTTTTCTATATCTTTAGTCATTTTCCAACTCTTGCTAGCATATGTTAGGATTGATACAACATTTGAATTGAAAATTCGTAATTTAGTTTTAATACTATATAACTTGCAGTTCCATATTTTATTTAGACTTTTAAAAGCTGATGTTGCTTTGCCAATTCATATCATAATTTCTTTTTTTTAACATTTCCTGTGCAATCAAAATTGCTACTTAAATAGGTGAACTGCTCTGTTATTTTTATCATTTTAGATTCCAGTGTGATATCTGCATTACTTCCATAGGTGTCTTCATTATATTTGTTTTTTCATAGCTTATCTGCAGTCCAACTTTTGATGCTATAGACGACAAGTTGTCTGTTTTTCTTTGCATATCTTGGTTGTTTCTACTTAACAAGGCAATATCATCTGCAAAATCCAAATCTTCTAGTTGACTATTTTCTAACTATTTTATAAGCTACTTGATGATGATAAATATTATGACTTGGACACTGTGTAATATTAAAGTTCATACGATTGATTTTTTCCACTTTTACAGGAACAAATAATATGTTGAGGAATTAAGACCACATATACCTGAGAGATCACAAGTCAGTGTTCCCTCACAAATGTAGTAAGTATTCATGGGCTCAATACTAATAATTTTTGCTCAGTTTTACTATTTTACATCTGCAGTTCAATCTTCTATGGCTATGTATGATATTGTCTCATCTCAAATATACAAGAACAATAAGCTTTTAGCATGTGTTTGTGCCAGAGCCGCTGTAGCGTAGTTGTTAGTGAACTCGCTCGCAAGGCTGGTGGTCTGGGTTCAGCTCCGCAATGCGCGTGGAATTTTTCCCGACCGCGACGGCTCTCAGGTCGACCCAGCCTCAACTGGGTACCAGACATGCTCTGGGAAAGTAAGGCGGCCGGCGTGATGCTGACCACATCACCCATCGTGTGCCGACGGTCAATGAAAAATACAGGCCTAACACTGTATTGACCTATATACCACGAGGTATGAAAGGGTTCCTTTACTTTTTACTTTACTATGTGTTTGTGCAAACACTATTCGATCAAACCGTACCTGATTATACTGTGTCTAGCAAATATGAAGCGTTTTGGAAAGACCTAGTTCATAGTTCATAAGTACGGTTCCAACTTCACTGCTACGGGTCACCCCATAATTGCTCCGTTCCTGTGTCAATGAAAATCACACGAAATGCCAACAACTGTGAAATGTTTCATGTGTGAACTAATTCCAGAATGAAACTGCCGCGTGCCGACACAATAAAAAACCTGCACCGCATAAAATGCATATGGCCGTCACTAATGTAGCAACACAAAACTGTTCATCACTTGAATTGCAATTTTGTCGAAGGAACATCAATCATGACAAAATCCAGTTTTTGCACTCGCAATATAACTGCATACGGCAGATTGAGCTTGTTCGTCATAACCGCTGTCCGCCATTTTCTGAATACACACAAAAAAACGCACGGTTGACACAGCAAAAGCATTCCATGTAACAGTCATAGCTCACAGCGTTGCTCAAGCACTAACTCAGTAGCTCAGCAAACGAAACCGGAAATACCCGACCAAACATGGCGAAAATGCGCTAGCAAAGTCGTGTTCAGAATCAAACAGTTCTGACTCTGAATGGCCATCCAGCATTCCGCCATTGCTGGCCAGATTTTTTTTTTTGTTGTTGTTGTTGAAAGACACTCCACAGTAAAGCCATTTTTCTGAATGGCTCGCTGGTTGTGTTTGTAACAGCGCTCGATTCTAGGCTAGGCAATGGGTGCCGTAAAAATAAGTGTAAGTGGTTTGATTCCTGTGTTTGGTAATTTTTTTTTTCGGAAGCTCCTAATACTTTTACACTGTCTATTTATTGATCATATTCATTGGTTCCGCTGCTTCCTCTGGGGTTCTTACAAAACTACTCCTTATTCTTATCTTATGACTTGGTTACAATATGTAACAATGTCAGATTCTTATCTCTTATGGTACATTTCTTATCTTTAGCTATCAATTTTAGTTATTGTTTTGTGAACGTGAGTCTAATCTTCCATCTCTCTTCTATTTTGTTCTTTTAAAGTTTACAATGAAGCATAGAACTGCAACTTATTATTAACATTTATATATGTTTTTCAATTTTATTTAAAAAACTAAGTGGTTAAGACATTTGCCGTACATTTCAAAGGTTGTAGGTTCTAGTCTGCATCATGCCGTTCTGTTGATGCATTGCATTTTTCCAGAGATCCCTAAGTTTGTTGTTGGTTTTGTTTATTTATTATATAGGGATTAAAACCTCTTTAAGCAAAGGCACTCCTCTGTGAGTGTATGTAGCTCAAGTGGTAGTGAGCTCGATCACGAACCCAAGCGTACCTGGTTCAAACCCCACGGTGGGCAAGTTTGGAAGCAAATTGTTTCTGTGGGTTTTTTACTAAAGGTAAAAATATACCTCACTATTCAGAAAGCAATGGCAAACTACTGAACGTATAAGTGGTGCCTAGAAAATCAACGGCTTGTTTACTGTGGTTGATGGCTACATCCTTTAGGATATGCCACGATTTTCATTTCACTCTTCTTTCAATCTAAAGATAAAATATAATTTTATCATTAGAATTTTCATCAGAGAGTTTTCATCAAGTTGTTCATTGATGCTGAGAGAGTGTATCCATCTGTTGTCATCAGATACCGAAAGTTCCATCGAGATCCACGAGATTCATCTGAAAGTTCATCAGCAGTCATACACTGAAGTTGACCATCTGAGAGTAGTCCACAGAGGTTGTCCATCTGATAATTGTCCATCATTGAGTCTACACTGAAAGTTGACCTTCTGATAGTAGTCCACAGAGAGTTGTCCATTTGAGAGTTGTTCATCAGCAGTCAGCATTGAAAGTTGACCTTCTGAGAGTAGCCCACAGAGAGTTGACCATCTGAAGTAGTCCACAGAGTTGACCATCTGAGAGTAGTCCACAGAGAGTTGACCATCTGAGAGTAGTCCACAGAGTTGTCATCTGAGAATCCACAGAAGTTGACCATCTGAGTTCATCTGAAAGTTGACCTTCTGAGAGTAGTCCAGAGGTTGACATCTGAGAGTGTCGAGTTTGTCCATCTGAGAGTTGTTCATCAGCGTCATCATGGTTGCTTCGAGAGTAGTCCACAGAGGTTGACCATCTGAAGTAGTCCACGAGTTGACCATCTGAGAGTAGTCCACAGAGAGTTGACCATCTGAGAGTAGTCCACAGAGAGTTGTCCATCTGAGAGTCCAGAGTTGTCCATCAGAGGTCCAGAGTTGTCCATCTGAGAGTAGTTCAGAGGTTGACCATCTGAGAGTGTCCACGAGAGTTGTCATTTGAGAGTTGTCCATCAGAGTTGAGAAAAGTAATTCTTACATATGTACAGAGCAGTATTTCTTTGCTTCTTGAAGATCATATTTATTTTATTTCACTGAAATAATATCTGCCATTATTTCTCTTTATTTCAGATGTTTCCATCAAAGTACATCCACGATAATAAATCATCTTTATAAGAATCACCATAAAGTTGATATTTAACCTGTTCTAATGCATATATTTAACCTGTTCTAATGCATATATTTAACCTGTTCAATGCATATTTTAGTTCATTGTATGTCTTTATAAGGAGATTGAATGCAGTACAACCAAATCAATTTAGTTCTCTCGATTAATATCCTTGATATAAAGGAAGACTGCCATAAAACTATATAGCAATGTTGAAACACATTAAAACAAAGTACTATGTACAAGTATAACTCTAGTGGACTGCGCCTATAGCGAAGGACGTTACATTCCACGCTAATGACGTTTGTTATCAAACATGAAGCGCTAACGTGACTTGCCTGGTCAGTAAGTTAATGGCTTGAAATAAACATTTACCAAACACAGACAACACCACCTATTTACGGCACATTGCTGCCAAACAATATGAGTGTTCTTAAAAATGCTATTATTGTTTGGCAAGGCACTGGGTGTCGTAAGAAAAAAGGCTATGTGGTCCAGATGTGTTGTTAAAAAGCTAGTATTGTTTGTCTAGGCCATGGATGCCTCAAAATATAAGGGAGTGTGGTTCAAATGATGTGTTTGAATTTGTTTTCCAAGTCTAACATTATCTATTTATGATCATAGTTTTACAACATTTTTGTACTTTATAAAAGTATCGTACTTTGTTTTTACTTGTTTAAAAATCTATATCCTCACACATTGAACGAGTGCATTCATGCTTCACTCACATAGTTCCCAGTAAAGTTGATTGAGGGCAGTGCAATGAAATTAACTCTTTCCACGCTTTTCGCCGCACACTGCGCCACAGAGGAAGTCCATTGCACGCCATTAGCCGCACACTGCGTCACAGAGTTGCTTCCCTTATAAGAAGTCTTTCTAGTGTTACTTACTATTTACTACTACTTTTTAACCTTGTTATTCTAAATTCTAAAAGGTTGTCCAGTTTTCTTCATTTTAGTATATAGATATATATATAGATATATGCCCATCTGCCAGCGTGTTCTGAGTCTTGACTACAGTGACTATCCTCTGTGTAATGCGGATTCAATTCGCGGGATGGAGAAAAGCACAGATTCCAGATTTAGTGTTCAGTGGCACGACCGAAGTATCGATGTCCATGGCACTGGGAAACTGAAAGCTCAAGTGTTCTGGGATCGGGAAAATATATATATATATGGTTTTTCATTGTGAGAGTCTGGTTTTCCTCCTTAAATTAACTGTTTAAAATTGGGAAATAACTCTGCGTGGAAAGAGTTAATACAGTTTGACAAAAGTGTAGTAACAGTAACTGTTTGACCTAAGTATCTTTATCAGGTACTTTGGGTATTTTTTTCTCATTCCATAAAAACTGCTGTAGGGTGCGCCAAGATTTTCTATTAATCCTTGTAGTCCGTATTTCCTTTTACTTCTGGACGCATTTATTTTGTAATGTATACAGAATTAACTAATATATTGTCTTTGTATCAGCTTAAAGCATACTAAGCGATATATCACCTAAGAAGGGCAAATAGGTTAACCAACGGGACTGCAGAGCCGATATATCGCTAAAAAGGGCAAAGTGGTTAAATAACCAATTGCCGCACACTGCACCAAGCATTGTTGCATGTAAAATTAGTGTTACATACGTCAACACATTCTGATCAAATTTCTGTTTTTTTTATCAACATCAATGCATTCTATTTCTACATTGTAGTCCGATCCGGAGTTTGGTAAAGTGTGTTAATTTGATGCAATAAAATATTTGGCAACTGGAAAATGTGAACCAAAATTAATTCGGACACATCATCTTTTTTTATTCAATTTGGTAGTGAATATTTTTGTGTGTACAGCACTCAATAAATTATTGAACAAAATGTCGGACTGTATGCTGGTGTACTTTGGTAAATCTGCCATACCTAATTTTTTTCAGTTTTTGATATTTTGATAGAATCTCTTACATATGTACAGTAGCAGTATTTCTATGCTTCTTAAATATCACATTTATTTTAATTCACTGCAATATTTAAATTGTAGCTTTTATTAATAATTTTTACATTTATATTTCAATAGAAAGTATATAAGGAATTGAAATAAGTTAAATCTTTACATATCAGCTCCCTTTAGAGCATGAGGACCTTCTATCATCTTAGTACAATCCTTCCTGTCCTATGTCTTTATTACCTTGCACATTTTATAATAATTCTTATTATTTTTATCTTGTTTTTTCTTCTCTATGTCTTCTAACATTTTCTTCTAGATTTTAGAACTAATGTATATTATGTTTCTTTCCTTTTGTTTGCTTCAGACATTGTCTATATTGAAATGTTCTATTGTATAAACATCACTGTCTTTTGTAGCTCACACAGAAGTCTGTGTAGTTTTATTTACTGTATTGTTTCATTAGACCAGTGAGTTTGTCTTAGTATATCATATTCAGAGCAGTCTTGAAGTATGTGCTCTGTAGTCTGGTGTGACTGTCAACATGAACATATGACTGAATTACTAATCTTGAATTATGTATACATTTGGCTGCAAAGTTAATTGTGTCCAGTTCTAAGGAGCAGAATAACAACTTATTCTAATAACTTCATATTTTGGTAGTCGTCCTGTCTTCATATCGGTGACTTTCTGATTGATTTAATCATCTTTTGTCTTTTGATGAAAGGTAAATGGTATATCTGATTGTTCTTAGACAACTGATCTACTGTCTCATCGCTGACATTCTACAGTCTGAAAGTATCCACTACAATGTATATTTTGTTATCTTACTTTCTAAAATTCTATAATAAAAGTATAAAATATAATCTTGGAATGTTGTTGTTTTGTCATGTGTGTACCAACTAATTATGTATGGTTGTTGTATTGGTTATTGGTTACTAAACTGACGTCATTGCACTCCGGCAGACCCATAGGTGCTCAGTCTCCCTCAACAGATATCGAAGAGTATGCATACTGATGGTTCCTGTGGCTCGCTGATTAAACACACCTCTCACTCTGCCTCTCAGGCATCCAGTTCGACTTGAACAACGGGTAACTCCAAACTGCTTAAATCGCTGATCGATTCAACATCGATTTTAGTGTCCTCATCCAACAGAGAGTCGCGAAGAGACCAAAGAATATCCCCTTATCCATCTTCAACTCCCAACAATCGATGCTGTTGATGCAAGCCTGTCCGCTCTCTCATTACCGTAAACACCCGCATGACCAGGACAGTATATCCACGTAAGTCGCTGGAGGTTAGAAACTTCTATAGACGACATCCACTCATACCGAAACCTGCCCTTCTGGATCTTGTGAAGCATCGACTGAGAGTCAGATACAACACTGCCCCAGTAAATGAAGTCCCAGAAATCCAATGGAGGGCAACAGTAATGGCCTCAACCTCCATCCTCATACTAGAAGTAGTTGTCCTGTATGCCCCACTTCGCTCTGCAACAACCCTACCATGTACATTAGCCAAGAAACAACAGCCGGACTTCTCACCACGTTGAACCGACCCATCGGTATATACAACAACATCATCATCCCTTGCATTATCTTCTATCAGCTGCTAAACTGCGAGATCAGCCTTCATGTTGCCCCAATCTCTACATTCTCTTCCAAGAGTAATGATAACGTTGAGATAGTTCATCATGCTACCATCTGTTGGGATCCATTCTTCCCTTAAGGTAGGGTCGCAACTGTAGTCACCTGGCCAATTGTTCTCTCAGCCTGGGCCATCCACGACATGCCAAGCTTGATTCTCGTGCCCTTAACATCGTTGTTGTATTGTCATGTGTGTACTAACTAATTATGTATGGTTGTTGTATTGTCATGTGTGTACTGACTAATTATGTATAGTTGTTGTATTGTCATGTGTGTACCAAATAATTATGTATGGTTGTTGTATTGTCATGTGTGTACCAAATAATTATGTATGGTTGTTGTATTGTCATGTGTGTACTAACTAATTATGTATCGATGTTATATTGTCATGTGAGTATAAATTAATTCTGTATCGATGTTATATTGGGGAAACATTTTCTTGTCAAATATAATAGCAAATATCATTATCAAGTAGCTTGTCTCTTCCGGAACTTGGCTCCCATGACAGCAGTCCTGAAAAAGTCTCTGTGCAAGTTGACAGGCATCAGTAGAGGTCATTCTCAGATCGTCAATGACATCTTCCACCCATCGTCTTCTAGGTCTTCCTCTCATTCTTCTTCCAGGCATCATTCCCTCCAAAATTATCTTCTCTAGCAAATATAAAATTAACAAAATTTGCATCATTAGAGACCATCATTAAAACATCAAGATGAAGATGGAGTAGACAGTTATGTTGTATGCCAGTAGAGGCCTTAGCTAGGACAGCTCTTTGATGGATAGCAGATTGACAAATAATGTGGACGTCCAAGAAACATGGAGAAATTTGGAAGAGAGTTGAAAGATTAAAGGAGGGCTTAAGCCAATCTTCAAACCCAGCTCCTGCAATATAGTAGTTGACGTGGATTGGTTTAAATGAAAATCTTCTTGCCCAAATTGTGATTTACAGACTTAGTAAAAAAGTAACGTAAAGGAACCCTTTAATAGTTAGTTAGTTTGTTCCTTCGTGCCAAGGCGGCACATAGGCAGAGGTTTTAGATCTCCATGTGATACGGTTCTTTGCTAGCAGTTGCAGATCTTGTATGGTTTTACATCCCAATAGTTTACTTTCTTGTTGGATGGTTCTTCGAAGAGTGGTCTTTGGTCTTCCAGTTTCTTTTCCCAACTGGTGACCACATAAGGACTTCGATTTAGTCTCTTTTCGTCTGATCTAAGCACATGACCTAAATATTTCCACCGACGTTTCTTAATATTTGATATGGGTTGTTGTGTGTTCTATCTCTCACTGTGTTGTTAGAAACGAAATCACTCCATTTTACTTTTAATAATTTTAGAGACGTTTATTCTCAAAGCTGTCCAGTTTCTTATCAATTTTCTTTGTTGATTTTAATACCTCGTGGTATATAGGCAATACAGTGTTAGGCCTGTATTTTTCATTGACCGTCGGCACACGATGGGTGATGTGGTCATCATCACGCCGGCCGCCTTTAGTATGTCTGGTACCCAGTTGAGGCTGGGTCGACATGAGAGCCGTCGCGGTCGGGAAAACTTCCACGCGCACTGCGGGAGTTGAACCCAGACCACCAGCCTTGAGAAGCGAGTTCACTAACAACTACGCTACCGAAGCTCTGATGTACAGACTTGCATGAGATTTATGTCTTGAATAGAGTCAGTCCTGTTGTGCTTTGACTAGGCCAAGATGGTGCCTGGGTTCAAGGTTTTTGTTACGTGGGGGTAGACTGCTTGCTTCTTGTTCCAGCTTTACTTGATTCGTTCCCTGTGTGGAGCGATTGAGATATTTTTTAAATGACTCATGACCTTAATGTAGGTGAGATCGAGTTCCTAGTCACATTGAAGACCTCCTATAAAACGTAGGTCTTGTGTTTACGTTGAGCACATAAAAGAACATTTAGCAGTTCAAAGTCGATGAGATTGGGTTGCAAAGCCGCTGTCTGAAAAATTATTAAAAAGATGAAAATTAAGATACAACATTTTCACTGCTTTCAAAATGACATTATGTACCCTCACCGGTGTATATGGATCTTGTTCACTGCCGCTGAGATATTCATGTGTGAAAAACAATCAGAGCACACATGGTTACTCCCCGAAATGCAATCATGATGGTTCACTCAATCAATCAATCACTAAATGTCTTCATTAGAGTCAATTAAAGATGTTCAGAATGAAAGTATGCTTATTGTCCTTGGCTGCACTAGAGATACCCCCATTGTGAAGATGAGATATATGCTTGGCCTTTTGTCACTACGCTCCCGTCATGCAATCGCCTAAACCAAGGCATATATTCGGGTTACTGCGGATAAGAGACATCCATTGCACAAGAACACTAATGATGTTAAGGGTGCGAGAATCAACGAGTGGCATGTCGCGGATTCCAACTGAGAGAACAGTTATTGGTTACTAAACTGACGTCATTGCACTCCGGGCAGACCCTAGAGAACAATTATTCAGGTAACTACGGTTGCGACCCTACCAAAAGGGGAATAATGGATCCCAACAGATGGTAGCATGACCCACTATCTAAACGTTATCATTACACTTGGAAGAGAATGTAGAGATTGGGCAACATGATGACTGATCTCGCAGTTAAGCAGCTGATAGAAGATATGGCAAATGATGATGATCTTGTTGTATATACCGATGGGTCAGTTCATCGTGGTGAGAAGTCAGGCTGGGGTTTCTTTGCAAATGTGCATGGTAGGATTGTTGCAGAGCGAAGGGGAGCGTACAGGACAACTACTACTAGTATGACGATGGAGGTTGAGGTCGTTACTGCTGCCCTCCATTTGGTTCTCTAGAACTTCTTCATTTACTGGGGCCGTTGTTGTATCTGACTCTCAGTCGATGCTTCACAAGATCCAAAAGGGCATGTTTCGTTGAATGTCGTCTATAGAAGTTTCTAACCTCCAGAGGCTTACGTGGATATACTGTCATAGGCAGGAGGGTGTTTATGATGATAAGAGAGAGGACAGGCTTGCATCAATGGCATCGATTGTTGGGGAGTTGAAGATGGATAAGAGAATATTCTTCGATCTCTTCGCGACTGAATGTTGGATGAGGACACTAAAATAGACGTTGATTCGATCCAGCGACTTAACTCTAACAATACAAAACACCCTCTGACAGACCATAAAGTTAGTTCCCATTTTACGCAAAGCCACTTCATGGACAATATGGTTCTAATCAGTTGTTAATATACCGTAGACTATTTTTGCATATACACAGTGTTAATGTCGTTTCCTGTTCCATTCTATTTCCGTCCGCTCCAAAGCATTGTTTACCTCGTGCTAGAAGTGATATTTCTTTAATCATTTTGTAAGGGAAACAAAAAAACTGCAATAATGGCTAGTTAATGATCGTCAACAGTGACAGTCTGCAGTTAAAGCCTCACAACTTATTTATTCATGGATTAACAATGATAATAATGGTGGATCTAGTGAGGAAAGTAACAGACAGTAGGTAGTGACGATTTGGAATCGGATTTTATATTAGATATTCTGGCAATTTAAATAAAATTAGCAGTATTGCTAATGAAGAAGGGCGTGTCTTCAAAGCAAGAGCCAGATATGTCAAATCGTCATGTAATCAAATTCTTTGAATAGAAAACGATGAAATTTGAATATGTTGTGTAGAAATGGATATTCTAAGGAACTAATGTAGTTTTATTTAGCTTTAGACCATTGGAAAGCTTACAAATGTTGCTAAGTTCAGCATCTTTTCTCAAAATCTTTAATTATAATTTTTTCATTTCCTAAATATATTTAATGCTTTAAGTGTATTTTAAAAATTCAAATACAGCAAGTGGATGTCTGTAATAGATCTTTTAATTGCGCACATTTTGGTGTATGCAGTTTGTCTCTGCTGTTGAATGTAATAAAGTTATAACAAATTTTGTAAGGACCTATCTATTAATAAAAAGAGATCGGGTACTAGACCTAAGGGAAGACCAAGAAAAAGATGGATAGACAATATCAAGACCACACTATATAAACACGGATACAACACAACAAGTGCGACTTATCTAGCCCTAGAACGCAAATTAAAGCTCCATCCCTACGCTTAACGGCAAGAGTGGACAGCCAACTGCATCTTCCACCTGGGAATAGACAAAAGACAATAGACCGACGTCACAGCACTCCGGGCAGATACATAGGTGCTCAGTCTCCCTCACAGTACGGTATGTCTTGGCCTCTGATAACGCATTTAAAGCTAACGAATATTAGTATTATTTAACATTTGTCATCAATAAATAACGATGAACGCATAGAATTGAGTAAAATTGAAGAAAAGCGAACAATGTTTTATTGAACATATACAAAAACCAGCCCTTATTAAACAGGAATTCTCGATTTCCTGTCTGAGCTAGTCGGTCTTATGTTGCCGGGGGCCACGGGTATGCTTACTGATCGTTCCCGTGGCACGCTGGTTAAACTTACTTTCCACGGACATCTGCTACACTCATGTTGTTATCAATTGGATTCTATTTGTACTAGCAGTATATCTATATCGTAGTTTTGAATGTCATAATCGTTTTAGCTTGCTCTCTGATCAATACTTAGATAACGCACAAATAAACATACTGGAAGATTAAACATATCTTATCTTAACCCTTTAGCTGCTAAGGACGTGTATATACGTTTTCCCATTCACTTCTAAAGACGCTTAACACCGTGATTATCATCCTCTGTGGGCTAAGGACGTATTAACACGTTATACATTTATACTGTCATGCTATGGCGTACATTAACGTTTATGACCTATAAACAAAGTGTGGCTATTTTTAGCTCTGTCTTCGGAAAGTATGTAGCAGTGAAAGGGTTAACCACATTTGCCGTGAAGCGGCGTGGGGAGAGTTAGTTTTCAATCTTGTGCCAGGTGTGTTGCGCTTGACGTTGTCAGTCCATGCTTCGCAGGACCTGAGATTTATCTATCCATCGTGTTCTTGGCCTGTCTCGTGCTCTGCTACCTGAGTGTCGATTATGGTAGGCACGTGATGGTAGTAAATGTTGTTCCATTCTCATTAGATGGCCGAACCACTTGAGTCTTTGCTTCTCAATGTACTGTATGCATGGTATAGTACCAACGATGCTTCTGATATTCTCGTTTCTCACTTATCTCTCCTTGTAACGTTGACAGCTTTTCGTAGACATCTCATTTCACATGTTGTAATCTTTCTTTCTTGTGTCTTAGTCAGAGGCCATGTTTGGCACTGATAGCAGAGAGTTGGAATAAATATGCAGTTTATCAGTTGTCGTTTGACTGCCATGTTTGGCACTGATAGCAGAGAGTTGGAATAAATATGCAGTTTATCAGTTGTCGTTTGACTGCCATTAATGCTTGATTTTTAAGTGGTGACAGTTGGTATGTCACTGCGTTTGCCTTCTGGCATTTAGTCTCGATCTCTCTATTCATCTTTCTATCTGTTATGAATATACTCCCGAGATATTGGAATTCTAGAGTCTGTTGTATTTTTACATTATTCATGTGTATATTTAGTTGACCTTTTGACCTACTTATTGTCCCAATTAAACATAAAAAAAGCAAATCTGAAGCATTAACGTACATGGTCATGCAAAGATAACTATATTTTTTTGCAAAATGTTGACAGTAGACATGAATCAAATATGATTCCTTATGGGCGTCTGTAGCGTAATGCCCTCGATCCCAACCCTTGCGTACCTGCTTCCAACACCACCGCGGGCAGTTTGGAAGCTTCTTCTTCGACCGCTCCATATCGACCACTTGTTAACCACTCGTTGCGATTTGTGTGTGATCCGAGCCTAAGAGCGATTGTACGTTGAGCCAGTTACGCGCCTACATGTAGACCAGTACATCCGATGTCTGCTACGCTTTTGATTTACTAGGTAGCTTCCTAGGCCCTATCCACAGCCAACACTAGCAATCGATAAGTTTATAGTTTGCTCTTCCCTATCTCAGTCGCCTCTTACGACATGCCTTGTAGGTCGCAGTGTTACTACTCTTTACTAATCTTAAGCGGCCAGGCAATACACGGGCGTGTTTGGAAGCAAATTCGTTCCCGTTGAAAAGAACGTTTAAAAAAAGCCGCCACCATTCAGAAAACAATGGGAAACTACTGAAAATATGAGTGGTGCCTAGAAAATCGACGTCTCGCTTACTGTGATTGATGGCTACGTCCTACAAAGGATATGCCACGATTTTCATTTTTGCATCGTTCCTTCACGATTCAAAAGTACTCGGTTCAAGCAGAGGACTATTTGTCAATCTCGTTTCAAAAGTACTCGGTTCACTATCTCGCGGAGTCATCGGACTATTTTTCCAGAGATCATTGATCTCAGTGTAAGTGAGATCGAGTTCCTATTGGAGATGGATGATACAACGTAGATCATGTATTCAAGTTTAGCACGCAGAACCATTAGCAGTTCAAAAATCAAGAATACAGACTGGAAAACAACTGTCGGGGGAAAATTCATTAAGGGGCGTGGCTATCTAGAACATTTTAGTTTTAGTCAAAAACATCGATTGTCCGATCGAACCTTACCTGATTATTCTGTGTCTAGTTGTAACAAAGCGTTTGAGAAAGACACTCCCCTGTGAGTCATTTTTAAAAGAATGGCTCGCTGGTTGTGTTGGTAAGGACTCTCGTATTGCTAGGCTAGGTGATGTTGTGTTGGTAAGGACTCTCGTATTGCTAGGCTAGGTGATGTTGTGTTGGTAAGGACTCTCGTATTGCTAGGCTAAGTGATGTTGTGTTGGTAAGGACTCTCGTATTGCTAGGCTAAGTGATGTTGTGTTGGTAAGGACTCTCGTATTGCTAGGCTAGGTGATGTTGTGTTCGTAAGGACTCGTATTGCTAGGCTAAGTGATGTTGTGTTGTAAGGACTCTCGTATTGCTAGGCTAAGTGATGTTGTGTTGGTAAGGACTCTCGTATTGCTAGGCTAGTTATGTTGTGTTGGTAAGGACCTCGTATTGCTAGGCTAGTGATGTTGTGTTCGTAAGGACGATCGTGCTATATGCTAGGCTAAAGTGATGTTGTGTTGTAAGGACTCTCGTATTGCTAGGCTATGCGATGGGTGTGGTAAGAAATGAGGGTAAGTGGTTCGAATCCGGTGTTAGTCTATTTGTTTTTTCGGAAGCTCTTAATACCTGTATACTGTTTATTGATTGATTATATTCGTTACTTCCGTTGCTTCCTCTGGGGTTCTTGCAAAAAACTCCTTGTTCTCATCTTAGTTATAGTGTTGAATTTAACTACAAATTCCTCTCTAATAAGTTGTACCGATTTCATGATTCCAGAGTGTGGAGTTAACAATTTGTTTCTGTGTTACACAAAATACTAGCCGACACTTAATTTTATATTATAAGTTATTCATTATCAATAGCTTGTTCAGAGCAGAACTTTGCCACTCCAACATTCCTCTGGAATTTCTCTCTCTCTCATAGGCCAGATGTCCCGCCTCTGCAGCCGTCATGTTCAAACCATCAGTTACATCCTGAATCCATCTTCTCCATAGTCTTCCTAGTCTTGTCTTTGCCGGCATGCCTCCTTCCATGATGATCTTCTCCAACCCTTCGTGTCTTTATTAAAGTTATTATCTAATCTAATATTTAAGGGATTCTTTTTTAAAAATTTATTTAATTTGGTTAAATTTATGTTTACACCATTCGTAACTCTAAGCCGATATACTGGCTCGCATTATCTATGAATATGACGCAGTTCTAGTACACTGTCTACATAAGTATTCATTGCGATAAAAAGTGCGTCAGGAGATAAAAAAAATTACGGACTGAAAGGGATAAGTATTGTTTTTCTTGATAGTGTAGATGAGCCCGCCTTCCCAGCGTGTTCGTAGCGCGTTGGACTACGGGTGACTAGCTCTCTGTGAGTGCTGGTTCAATTCCGCGGGCCGACAGAAAAGCCACAGGTTCCCCAGATTCACGGTGTTCGTGGCACCGAACCGAAGGATTACGATGTCCATGACACGGAGCCAAAGAGCTGAAAGAGCTCAAGTGCTTCTGGATCGAGGGGAAAAAAAAGTGTAAATGAATCGAAATGTTAATTTTATTTACAGTTTTTAGTTTTAATAGGGGGAGGGGTTTGAACGTGGGGTCATATCAGTTTGTTTGCAAATTCATTTAAGACGTCCACGATCTTGTATATGTTTGGTATGTAAAAGGAACCCTTTCATACCTCGTGGTATATAGGTCAATACAGTGTTAGGCCTGTATTTTTCATTGACCGTCGGTACACGATGGGTGATGTGGTCAGCCTTTACTTTCCCAGAGCATATCTGGTACCAAGTTGAGGCTGGGTCGACCTGAGAGCCGTCGCGGTCGAGATAAATTCCACGCGCATTGCGGGAGCTGAACCCAGACCACCAGCCTTGCAAAGCGAGTTCACCAACAACTACGCTACAGCGGCTCTCGTGTTTGGTATGTATTGACAGGAAATACCATTCAATTGTTGAACCGTATGTTAATTCCTACATATACTCAGATGAAGATATTAAGGTGTTACTTTATTTGTCACTGCATCTGATAAATCAATGCGTTTGAAATTGTTCAGATAATAAACACCAAAAAAACCGTAAGCTGTACACATTTTATCTGTTTCGTTTTGTCATGAGTCCTAGACTATGCGCTTATTTGCTCATTGTAAAAATATAACTGAATTTATATTAACTTCATTATTCATTTGAGGATTATCTTTATCGCACATTGGATCATCATTGGCCTCTTTGTCTCAGGAGAAAATAGGTGTTGCGTCACGTAGTATGTTCTATCGCATATTGGGTATGTCCATAATTACTCAGATCTCCTCTCCAGCATGTATTTCAGTGTGTTTAGAGTAACAACACCCGTTCTGTTATATTAACTTATGCCTATCGTTACCTTTTTATTTTTAAATGTGTTTTTTCATCTTGTGATAAAAGAGCATTGCTATATCTACAAATGTGCATGTTAATCAATAAATGTCACTGAAAAATTGTAAGAAAACTACAACACATATAACAGAGGATTGAAAAATATTATTATGACAAATTAGTTCGATTACAGCGTATTTTTCAATGTGGGACTTAACTCGTGGTACTTAACTTGTAGAAATACCTAAACTAAGATATGCGGACGATACAGTGTTACTGTCAACATCACAAAAAGGGATTGCGAAATTATTAAGGGAAGTGCAAGTTAAAAGCGGAAAAATAAAATCTTTATCTCAATATGTCAAAAATAAAAATAATGACAACGGATAAAACAAATATATTTTTATCAACGTCGAAGAAAAAGTAGAACACATGAACAGTTTTGAATATCTTGGTTCACTGCTAACAACAGATGGAAATGGGATGAAGGAAATTAAAAGAAGAACAAACATGGCTTCACACAAAAATTTAACAACTAAAAACAGTATGGAACGGAACTGATAAGAAAACAAAGATCAGAATACTTAGATCATGCATATTCACATTGGCAATGTATGGGTGTGAAGTATGGACATTTTATAAGGCAGTGGAGAAGTATATATGTGCTTTCGAATATTTACTTCCTACTTTCCGTTCGTTCTTTACGACCAATTTTAATCACTCTTTGTGATATGTTTGATCTTTGCCAAGAACGTGTATACGTTGCACATTGGTTTGTTAGGCCCCTAAACGCATACACTTCTACACGTTTGGGACACATGCATCCGATTTCAGCCAAACCTACTTCGTCGCCTCTTACGACATGCGTGGCAGGTAACAGAGGTTCTATTCTTTATACTCCAAATTTGGGCCCCGGTAACCACTCGGGGGGTTTTTGAATATAAGTGTTACAGAAGAGTCCTTCGTATATCATAGACAGAAAAGAGAACAAATAGTTATATCCAGAAAGAACTCAAAATCAAAGAAAACGGGCTGATGCTACAAATCAAGTAGAGAAAATTTGATATATTTTGGACATACAAAAAAAAACATGTAGGGCTACACACGATGAATGGTGGGAGGCAATTGGTTAAAAAAAAGGACGCCCTAGGAAACCCCATTCCGACTCAATTCCATAGAAGATATTTAATGAGTTATCCAGGATAGACTGCTGGTATGGAGAATACCATCATGGAAGGAGGCATACCGGCAAAGAGAAGAAGAGGAAGACTACGGAGAAGATGGGTTCATGATGTGACTGATGGTTTGAACTGCAGAGGCGGGACATCTGGTCTATGAGAGAGAAAGAGAGAGAGAGAGAGAGAGACATTCCGAAAGACTGTTGGAATAACAAAGTTCTCAGAACAAGATATTTGATAATGACTTAACTGGTAATACATGCACACATCAACCGTATATTTAAACACTGTATTTTTATACCAACATTTTAAACAGAGAAGGAAAATCGTGGCATTTTCTTTATAGGATTTAGCTATCAACCACAGTAAACGAGTCCTTGATTTTCTAGGCACAGCTTATACGTTCAGTAGTTTGCCAATGCTTTCTGAGCGGTGATGTCTATTTTAACTGTTCGTTTAAGATTTCACAGGAACGAATTTGCTTCCAGACAAATGAGAAATATGTGGTCACCCACTCGTAACAACTGTTGAAAGAAAGAGAAGATATAAATATGTTAGGCATATCTGAAAACAAACAAAAATAAATGAATAAAAAAGCAGGTATTGATGTGGAAGGCTTCTTCTTCTTCTTCTTCAAACGCTCCATATCGACTCTTGTTAAACTACTCTTTGTGATTTGTTTGTGATCCGAACCTAAAAGCAAACTAACAAAGAACCGGTGTCGTTAGTCGCCACACGCTGATGGACATACTGAGGGAGAGATCGGAGCACTTATGGACTAATTTGTTCGACGTCCAGTGATGGTGATCCGACGACTAAACTAAACTAAACCTAAAAGCAATTGTACTTTGTGCTAGTTATGCGCCTACAAGTATGGTCTACTTGTATCCGATGTCTGCGACGTTTTTTATTTACTAGGGTAGCTTCGCTAGGCCCCTACTTCAGTCGACTCTTACGACATGCCTTGATGGTTGCATTGTTGCTATTCTTTGTTCCCCTTGCGAGCCCCAGAAACACACGGCGAAAGGTGGGAGGCAATTGGTTAACAAAAAAGTACGCCCTAGGAAACTCCGTTCGGACTCATTTCTATCGAAGAGATTAAACGAATTGCCCAGGACAGATTGCTGCAAAAATAGAATCTTCGTCTAAACCCCCACCCCCAAGTGATAGCTTCAATTCTTTATGAGAGATTGTCCTACTTGGTCTAACAGTCATGTGTTTAACTGAGAAATGTGTTGTCAATCAATCAATCAAGTGCCATGCCTGCCGGCGTAGGTGATCATGTCTCTCCACAACTCTCTTTGCTTGGTGCATGTAATCAGTTCTGACGTCGATATTTTGTCGAACCATGATGTCAGGCCATCCAACATCTTTCTCCTCTGTCTTCCACAATCTCTCCTACCATGAATTTTACCTGTAGTCACCAAATGTTCTAAACCTTCTCTTCGCATTATATGCCCGAAGAACCTTGATTGTCGGATTCTTATTCTTTTGATAAGGTTCTTTGTGTGCAGACCTGATTTAAAACCTCCACGTTTGTTTTCTTTGCTGTCCATGGAATTCTCAACATTCTTCTGTAAAACCACATCTCTGTGGCTTCCAATGATCGTATTGATTGTTTGTTCAGTGTCCATGATTCGCTGCCATACAAAAGAATTGGTTCAATATAGCATTGGAGTACTCGTTTTCGCAGTGTCATTGGTAGTGAGTTCACGCATAATGTGTTCTTCATTTTCATAAAAGCTACTTTCGTTTGAGCTATTCTACTCCTAATCTCTGTTGTACATCTTCCATCTGATGTTAAGAATGTTCCTAGATACTGTGTCGTACAACTTACTAACTGGTCATGTCAACCGGTTTTATTCAAGAATTTCTTTGTGTTGACTGTGTTCGTGCTCCTCACCGGAAAACAGTAAAAAAAAAAAGGTAAAAAATTGTAATCCTATGAGGCAATGCAAACCATTATCTTTTATTTATCCATTCCGTTATACGTTACATAGGGTATGCAAGCAATTTCACGATACTGTGCAATATCTTTGGCAACTAGTTACAATCTCTTCTAGCGAAGTGAGTACAATATCCATTGTCTCTCTCAGTAAAGTTCATTCATGGTTATCTCTAGGTCAGGGTCGGCAACCTTTTGAGACGGAAGAGCCAAAAGTTATAATTTACAAAATTTCTCAGTTTTTAAAGAGCCACTAAAATTGTTGTTTCAACGTGGCGTTGCAACCAGCTGCGCAGCTACATTTCGACAGTGCTTTAATTTGACTACCGGCAATGTATTTATTATAGGGACGCTTTATCCTCTCTCCTTCCTACATTCATGGTTTTTATCCTGTTTGCAATATTTCTTTGAGTTTTGAAAATAAAATAATATAATAATTATTTTTGCGCATGGAACTGGAAGGCCGCAATTTTACATCGAAAGAGACACAACTCGACATCGAAAGAGCCGCATGCGGCTCGCGAGCCGTAGGTTGCCGACCCCTGCTCTAGGTCATTCTTTCTTTCGTCAACACTTTAACTGCCTGCTTTGTTATTCTTTAAATATTTCTTCTCAGAGTATTCCCAACATATCTACATCTTTTTTATTAGAATTTTTTTATTCTTTACTCTGGTTACCATATTTGGTTTCATACTTTATAATTTATTCGGTCTGTTTCTCTTCTGGCCTGTATGTTGTCTTACAGTGGCGGCTCGTCATTAAGGGCCAGTGGGGCCGGGTCCCACCAAAAATAGTGTATAGCGTGTATTTATTAATGTGTATGTATTTATAAATTAAAATATAGCAACCAAAAACCATGATTTGTCCGAAAAAAAATGTCTGGCCCCACCAACAAAAATGATTACGAGCCGCTACTGGTGTCTTCATATCTATATATATATATATATATATATATATATATATATATATATATATATATGTAGAGAGAGAGAGACAGAAAACATGTGTGTGTGTATGTGTGAGTGTGATTCTGTTTGTGTCTCTGTGTGTGTAACTGTGTTTATAACTTCGTTCACGGATACGCCATAATATATGATCCCAATTGCTATCCAAACTCACCAGCTATATCCCTAATTCGAAACGTTTTATTCAATATTTGCTAAGATTTGTAATTGATAACATTATCTGTAAAGATGGCGTCATTTAGTTTCTTCAATAGACGCATTTAAATGCATTTACATAGACTTAAGAGATTAGTTTGTATTTGAAATAGGTGAAAGACGCGCGTTTGCTTTAAGACTCACGGAACTGTTCAGGTAAGGTCGAATGTTATTATGTACACGTATTTTTTTTCAGCACCAATAAAACAATAACATAAAGTGTAGCTACCACAATAAGAAGGTAACAAATGTTACAAGTACCAGAAGTTCAACTTTGTCACATACACGAACGTTTAGATTTGCTAATGTTTTGGTATTTATGTAAAAACATGTAATCACAAAGTACTGTAGTTTTACAAATTACAAAAACAATGACAAAATACAGCAACGTTTCTACCAACAAAGTCTTTAGCAAGCAAACGAACAACAGGAGTAACGAATTTTAAAAAACATATGGACGACTATATACAAACGTTTCTAATGAAAATCTGGGAATAAAAACGAATAACGAAATAAATGTAGCACAAAAAGTACACATAAAAACTAGAAATAGAAAAGAAGAGAAACAATAAAAAATTAAGTGAATATCTAACGTAACTACACGCACTGCAGTCTCATCTATACTGGTATTTATGTACAATATTATTGCTGTATAAAACGATGACAACGGTGGGTTGTGTATAACTGTGAAGGTACTAACATAGATATTGAATCGATTCAGATTGTTAACTCCTAGAATATGACACGCCGCATGATAAACCATTGAGACAGTATCAGACGGTCGACACGTTACCTCATGTGCCAAAATAGTTTTGTTAAGAATGTGAATTATTTACAAGATCCATTAGATGTTATTTGTGTATAATTATTTGCAGAATAATTAGTTAGTTAATTGCATATCCTTTACAGAACTTTGCGAATCAACCCCAGCTTTTTAACGTTGTTTGTGATTTTTCTAGACATTATTACGTTCAGTAGTTTGCCATTGCTTTCTAAACGGGTGGTGCCATTGTCCTTTGTAAAAATCCACGCAAAACAATTTGCAACAAAACTGTCCGCAGTGTGATTCGAACTCAGAACGTCGGGGTTAATAGACCGAGTCACTATCCCCTAAGCCACCGACGCCACCATTTGCAGAATACATCAGTTAAATTTATAAAACAAACCTGTCTACACTGCACATACATATGAAACAGTGTCTGGTACTCCATTACCCAAGTGGAAACGTATGGGTGTGAAGCATTGACCTATAAGGCAGGGAAAAAACATATATGTGCTTTTGAATATAAGTGTTACAGAAGAGTCCTTCGTATATCATGGACAGAGAAGAGAACAAATTGATCTATCCAGAAAGAACTCAAAATCAAAGAAAGCTGCCTGTTGCTACAAATAAGAAAGAGAATATTTAGGTATTTTGGACATATAAAAAGACATGAAGGGCTGGAGAAGACGATCATAGAAGGAGGCATACCGGCAAAGAGAAGAAGAGGGAAAACAACGGAGAAAATGGATTCATGATGTAACTGATGGTTTGGAAATTTCGGCTGCAGAGGTGGCTGCAGATGTCCCATCTCTCATATGAGAGAGAACAATTCCAGAGGACTGTTGGGGTGGCAAAGTACTGCTCATGACAAGCTATTTGATAATGATGATAGGTAATTCCTGGATTGTTAGGATAATACGGCAAAATGACATTCTATAGATCAACTCGCAACTGGTACTAGACAGCTAGGGCGTCCATTTATGTCATTGTCACTATGTATATGTTGAATACGACTAGTGAAAGAGGAGAGCCTTGTGGCAAGCCGGAATATATAGTCACCGGCTCAGGCAACCAACCACCATGTCGCAGTACAACCTTCGTTTTGAACAGCGCAGCAGTATCCATCAATTGAATGAAGGGTAGATCTGGAGTTTGATAAGCTGGTGCATGAGATAGTCGTAGGGCACTCTATTGCATGCGTCTTCCAAGTACACAATCACTGCACGTGTTTCGTAAACCGCATCGAGACCGTCAAAGGCATTATAAGCAAAGACCGCAGCGTTACAACACATTTCATTCTTCGGATCTGTAGATCTTCCACCCGAGAGTAGGTGGAAAAATATGAGCTACCATTTTCTCCAGAACCTTGCCCCTCATATATGCATATTAGTATGGGCATATATATATATATGACTGATGAACAGGGGTTTGATGGAAAGTCAAATTACTAAAAGGCGCAGAGTCTTTGATGAAGAGACTTATATATGAGCTGAACGACAAGGAGAGAAATAAGCGAAAACTCAGAAATTGTCACAGTAAAATACCTGCCAATTGACCGCCTGTAAAGACGAAAAATGCCATATATATATATGGGTTCAAGTAAGTGAGGACGACCTAAGGAGACGAATTTAGCTAAGAGAGGCAAGAAATATATGTCTCAGTTCCATGAAAGAGATTGTGCGAGTTGCACAGGATAGAGCGGTATGTTGGAATTACCTGCAGGCCCTATCTAAAATTTAACGGTACGTTAGGAATTATTATTATTATATGTATATATGTTATGTTACGTTATGCGATCGACGTCATGGTACATTGGGCATTTCCATTCGTGCTCCGTCCTCCGCTGCAGCAGCCATCCCAAAGTTAATTTGCTCACCGTACCCATGAGAAGCTGATTAGTATAACTTCTCTCTCTAACACGAAGACAACACTGTCTGGCCTGTCCAAACTTAACCCTAATTGCCTAATTCTCGAACTCGTTCCAGTGTACGAGACTCGCTCGTGTCATATAAATGAGAGCGTACCGCATTGATGATATCGGCTCTGTCTATGCTTCTGCCCGCTTGAGTTGGGGTGCTGTTTTGCAAGAAAGTCAGCACGCTCGTTACCCTGAACTCCAGCATGTCCAGGTGTGCACAGCCAGAGCAAACTATAAACATATGGGCCTTCGGACTCAGGTAAGAATTATGGGAAATCAGACCACAACTACACCATGTAACCTCGCATTCCAGTATTGGTGTATATAGACGAATTCATTTTAAAATCAACACAAAATGCTAAGTCGATGTTATTTTATGAAACAAGTTAAGTTTAACAATATGGAATATCAATATTATGAGTATTTTTCACCAATAAATAACCATAGACTCACAGAATTGAGTAAAATTGCAAAAAAACTTGCAATATTCTATCAAACATCTATCATTTCCCGCCCCTTCTCTGGTCTAGGTCAGAGATTCCCCGGTCAGGTGTCTCGCCTAGTTATCTAGACTTGGCTGTGAATAGGCCCACGATGATTGGGTTCCGCGTCTTACAGAGCCATCGGTGTAGATAATTATATCACCTGGATGGGAGTGCTGATCCACGAGTGCAAGAATCTCCCATTGACGACGCTCGGGCCCATTCTCTACAGCAGCGTCCAAGTGTACTGACAACCCTGGTGTAATCAATTGTATCCTCTGATATAGTCATCCATTCTTCCCCATGCCTAAGCTCGTCTAGAGTACAGACCTGTTTAATAACATCCTCTGCCTCGGCCATCCAAGATCGGCCTCTCTTCAAACGCCTGCCCTTGTTTTCATTTATGGATTTGTGCAGAGGATGATTTGTGTCATCAGAAACTCTCAGTTCTGTTAAGTCCGACACTGTGTGCTTGTTACCCCAATTGAATATACATTAAACAGGACTGGCGAGAGTGGTGATCCCTGAGGAAGGCTGATTAGAAGTTGTTGTGGTTGTATGTATATATATATGTATGATGTTGTTGTATTTCAGGAAGCAACAGAGAACGAAATAATAATGACGAAATACCAAAACAAAATTTGCAATGTAGGCTTACTACGAGTTTTGTTTTTAGTCTGGATGGTCTTTGCAGTAGCAATCTTCTACAGAACAGTCATGTCATCTAATGTGCTGCCGGACCACATTTTCAGATTTGTAAGCTTTCGTCAATGTCGCAAATTTTTCCGTTTCTTTCTTTCCAGTTTTTATGTTACCTAAACACTTTCGTTTCGCATTTGAGTTACGCTTCATGTATGAAATAAATGTTCTTTCACTTTTTAAGTGACATATATAATATTGTCTTATCTTATCTTATCTTAACCACATTTGTCGTGAAGCGTCGTGGGAGAGTTAGTTTTCTATCTTGTGCCAGGTGTGTTGAGCTTGACGTTGTCAGTCCATACTTTCGCAGGGACTCTGAGATGTTATCTATCCATCGTGTTCTTGGCCTGCCTCGTGCTCTGCGCCCTGAGTGTCGATTATTGTAGGCACGTGATGGTAGTAAATGTGGTTCCATTCTCATCAGATGGCCGAACCACTTAATTCTTTGCTTCTCGATGCACTGTATGCATGGTATAGTACCAAAGATGCTTCTAATATTCTCGTTTCTCACTCTATCTCTCCTTGTAACGTTGACAGCTTTTCGTAGACATCTCACATGTTGTAATCTTTCTTTCTTGTGTCTTAGTGTATATATAATATTGCACAACTGTAAAAGCTTATATTTATCACTTCTAACCTGTTTTTTTCCGTTGGAAAGGTATTTCGATCAACACGTTGAATTTATCTTTTCTTTTACTGTGCCTATTTCAATATCCTCTTTGTGTTACATCTAAGTCATACGAGTTTCATAAGACAATGGAGGTGTTGGCAGTGACATAATCCGTGGAGTGTCTAAGGACACAAGCATTCCACTCATTAATGCATGTTCAGCGACTCTATGAGCATGATACAGACGATCAAGACCGGTTATGTACGAATGCATTGGATGTAATTAATATAAAATAAGGCAATCCAGTCACTCACCACTATCTTTGTCCCAGGTCAATCTCTGGGGAGGGTAATGAGAGAGTGGATGCACTGGCGAGCAATGTTGGTTCGAAAATGGGTCGTCTATGGACAAAAGTGATCTCATAATATGTGTGAGCAATTATGGACCTGTCCCATGAAAATGATACTCAAATGAACAATGAACAATAATTGACCCCACTGCTGTCGATCTGCTGCCATTCTATACATGGTATCACATTTCAGTTTTCTTCTTTTCATCTAACGCTTCAAATCGACTACTTGTTAAACCACTCTGTGTGGTTTTTATGTGATCTGAGCCTAAGAGCGATTGTACATTATGCTATTTATGCGTCTACAAGTAGGCCAGCACATCCGATTCCTGCGACTCTTTTTATTTACTAAGTAGCTTCCTAAGTCCCCATCTCAGTCGCCTCTTACAAAATGTCTTGTAGGTCGCAGTGTTACTATTCTTTGTTCCCCTTGCAAGCCATGGAAACACACTGGGGGTTTGTATGTCGTAAACTAGCCCGCGTGCCCAGCGTGTTAGTAGCGCGTTGGACTACGGTGACTAGTCCTCTGTAAGTGCGGGTTCAACTCCGCGGACTGGCAGAAAAGCTACAGATCCCCCAGATTTACGGTGCTCATGGCACCGAGCCGAATAGCTTTCAGCTCAAGTGCTTCTGGATCGAAAAAAAAAAAAAATTGACGTAAATTAAGATAAATGTTGTGGATGTTACGAAGAAAGAAAACAATTCAGACTTTTGATTAAAGTTTATGTGAACAAACAGATCAGAGATTCAGACTTTTGATTAAAGTTTATGTGAACAAACAGATCAGAGATTCAGACTTTTGATTAAAGTTTATGTGAACAAACAGATCAGAGATTCAGACTTTTGATTAAAGTTTATGTGAACAAACAGATCAGAGATTCAGACTTTTGATTAAAGTTTATGTGAACAAACAGATCAGAGATTCAGACTTTTGATTAAAGTTTATGTGAACAAACAGATCAGAGATTCAGACTTTTGATTAAAGTTTATGTGAACAAACAGATCAGAGATTCAGAGCAAAACAGCGTGACGACAGCAACAACAAAGAATGATGTCACCATGTCCGAGGATGTGAGAAAGTACACCATTAGTACGCAAGTTACAGATACACAGAAGGATTTCGAAGCTGGGTGGCCAAGAAAAGCTGTACCAGGGGATGTAGGTGAGTACCAGTTGTAGACATGTCAACTTCATCTGACACGTCAGTTCTGTTTTTAGAGCAGTAGTTCCTAATTTATTTCCTTGTAGATCCCATTTTAACCCTTTAGCTGCTAAGGACGTATATATACGTTTTCCTCATTCACTTCTAAAGACGCAATAACACTTCTGTTAGTATCTCTCCTCTGTGTTCTAAAGTCGTGTTAACACGTTATACATTGCTACTGTCATTGCTATAGGCGTACATTCACGTTTATGACCTAGAAACAAAGAGTAGCTATTTTTAGCTCAGCCTTCGGAAAGTATGTAGCAGCGAAAGGGTTAGTAATGACAGTTTCCACGCTTCACTCTTCTTTTAATCTCATCAAGATGCGTATCCTTTATAGGATGTTGTTATCTTTGCAGCGCATCTGAAATTCACTCTGTCTCTTGCCAGTTCATCCATTTCGTCGATGGTTATATTCATGGTTTCTTTAATATCTTGTAGCCATCTTCTTCTTGGTCTGCCTCTGCGTCCTGGGACCCTGCCATCTAATATTGTTCTCTCCTGGCCATCGTGATACTTGATGTGACCAAAGTATCTAATTTTTCTGTATAGTATGTTGTTTATCAGCCAATTGTTTTTAACGTTTAGTTCTTTCAGGACATCAGTGTTCTTCCTTTTTCTGTCCATGATATTCGTACGATCTTTCTGTAGCATTTAGTTTCGAAGGATTGGATTTCGTTCTTGTTAGTGTAATGGTCCATGATTCACAACCATAAGTATCGACTGGAAAAACGCATTTTTAATCTAATGCAATGTAAATCGTGGCATATCCTTTACAGAACGTTTCTATCAACCACAGTAAATAAGTCATTGATTTTTTAGGCCCTACTTATACGCTCAGTAGTTTACCATTGCTGCTTTGATCTAATAAAAGTGTCATTGAACAATTTTTACAAATATCACTTACTGGAGTAATCCACAACAAACTATAAACTCATAAATTTATAGTTGCTGTGGGTAATCCAATCATTGAAAACATAAAACGCCTTGATCATATCCTCTGAAGTTTCTATGGAGTTTAAATACGGGGCTCAAACTCTCGCTACAATAGTACTCAATTTGCTTTTCTTATTGAGCGACTGGATTATTTTCCAATGATCCATAGTCTTAACGTAGATAAGATGCAGTTTAAATAACTATAGGAAATAGAAAATAAAAAGTATGTGTCAATTTCAAGTAAAGCATGTTAAAACGCTTGACAAATGCAAATCAATAAGTGTGATTGCCGCTTTTCTAAAAATGACATCTGTGACCCTCAAATGTGCTACGGAGATCAAACAATGTCATCGATATCTTTCTGTGTAAGTTAAATATTTAAGCACACGTGGTTATTTCCTGCTGCAATGATGATAGTTCAATCAATCAATTTATCAATCAATCATTTTATCAATCAATCAATTTATCAATCAATCAATTTATCAATCAATCAATTTATCAATCAATCAATTTATCAATCAATCAATTTATCAATCAATCAAACGGTTATATTTTTCTATCTAGACTCCCACAATAATAATAATGATAATAGCCGTTCGTCGCAAGCACTGATAAAAACAGCCACATACTTGTGTTGTTGCACCTTTTTTTGTGCGTCCGGAGGTGATTGTAGAGTGCAATTCTCGAACACACAATCCCACCGAAGGATAAGCACCAGAGCTCCAAATGGTGCTGAAGATGTGTGATGAAATACACACCGCTGCTAAAGGCTGCATTAATCAGATTTCAACATGAATAAATAAGATTTATGGGGAAATATGGTACATCAGTCTAAGCGGTAATCGCTAGAGAGAGAGAGAGAGAGAGAGAGGAGAAAGAGAGATACAATCCATTACCACAGGTGGGCCAGACCTGATCAAGACTATACATTTGGGTGTTGTGTGTTTTGTATTTTTTTCTGCAGCTCGCTTTCTCTGCATCTTAACAATGTAGAGGATAGCTACGATAGCCAGTCCTCCCCCAGGTGGCAGCCGAGGACAGACAATTAGCCAGATAGTTAGTGTAGTATTAAATATTATATAGTTTAGACTATGTGTTGTACTCTCTAAGTAGAAGTGCAACACATAACTACGAGACATGACGCTTTTGTGTAGTGAGTGACGATTGAGTAACTGTTGCCAGAGTAATCAAACAGACTAGGAGATGACATGAACCTTTTGCCATGTGAAGACGTGTTGTCAAGCATGAAGAATAAAATGTATATAACGCACGTAATGCCGGCCTTGTGTTAATATATCGTAGACGTCTAGTGTACACAGTGGCTGTCTTCATTACCACCATCATCACATCATCAGCTGTCGATTAGACGGCATAGACCCTAAAATAGGGGTGTCCGTTAACAATTTGGTGTCAGAAGTGTCTAATTGGTCTCTGCACCAATTCTGGGGTTCCCTGACTTTGACAAACCATTTATCCTGGACATTGATGCCTCTTTTAGTGGTTTAGGTGCAGTATTAAGTCAGAAACAGAATGATAATTGTACAGTAATAGCTTATGCCAGCAGAACTCTGCGAAAAGAGGAGAAAAACATAAAGAGTAGCTTTAAACTTGAATTATTGGGCCTGAAATGGGCCGTCACTGAAAAGTTTAGATCATATCTGTTAGGTAACAAAGTGACAATTTATACCGATAATAAGGGTTTAACGTTTTTAAACAAAGCGCAATTGGGTGCCATTGAGCAAAGATGGATCTCTCAGATGGCGATCTTCGATTATGAGATCAAGCATCGGAGAGGCGCGTTAAATAAGAATGCTGATTTCTTGTCGCGATATCCATTACCTGTCACGCTCGGAGAGACAGAATGCGAAGCGTTGTCCGAGGATGAAGATATTGGGATCAATCAAATTCAATTAACACCGCCTCCTTACAGTTATGATATGCCTGTCCAGACTATGGGTATTGACAATGCAGGGAGTGCCGGCTCTTATAGATTATCAGATGTACGTCAATTCCAGTTGCAAGATTCCGCGCTCCAAGCCGTGATAAAAGCACTTGAGACGGATACTCAGGCAGACACCTCCGAATGGCCCGGAGAATCACAGCGCCTGTGGTTATCCCGTGATAATATTTGCATCGTAAAGGGGGTCCTTTGTATGAAAAAGGGGGGTGAGAATGGACACAATGAACTAACCATTATATTACCTTATGCTCTACGCCAGATAGTATTAGCAGCTATCCATGAGATTGGCCATCAAGGGCGAGATAAGACCTTGTCATTATTAAAGTCCGTTTTTCTGGTATGGTATGTCAAAGGATGTAAGTGCTCTGGTAAGATCTTGTGCAATTTGTAATCTGACTAAATCTCCTAGTAAAATCACATCTGTTTATGGACACATAATTGCCAACTATCCCTTGGAGTTGGTAGCCATGGACTTCATGGAGTTCCCCATGGATTCTTGTGGTTTTAAACATGTTTTAGTCATGACTGATGTTTTCACTAAGTATGTGGTGGCTATTCCTACCAAGGATCAGACTGCAAATACAGTGGCTGATGCTATCCAGTACAGATGGATACCTGACTTTGGAATTCCAAGCAAATTACATTCCGACCAGGGAAAGGCATTTGAGTCCACAGTTGTACTGGCGCTTTGCCAGAAATATGGAATTAAAAAGTCCAAGACTTCAGCGTACAATCCAAGGGGAAATGGAATTTGCGAGCGGTTCAATAGGACGTTGTTAGCTATGCTTCGTTCGTTGGAAGAATCTGATAAATTAGAATGGTCTCATCATGTTCCGCATATGGTGTTGGGTTACAATATTACTCCCCATACCTCCACAGGGTGGTCGCCTTATTATTTACTTTATGGTAGGCACCCTAAATTACCCATAAATTGTATCATTGATGATTTATTTCATTCTGAGGTACAGGGAACGAATGATATGGTATTTAGAAAAAATGAATTAAGTAAGGCCCATAAAGAAGCCAGTGACAAAATAGCCAGTATACATAAAAAAATTGATGATTCACAGGGACAAGTTGATATTATTCACATAGATTCCTTGGTCCGAAGAAAGATAGGCCAAGGTAGGGACTCTAACAAATTGGGTTACCTATATTCTACCCAATTATACAGGGTGATTCAGACTCCTGATGGCACATCAGGGTATTATGTTATTGTTCCGGTCGGGGTTAATGACCAATCTAGATTGATAATTTCGGGCCGTCACATTAAAAGATCCGAAAGCTGTGAAAATTTTTTGTGCTAATCTTTCGAAGAAATGGCAGGTGTTTTAGACTAGATGTTATAAGAATTAGTGTTCACCTCGGCCAAAATACAATTATCAATTATCCTGTTGTTATCACAGGTCTTCCAAGGTTAATACTTTCTTGAGGTTGTTCTCCATAATGATTGTTATTTAATATTTTCAGTTTATGATGTTTTCCTGGAATAATTTTGTCTAGGATAAAAGGTGTTGATTAATTACATTGGCCCACGCTTGTGGGGGTTGATGTTCCTGGTTCAAAGTTCCTGTTTGTTATGGAGTCATTGATTCAGAACTTCATTGCCTTCTATAAGATAGTGAGCATTGGGAGATTGTTTTTGAAGATTGCCCTTACCTAGTATTGGGGGCGGGGGTGGTTGATTTTGCCTCTATGACATATTCATAGAGTGATATACTGTTGACAGGTGTTACAGTATATATTATATTTTTTTAATGTTATATTCTGTTTCTAAATTTTTTTTTCTTTTATGATTTCAGAATTTTGACAAGACTCTGACAAGCGAGAGTGACATAGTGACGTGACAGATGTGAACTGCCCTTTCCCCTCCTACAACATGTGAGGATAGGATGGTAAGACAACCACCTCGCGTCGCAAGATGTTTCCTCTGCTAGAGAGATTGGCACTGCTGTTGGGTCGCCGTTGAAGTCACATGGCCTATGTTCTGATTTTAATATGCAATAATGCTGATGTTTTCTGTTAATATTATTTCAGCATAGAGCACGGAGGGTTTACTGTTGCTGTTAACCATGGTCACCTATGACCAGTTGACGAGTCACGTTCAACGACGTGTGGTGACTAGTTCCCATTTAGCTCGTTCAACTGGGTCTTCCTGAGATCCCGTCAGGCTTTTCTTCTTTATTTTTCGACCATGGTTGGCCTGTTGTAGTTGGTTGTTGTAGAGCCACATTTCACGATGTGTAGGACTGGTTCCTATTTAGCTCTCACACTCTTATAACCCGGACGGTCTCTACCGTTGTGCATATTGGATTTGGAATTTCGCCGTCGTGTCGACGGCGAGGTCTCCGGCGGGGTGTAGAGGATAGCTACGATAGCCAGTCCTCCCCCCCCCCAGGTGGCAGCCGAGGGACAGACAATTAGCCAGATAGTTAGTGTAGTATTAAATATTATATAGTTTAGACTATGTGTTGTACTCTCTAAGTAGAAGTGCAACACATAACTACGAGACATGACGCTTTTGTGTAGTGAGTGACGATTGAGTAACTGTTGCCAGAGTAAACAAACAGACTAGGAGATGACATGAACCTTTGCCATGTGAAGACGTGTTGTCAAGCATGAAGAATAAAATGTATATAACGCACGTAATGCCGGCCTTGTGTTAATATATCGTAGACGTCTAGTGTACACAGTGGCTGTCTTCATTACCACCATCATCACATCATCAGCTGTCGATTAGACGGCATAGACCTAAAATAGGGTGTCCGTTAACAACAATACGACGATTCCCAGATATGCGAGTTCTTCTTGTGTTGTTACAGCGGCACATTTAGCGAGATTCCCAGGGGTATATAAATCCAAGCATTTTACAGAAACTTTAAGAGTGTCTTTTTAAAGTGCTTTTATTATGTCCACCAACTGATCGTCTGCCGCCTTCAAGCTCGCCATACTGTTTTGAGATGCATTTATCAGGCATCCGAGCAGCGTAACCGGCCTATCTCACCTGAGCCTTCTGCAACAGGGTTTTGACGCTTGAAATTTTGACTATCGAGGACTTCGGTATCTGAAATTTTGTCCTGCTATTTTATTTTGAGAAGTCTGTGTAGTAGTTCAGTTTTCTTGCGTGTCTGGTATACAGTGTCTATGTCTCACTGGCGTACAGCAGCATAGTTAGCATTATGGCCCAGTAAACTTTTAGTAATGTGGCAACGCTTATCCATTTCCGATCCTGCACAGCCTTCCAAATACAGTACTGGCTTTGGATATCCTATTGTCGACCTCAGAATCAAGTCTCCTTCTGATTTATTCATTTCCATTAAGAGACAAAATTAGAAATGAAGAAATCAGAAGGAGACTGGATGTAAAACCAGTCATGCAATTCATAAAAGAATAACAAATTAAATGGTTTGGAAACCTGACAAGAATGCCCTGGTATCGCCTACCACAGAGTGCCACACAGAAAAAGTATAATGAGTACAAAGCAAGAGGAAGACCACGCAAAGATGGAGCGACGGCATCAAGAACAACCTTACGAACATGAATATCAGCTTACAAAGTGCCTTAAAACAAGCACACACAAGATCACTACGTTTCACCCCAACATTTCTATAAAGAAGTAAATGATGGAAGAGAAGAAGAAGACCTCAGAGTCTATATGTGTCGATCTGGATAGAATGCTGCACTTGAATCATTTATACACCTTCTCGATGCTGCACTTTAATCTGTTATACGTCCTCTCTCTCTCTCTCTCTCTCTTAGTGAATTCAGAATATCAACCTGGTCAATTGTTAGCAAGCTTTTTACAGCAGAAATAGTTACAACCCTATCGGCTTGTTCATTGCCCCTTACACCTGCATGTCCTTGCACAAAAAATATAACCATTTTTTATCAGTTTAGACCTCTTCAGCGAATCCAACCCCTGCCTTTGAGCCCAGCCTGTTTCAATCTCCCTGAGCATACTCATTGAGTCACTTAGAAAACAGTCAGGGATAAAAGTCTGTGACTTCAGCAATACCATCGTTTTAGTTGCTGCAATTATTTCCATAATGAGACTCCTTGTAGTCACGACAAAATCATTATTGTCTTCCTTAACAACATCCCCTCTTTTAATCATTTTTGCAAGTGTTCCTGTTTGATCCTGTTTTATTATTCATATCTAGTGTCAACTGCATAATGTGACCAGACTGGGAGGTTCCACTTTTATTGGTATTGTTTCACTTCCTCATAGCACATCGCTTGTCTAACCATGTCTTCCACACATCGTCATCCCTCCAGGGTGGTTGTTCCCAGCATATCCTTCTGCTGATATAATTGCTATGTTTGACATGCCGTATCATACTTTCAACGTCTTGCCCTGTGCTATCTTACTTGAAGGAATGAGTTCTTCATCTATATTTTCTGATTGTACCTTTATTCGCCAGTCTTCTGCAGGAAAGGTGGTCACTGTCATGGTGCCTTAAGATCACCCATCTGCACAAAGTAAGGAATGGAGTGGATGCAAGGGCCAAAACCAATTAGACTGTCCTCATTTCCTGGCCGACTCGCAATTGGTACTTCCGCAATTGATAAACAATTCCTTGGTTTTAAGTGCAAGTTCGAACTCTTCACCCTGTGTGTTCGATTAAGTATTTCTCCGTGAACTGCCTTTCGCGTTGAAATACCACATAAAATGACATTGCTCTCATGCACCATTTCTAGGAGTCCACTTTCACATTACAGACATAAAAGTTGACCAGCACGAATGTTTTTTCAGACTGGGCTCTAATGGCCTGAAGTTGCAGTTCGTCTTTATCCTATCGAGACATGTCTATTTCTGACACATCAATCCATCATCATCAAACAGATTGTCCTGAGCAGAACTTTGCCACCCCAACAGTCCTCCGGAATTTTTCTCTCTCATAGGCCAGATGTCCTGCCTCTGCAGCCGTCATGTTCAAACCATCAGTTACATCATGAATATATCTTTCCCGTGGTTTTCCTCTTCTTCTCTTTGCCGGTATGCCTCCTTCCATGATGGTCTTCTCCAGCCCTTCATGTCTTTTTATATGTCCAAAATATCTCCATTTTCTCTTTCTTATTTGTAGCATCAGCCAGTTTCTTTGATTTTGAGTTCTTTCTAGATAGATCTATTTGTTCTCTTCTCTGTCCAAGATATACGAAGACTCTTCTGTAACACTTATATTCAAAAGCACACATATGTTTTTCCACTGCTTTATTAAATGTAATGGAACGAATTCAGGAGAAGTGATGAAATCAGGGACATGTCTGGTCAACCACTAGTGACAACTGTTATAAGAAAGAGAAGATGGAGATATGTTGACACACCTTGAGGAGAAATGATCAACGAATATCAAAGCAGGCATTGAAATGGGATGCAAAGGGTTCAAGAAAGAGAGGTCGACCTAGGGAGACCCTGAAACGAACTTTGCTGAGAGAGGCAAGAAATATCGGTCTCAGTTCCATTGAGGAGATTGAGCGAGTTGCCCAGGATAGAGCGGTATGGAGAAATTACTTGCAGGCCCTATATAACGTATAACGGTATGAGAGGAATTATTATTATTATTTTTAAATATCCATGCTTCACACCCATACGTTGCCACTGGGAATATGCATGCTCTTATTATTCTGATCTTTGTTTGACACATCAATTACTATTCTAAAATTGCTGGACCAATATGTCAGGTTCAACATTACGAATGTCAATGTTTTATTTTGTGTGACACTAATTTAAATGTAATCAGTAACATTGATTATCTTGTACACATTACAAGTTCCCAGATTATTCCACAATATGTTCTAGGTCACGGCGGAGCTGGTATTAATATCAACATAAGTCTCCTAAGTGACAGAGAGAAGAATATCTATGACATTGGCCTTAAAAATTATCAAGTCAATCAACTAGCCAGCGACACGCTTCCATTTCGAAGGGACATTATTCTTGATATGCCAGAGTATGTATTTTGTTTCTATTCGTACTAGTTTAAACACCGTCAATTATGACGGCGGAAACTAAGAAACATATATTTATAATAAACGTTCGTTCATATACAAGAATGTTACATTGAAGTTATTTCTGATCTCAAAGTAAGTACGAATTTGTACACTTGTCTACCTCTGACAACCATGATGAAGTTTTTACTTTTGACATTATTAAGATTGACGGATCTCATGGCGACCCTTGGCCTTACATTCTGATAAAGTGTTTCAAAGCTGTCTGTGTCTTTCAAATTTCAGAGAGCGCTGCTTGACTCAAAGAGAGTGCTGTTTGCGGTTCACGCAAAGGCTACAAGCTGGGCAGTCTCTTATTGCCCTCCTACAAACTGGAGTGTGCTCGAACAAACTTAAAATAATTTAACATTTATCGCGCTACAATCATAAGCCGACGCCGACACTTTCTTCCCGTTTAAAGTTGTATTATTGCAAACAGCATGACAGCAATATATATATATATGATCGATGTATTTGAAAAATAGGTTCAGCAAGCCATTTTGCAGCTTTTTCTAGACTTAAGACTTACGTCTGGTTTGTAACTTTGTTTCTGTAGACCTGGTTTGAATTATGGAGTCATCCTGTACATCTTCAGAAGTTTGTCCTGTGTGTTTAGATTAGAGTTGAAGCGGTACTTGTGTAGTATATGATATATCCAACACGTTCTAATACAGCGTTCTGTAGCAGCTGCTCCAGTAGTAGAGTCTCAGTCTTGAACTTCCATAATTTAATCAGCATTAAAATTATAAAAACATGGATTATCTTCCGGATCGTAGTAATCATCATCATCAGGTGCCGTGCCAGCTGGCGGAGGCGATCATGGATCTCCACAAATCTCTGTCGTTGGTGTTTGCTATCAACTCAGATGTTGACGCTCTATCGTGCCATGAAGTCAGGCCATCCAACATTTTCTCTCTCTGTCTTCCCCTGTCTCGTCTACCCTCGATTTTACCGGTTGTCACGATGTGTTCTGAACTTCCCCTCCTCATCACGTGCCCGAAAAATGATGACTGCTTCTTTCTTATATTGATGATAAGCTTTCTCTGTGTCTTGATCTCATTCAACACCTCAACATTTGTCATTTTAGTAGTCCATGGGATTCTCATCATTCTTCTGTAAAACCACATTTCTGTGGCACTCAGAGATTTTTCGATCTGTGTGTTTATTGTTCATGACTGGCATCCGTATGTCAGTATTGGTTCTATGTAGCACTGAATAACTCGCATTCTGATCGGGATTGACAAGGACTTGTTGCAGATAATGCTTCACATTTTCAGGAATTATGTTTTCGCTTGTCCTATTCTGCTCTTTATTTCTGATCGGCATCTGCCATCTGATGTTACCAGGACTCGAGGTATTTAAATTGCTGCACTTGTCTTAGATCAGTCCCATTTACTGTGATGGTGCATTTTGGCAAAATCTACGTTTTTGATATGATCATAACTTCTGTCTTCTTAATATTCAAGCTGAGTTCTTTGTTGTTAATTTCTGTCACAAACTTATCAACTAATTTATGTAGCTCCATTTCATTTCTTACTATTAAGACAGTATCATCAGCGTATCTCAGGTTATTTATGATATGTCCTCCCACAGCTATTCCAGGAAAATCTTTTAAAGACTTAAAAATGCTTTCTCAATTCAGTAAGAACAGGTCTGGTGATAATACGCATCCTTGTCTAACACCTTTTTGATCTTCTGGAAAGTTTCAATCTTTTTGTCTATTCTTATAGCTGCTGTTTGCTGCCAATATATGTTCTGAATGATTCTTAGATCTTTGCTGTCGATGTTTAAGCTCTCTAACATTTTGGAAAGTTCTTGATGGCGTACATTGTCGAACGCCTTGGTGTAGTCTATAAAGCACCATTATAGATCTGCTTTTACTTCTATTGATCTTTCTATTAGTGTTCTTAGGATATATATATAGCGTTGCTAGTGCCCTTGCCTTCAACAAATCCACACAGTGCTCTTCACTGGTTGCTGGTCTTATTCTGTTTCTCATCTTTCTCATCATTATCCTCAGTAGTATATTTGTTATATGACTCATAAGACTGATAGTGCAGTGATCTTCACATTCCACTGCTCTTGATTTCTTTGGCAAAGCAATAAATATGGACTTTAGTAGATCTTTTGGAGATATTAAACTTTATCCTTTGTCATGTATGTCGTTTAAAAGTTTGTTATCACTTCCGTTCCTAGATTTCCTAGAGCTTGAATTTCTTCTGCTGTTATGTTATCTGGACCTGGAGACTTTCCCTCTTAATGTGTTTTATGGCAACTTCAGCTGCAAGTATTGGTGGTCCCTTGCATATGTCTGGTATAGTTAGTTCTTCTCTGTCATCATCATAGAACTCGTATTCTGTCCATCGTCCCGTTATGTTTTCTTCCCCCATTAATATCGTACCTTCTTTGCATTTTAGACATCCAGTTCGCGTGTGTGACTTTCTCCCTGTGATGTCATTTATTTGTTTGTGTCAAGATTGTGTGTCCTTGTTATGCTGTTTCTCAATTTTGCTGCATTTCAGATCGTAGTAATACATATCATTATTCCTAAAAATGTTCACCATCTTCAGTATTACATCGATGACCCTTGAAGATGCTATACATTCCTTGCACGAATGCAGAAACCTGACATATGCTGAAAGAAATAGGAGCATACAAGATCTGGTTCGCCCGTCTGCCCAGCGTGTTCATAGCGCGTTGGACTACGGGTGACTATCTCTCTGTGTGTGCGGGTTAAATTCCGCGAGATGGCAGAAAAAGCCACAGATTCCCCAAATTTACGGTGTTCGTGGCACCGAACCGAGGGTTACGATGTCCATGGCACCGAGCCGAAGAGATGAAAAGCTCAAGTGCTTCTGGATCGGAAAAAAAAAAAAAAGATCCGGTTATTTGCCCAGCAATGGCATTGGTCTAATAAATAAGAAAAATCAAAGATTAGTAAAAAAAACAAAAACAAATACAGGAACATATACGAAACTAAAAATGTCCAACACTGCTGAAACACTTGCAACTTGTGTGTACATTATGAAACATGCAAAATAAGTTTTACTGTGCAAAATGTTTATGAACGAAATGTCAGGAGAAGGAGCAAACAGTGATGGGATTAGATACAGAAAACTATATTATTTTAGCCAACTGTTTATCTTCATATTTCCTTGAATTTACAATGAAAATTGACAATTGAAATTATGAAAGCTTATCCTAAAGAGAAAAGACAAAAGAATTTGTCAAATAGAGACAGACAAAGTACGTTCTGTTTAAATCTAGAACTATCATACTATGATAATGGTATATGAATATAACAAACTTAGACTGGTGTCTATATTAAAGTAAATGATCAACAAATTAACAGTGTACAGGTATTAAGAGCTTCTGAAAAAATAAATAGAAAAAAAAAGGATTCAAACCACTTACCCTATTTCTTACGACACCCATCGCCTAGCCTAGCAATATGAACATCCTTATGAACACAACCAGCGAGCCAATCAACAGCATCGATTGTTGGGGAGTTGAAGATAGATAAAGGGATGTTCTTCAGTTCTTCGCGACTGTCTGTTGGATGAGGACACTAAAATTGATGTTGAATCGATCAAATGATTTAAACAGTTTGGAGTTACCCGTTGTTCAAGTCGAACTGGATGCCTGAAAGGCAGAGTGAGAGGTGTGTTTAATCAGCGAGCCACGGGAACCATCAGTATGCATACTCTTCGATATCTGTTGGGGAGACTGAGCGCCTATGGGTCTGCCCGGAGTGCAATGACGTCAGTTTAGTAACCAATAACCAATCTTCAAGCATTTCATTTCACACGTGGTGAGCTTCCCGTGGTGTGTTGCTGTCAGAGACCAAGTTTGGAACTGGTAACAAAGTGTTGATAGAAAAATACTTTTTATCACCTGTTTTTTCACTTCCATCTTGATCTTTGGGTGTTGTAGTAATGTTGCCAGCTGGTAGGTCACTGCATTTGCTTTTTCACACCCTGTCTCTATGTCTCTATCGAGTTTTTTATCCTCTGTGAAAATGCTGCCTAAATATTTGAATTCTGAAGCTTGCTTCTTCTTCTTCTTTGCGTTCTTTCTTTACGACCAATTTTAATCACTCTTTGTGATACGTTTGATCTTTGCCAAGAACGTGTATAACGTTGCACATTGGTTTGGTAGGCCCCTAAATGCATAGACTTGTACATGTTTAGGACACGTGCATCCGATTTTAGCCAAACCTCCTTAATCGCCTTTTATTACATTCGTGGTAGGTAACAGTGGTTCTATTCTTTACACACCACATTTGGGCTCCAGTAACCACTCGGGCGAGAAACTTGCTTTACTTTGGTGTTGTCTTTTTGTATGTTTGCTTGGCTTGGTGTTCTGCTGATTTTCATGGTCTCAGTCTTTTGTGTGTTGATTTTCATGTTATATTTCCTACATGCTATTAGCAATGACTTCATGTGATATTGTAGCTGATCTTCATCTTCATAGATTAGACTTTGGTCGTCTGCAAAAACTACTTCGTTGATTTGGTTATTTAATTGGTCGTAGTGATCATTGTCTATGTCAATAAGGTCTTTCCTGCACTGTGCCTCTTTTACTATTCTTGTCCCATATATATGTTGGAGAAAAGAGGTGAGAGCACTTTGTGTTGATATTTTATTCTAGATAAGATTAAATGGGTTTTGAAATAATTATATTTTTTGCTCCATCAACAAGAATACAGAACATTTGTTGCAAAATTGTTTCAGAAGTAAGGAATAGATAAAGTGATAACATTATGTGACTGTCATGGGTATATCCTTCCAAGTTAGAACAACTTGATTAATAATATAATTAATTTATTGGAGGTGTCTAGTCTGTCAAATACCACTTTTTTTATTCTCATGATAAGGTGGTACATCTGTTTGCAAATAGCAGTAGTAGTAATCCAAATTGTCTTTGGATCTTTATTTATTGTTTGATGTTATCGTAATGTATGTTTCTTGATAGAAAAATGTCTAGCATTGTTTTGCTATTTATAAATTACTTACTTTTCAAGACTTGCTCTTTGACGAGTCTAAAAACCTCCAGTTGAATTATGCATTCATTAAGCATATTCAAGAAGATGTTTGAGAGCATACAAAACAGAAGAAGAAATAGTGAACAAAAGTGGCGGCTCGTGATCATTTTTGTTGGTGGGGCCAGACAAATTTTTCCTGATAAATCATGGTTTTTGGTAGCTATTTTTTAATTTATAAAATAATAAATACACGTTTACATTATTTTTGGTGGGGCCCGGCCCCACTGGCCCTTAATGACGAGCCGCTACTGGTGAACAGTAAGTAAGTAAGTAAAGGAACCCTTTCATACCTCGTGGTATATAGGTCAATACAGTGTGAGGCCTGTATTTTTTATTGACCGTCGGCACACAATGGGTGATGTGGTCAGCATCACGCCGGCCGCCTTTACTTTCCCAGAGCATGTCTGGTACCCAGTTGAGGCTGGGTCGACCTGAGAGCCGTCATGGTCGGGAAAAATTCGACGCGCATTGCGGAAGCTGAACCCAGACCACCAGCCTTGCGAAGCGAGTTCACTAACAACTACGCTACAGCGGCTCTCCCTGGTGAACAGTATATTAAAGTTAATCGCATATCCTTTACAGGACTTTACGAATCAACCCCAGCTTTTAACGTTGTTTGTGATTTTTCTAGACATTATTACGTTCAGTAGTTTGCCATTGCTTTCTGAACAATGGTGCCATCGCACTTTTTGTAAAAATTGACGCGAAACAATTTGCAACCAAACTGTCAGCAGCGTGATTCTAACTCAGAACATCCAAGTTAATGGACTGAGTCACTATCCCCTAAACCACAGACGCCACCTGAACAGTATACTATAACTGTTGAATTCATAATCTTTCAGATGTAATAATATAACATACAATACATCAGCACTGCCTACAGCTGGGGTGGTTATCATTTTCTATGAGGAAATGTGGTCATCTCTGATGAGAACTGTTTTCAGTATTCTTGATGCTGGACCAAGACATCTTATCGCTGAGATCATCCTTGTGGATGATAATTCTCAAAGAGGTTAGTCTTTGTAAGAAGTAAGAAATGTCTATTATTTACCTTTATTTATTTATTACACGCGACCAACATGACATACCCATAGCATGGACAAGTTGAAATCTACACTACAGAGTTGTCTATATGAGCTAGTTTATTTTATCAGCCGGGGTAACACACACAATGTGTAACTACATCAAGCACTAAAAATAGAAAGATCATGACACTCTGGAAAAAGGTCACATTTCAAAATCTCTTTTTTTTTAAAGATTATGATGACTTCTTCTGTGGATGCTCCATATCGACAACTTGTTAACCACTCTGTGGGATCTGTATGTGATCTGAGCCTAAGAGTGATTATATGTTGTGCCATTGTGCGCCTACAAGTAGACCAGCACATCCAATTTCTGCAATGTTTTTGTTTATTGGGTAGCTTTTCTAGGCTCCTACCTCAGTCGCCTCTTACGACCTGCTGTGTAGGTTATAGTGTTAGTATGAGCCACACAGAAAAAGTATAATGAGTACAAAGCAAGAGGAAGGCCACGCAAAAGATGGAGCACGGCATCAAGAACAGCCTTACGAAAATGAATATCAGCTTACGAAGTGCCTTAAGACAAGCACACACAAGATCACTACGTCCCCCAACACTTCTATAAATAAGTAAATGGTGGAAGAGAAGAAGTGTTAGTATTCTTTGCTCCCCTTGAGTACACCTGCAACACACATACAATATTATGTTGACTTAAGACCTGCCATTCATTTCAAATTACTTAGGATTGTAAGCATTAGAGAAATAGTTACAGTTGAGTGTGTTGACATGTCTACCCATGTTTATGTCTTTGTGTGTGTGAGAGAGAGAGTGAGCGTGTGTAGGGTGCATAAAAATACCCAGGACAACTGGAAATAATTGTTTACTTTGCACTTAGGAAACCTTCCTAGGTAGTTCGTTGAATTCAGATAACTGAATGTTTCAGCAACAAAGCACATACAACCAGGCATTAATCCATTCATACAGACGCTCCCCAGAACAAAGACAGCAGATATATAATTTGTTTGGTTATAATGTGGCAAAATATTATAACAAAAAATGTATTGGTTTTAAACAGTATACGTGTTGCCGTATATCATCAGTTGGGCATTGTCTGGATCAAAATAACGACAATTATTCAAGAATTTTCTTGAACCTAACGACTTGGGTTGTAATTCTTATCTGAAACATTTTACCCAGAGATAACAGCTCAGTCTTTGAGACGTTCTTATCAATTCATTCTTTAAAGCATAGACACAAGTACTTATCAGTACTCCATGTGGATAATGTCACAGTCTAAAAGAGAGTTTGAGCTCAAACAAAAGATATGATGAAATTGGTTATGTTGGGCCTAAAGATATAACACAGTGCAACTTAATCCTTCCAAACTACAACATTAGTGTACTAGCTCTTTGATTCAAAATCGCAACTAAAATAACTCCATGAATTTTTAAAACAACATACTAGGCCAATAACAGGATTTAACTGTCCATAATACATCACAGCAGTCAAGGTTACACTATAAGAAAATCCTAGAATTATAATTTTCACACTGTCTGTAATTTATCTCTTACTCCAGAACATCTTGGTAAACCACTTGATGACTACATTAAGATCTTCAGTGGAATAGTCAAAGTTGTACGTATGCCAACCAGAAAGGGGTTAATCGCTGCACGTATGGTTGGCTTTCAACACGTGACAGCAGACGTTGTAGTTTTCCTTGATGCACATGTTGAAGTAAATAAAGGTATGATACATTAGTAGTCTTTCTTTCAATGAAACTAATGAACCAATGTTTCGTGAACTAATGATGTATTTCACAATGTACATGTTATGTCTTGATTAAAGTCAGTCCTATGTTGCTATGTCCAGATTCATTCCTACAATTTGTTGACTAGTCAATATTATGATACTTTGACAAATCTATGATAGCAACAGAGGCTTAACATTCATAATTAAAAAGGATGTAAGACATAGGAAGATGGTTAGTTGAATAGACTGTTTTCTTTCAGTTTGCATAAATAGATAAGATTCAGACATTTGTCAACGGATGTCTTCGACAGATTCTCAGACTGAGATGGTATGGCAGAGTTGCAAACACAGTTCTGTGGATATGAACCGGACAGGAACTCATGATGACTCAGGTTAAGAGGAGAAAATGGCGATGGGTCAGGCATACCCTACAGAAGGCACAGTCGAGTGTCACTAGACAAGCACTTGAGTGGAACCCGCAAGGAAAATGAAAAGAAGACGCCTAAAGAGATCTGAGGAACTGAAGAGTGTTCAACTATCCTGGGAGACCATAAAGAAAACTGTCCGAGACCGTGAAAAGTGGCGAACAATCGTTGAGACCTGTTGTAGTTTGGACGATGATTTGGGGATTTAGATTGCTGGTGATGGTGGCTTTCAATCCATGGTTAATACTTGAATACAATATGGTAAACACTGTGCGAACTCAATCTTGAGAGTGTATAACATGTTTATTGGAGTTAACATTACATGCTTAATGATGGTATTCTCATGTAGGCAAACACGTCCTCTCCTATCCAATGTTTATGTTGGTCTCTCTAGGTTTTCTAACGTTGCTACGCAATTACTACACAATTCTACGTCAACTAGTTTCACTACGTAAATGTCTCGTTCTAGTGTTGCTATCTGTTATTAACGTGCAGATTTGGTGCGCAAACATTACAGTCAACTAATTTCATATCTACCAACCTATCTATCTAAACTACCTGTCTGGCCTGCTGCTACCACCTGGGGTTGAGGGACTGGCTGCATGCCTTCTACAGACCCAAAGAGGAATAAAGAAGAATAAATCAAGTCAATAAATAGATCAATCATTTATAAGACTGACAACTTCAAGAAGTGTAATTATTGTAACTTGATTCTAGGCTGGCTTGAACCACTCTTACACAGAATACAACAGAATGATAAAGTTGTGGCCGTGCCAAATATTGATATTCTGGAATGGGAAACATTCAAGGTATTGATTTCAATGTTTTAAATACTAAGTAGGTCTATGCGTTAGTATTCACAGTGGTTCACAGATCTATAAAGAAAGACTGGTATCATCAAAATTAGAATCTTCTTCTGCTTCGAATGCTCCATATCAACCATTTGTTAACCACAATTTGTGATTTGTTGTGATCCGAACATAAGAGCAATTTACGTTGTGTCAGTTATGCGCCAACAAGTAAGCCAGCACATCTGAAATCTGCGAAGCTTTTCATTTCCTCGAATCTTCCCTAGGCCCCTACCTCAGTTGCCTCTTACGACACTGTAGGTCGCAGTGTTACTATTCTTTGCCCTCTTGCGGCTCCGGCAACGCACAGATGAGAATTAGAATCAAAGTTCATGATTTGCTTACATCATAGGAAACTTTTTTATCCACATTGTTACATGAAGTATTTATTGTTTAGTTTAGTCGCCGGATCATCATCACTGCACGTCGAACCAATTAGTCCATAAGTGCTCCGATCTGCCCCTCAGTATTTCCCTCAGCGTGTGGTGACTAACGACACCTGTTCTTTGTTGGTTTACTATTCTTTGGTGGCTACCAGCATAGCATTCTTGTCCAGCTACACCACATTTGACTTTGAGTTCTTGCAGTCTGGTTAGTGTTGTACATTCACCACTATTACATGAATCATGTACACGTCCTCTCTCCTTAAGGAATTTATATCAGCATGGTCCATTGCTTGCCCGCTTTGTACAGCAGCCATACCTGCAAGCCTATCCGCATATTCATTCCCCCTTACACCTGCATGCCCTGGCACAAATATAAAACTGATCTTTGTCGGCTTAGACCTTTCCAATGACTCCATCCAATGTCTCCTAACCCATCCTGTTTCAATCTTCCTGAGCATACTCATTGAGTCACTGAGAAAACATGCATGGAAAAAATTTGTGATTCGAGCCAAACCATCGCTTAAGTAACCGCCATGATTTCCATAGTGAGACTGCTCGTAGTCACGGCAAAACCACTACTGTCTTCCTTCACAACATCCCCTCCGACCTGAGCAGTGAAAGCCCACAAGCTCCGCACATGTCGAATCACCGAACCATCTGTATAAATTTAGTTTAGTTTAGTCGTCGGATCACCATCACTGCACGTCGAACAAATTAGTCCATAAGTGCTCCTATCTCTCCCTCAGTATGTCCATCAGCGTGTGGCGACTAACGACACCGGTTCTTTGTTGGTTTACAATTCTTCTTTGTCTGCCAGCATAGCGTTCTTGTCGAGCTACACCACACTTAACTTTGAGTTCTTGCAGTCTGGTTAGTGTTGTGGATTCACCGCTATTACGTGAATCATGTACACGCCCTCTCTCCCTTAGGAATTTATAATATCAGCCTGTTCCATTGCTCGTCCGCTTTGGACAGCAGCTATACCTGCAAGCCTATCCGCACGTTCATTCCCCTTACACCTGCATGCCCTGGCACAAAATAAAACTGATCTTTGTCAGCTTAGACCTCCCCAGCGATTCTATCCAATGTCTCCTAGCCCATCCTGTTTCAATCTTCCTGAGCATACTCATTGAGTCACTGAGAAAACATGCATGGATAAAAGTCTGTGATTCTAGCCAAATCATCGCTTTGGTAACCGCCATGATTTCCATAGTGAGACTGCTCGTAGTCACGGCAAAACCACCACTGTCTTCCTTCACAACATCACCTCCGACATGAGCAGTGAAAGCCCATGAGCTCCGCACATGTCGAATCACCGAACCATCCGTATAAATGATTATATCATGCTCAGATGCGTTCTCAGAAATTAATGCCTAAACCTCTGCCTCCACAACAAGTGGGTTGTGTTGCCTGCATTCTTTATCAAGTTCGATGCATACAGAAAAGATGTATTGATTCCTGTTGGCACTGGTATCCATTCTTCACCGGGATCAATGTCTTCAAATGTACACACCTGTTCAATACAGTCCTCGGCCTGACCCATCCAAGGTTTTCCTCTTTTTAATCTATTTCCTTTTTGTCTCTTTATTTTCATGTGAAGAGGATGTTGTATGTCAGCATTGATGCGAAGGTATGCCTGTGCATGGCTTATCAGTGTTCTATATTCCATAGTAGGATAGACAAGAAGATAGCGCATCACCCTGCATGACGTGTCTTTAGTACATCCAAGTATGATGCGCATCGCCTCGTTTTGCATTCTTTCCAGTCGTTCCATCAGAATATGACTGAGAGTCAGGATCGCCAGAGCATACTCAAGCACAGAAAGGACCAGACCCTGGTATAAAGACGAAGATGACGCTGCTCACAATTTGCCGCAGCCATTACCCTCATCGCAGTCAAACCCTTCCTTGCCTTCATTATCACATGAGCTATGTGTTCCGTAAAAGCTAGACTACAATCAAACCGCAACCCCAGGTTTGAGATCGCTCCACCACCTCTGAACACAAAACCACAGATGGTGTTGGAGTGTTAGCGATCGTTGTTTAAAGAGAACCTTGTCACCCTGCTTTTGTGGGGTTGACCAATGCTCCTGCTTTACCGCACCACCTACCTGTGCGATCGAGTTCTGACTGAAATTCCTCCACAAGCTGTTCTCTGTCCTTGTCCTGACGATACACCAACACATCATCTGCATATGACATTGTCCTTCCTCTACCGGGATCTGCTCTTCTGTGATTCTCACAGTATAAGCATTGAACAACACCGGAGATAATGGTGACCCTTGTGGTAAACCAGGGTGTATTGTTGTTGGTGATGATGCCCAGCTGCCACATTTAAACACTACTTTTTGCTGGAAGAGGCTGCACAGATCCAATTGAGGAGGAATGGGCTGACATTAAGTTCCATCAACTGTACCATTAAAAAATGCAAAGGCACTCTATTATAGGCATCTTCGATTGTGTTCATTGTGTTGATAAAGAGAGTGATATGTGTGCTAATGGTTGTCCAAAGACAGGTATTATTTAGAAAGTGTCCCCCACCAAATGTCTAATGTGTTTAATAGGCAATTGTTTGATGTCTGCATGCTAAGGGTTCTTATGACAAGCTTCTGTATAGCCGTATATGTTACAAATATCAAATAAATTATCACTTGAGCAAATACTTCAAAGCTCCATGGTCAAATAGTCGTATATAGTCTGTGAACATTACATCTGATTTAACAACACATATCAATAATCTGTTGTATTTTATGCAATTAGCCACACAAATGGTCATCAATATAGATCTGGTTTAGTCGTCAGATCATCACTGCGTGTCGTACCAATTAGTCCATAAGTGATCTGATCTCCTCCTCAGTATGTATTTCAGCATGTGGAGACAAACGACACCGGTTCTTTTTTGGTTTACTAATTCGTCTTTGGCTACCAGCATAGTGATCTTGCCTAGCTACATCAATATAAGGGAAAACTGCAGTAAAACTCTGTAGCAATGGCAAAACACGTAATAACATAGTACTGCTGATTTACAAAATACAAAAACGTGTATTGTTTTTATATTGTGTAAAATTACAATACTTTGTTTTTTTGTGTTTCTCCATTGTCTAGCTACATCACATTTGACTTGCTATTCTTGCAGTCTGGTTAGTGTTCTTGTGTGTGTGCTTCTTTTTAAGACACTTTGTAAGCTGCTATTCATTTTCTTAAGGTTGCTCTTGGTGCCGCTGCTCCGTTTTTTGTGTGGTATTCCTCTTGCTCTGTACTCGTTATACTTTTTCAGTGTGGCTCTCTGTGGTAGACGATACCAGGGCATTGTTTTCAGGTGTCCAAATCATCTAATGTGTTGCTATTTTACGAATTGCATGACTGGTTTCACATCTAAAGTCTTCTAATTTTTTCATTCTAATTGTGTCTCATATTGTCACACCTGCAACTCTTCTAAGACACATCATCTCTGTCATTATGATTTTCCGCTCATTAGCTGCTGTTATTGGCCATGTTTGACACTGGTAACATAATGTTGGCCAGAGAGCATCTTTCCTTCTACATACATAATTATGTCTGATTGATGTTGAACCATGTGTTAATCCATTCATTTACATACAATAATTATCTGACTGTGCAATGTTGAACCATATGTTACTCCTTCATTTACATAAATAATTATCTACTGTGCATGTTGAACCATGTGTTAATCCATTCATTTACATACATAATTATCTGACTGTGCGATGTTGAACCATGTGTTAATCCTTTCATTTTCATAAATAATTATCTGACTGTGCAATGTTGAACCATGTGTTAATCCATTCATTTACATACATAATTATCTTACTGTGCAATGTTGAACCATGTGTTAATCCATTCATTTACATACAATAATTATCTTACTGTGCAATGTTGAACCATGTGTTAATCCTTTCATTTTCATAAATAATTATCTTTACTGTGCAAAGTTGAACCATGTGTTACTCCGTTCATTTCATAATAATTATCTTACTGTGCAATGTTGAACCATGTGTTACTCCATTCATTTTCATAATAATTATCTTACTGTGCATTTTGAACCATGTGTTAATCCATTCATTTCATAAAATAATTATCTTACTGTGCAAAGTTGAACCATGTGTTACTCCATTCATTTACATACATAATTATCTTACTGTGCAATGTTGAACCATGTGTTACTCCATTCATTTACATACAATAATTATCTTACTGTGCAATGTTGAACCATGTGTTACTCCATTCATTTACATACAATAATTATCTTACTGTGCAATGTTGAACCATGTGTTACTCCATTCATTTCATAATAATTATCTTACTGTGCAATGTTGAACCATGTGTTACTCCATTCATTTACATACATAATTATCTTACTGTGCAATGTTGAACCATGTGTTACTCCATTCATTTACATACAATAATTATCTTACTGTGCAATGTTGAACCATGTGTTACTCCATTCATTTACATACATAATTATCTTACTGTGCAATTTTGAACCATGTGTTACTCCATTCATTTACATACATAATTATCTTACAGTGCAATGTTAAACCATGTGTTACTCCATTCATTTACATACATAATTATCTTACTGTGCAATGTTGAACCATGTGTTACTCCATTCATTTACATACATAATTCTTCTTATTCTTTGCGTTCATCTTTACGACCAATTTTAATCACTCTTTGTGATATGTTTGATCTTTGTCAAGAACGTGTATACGTTGCACATTGGTTTGGTAGGCTCCTAAAAGCGTAGACTTCTACACGTTTAGGACATGTGCATCCGATTTCAGCCAAACCTCCTTGGTCGCCTCTTATGACATGCGTGGCAGGTAACAGTGGTTCTATTCTTTACATCCCAAATTTGGGCCCCGGTAACCACTCGGGCGACATATATAATTATCTGTCGTATCTTATTTTTCAGTATAATTTCATCCCAAATAATCAACAGCAGATATGTGGTTTTGAGTTTGACATGAAATTTAACTGGATTTATACACCAAAACTAGATGGCATACAACGAAAGACTTGGGCTGACCCTATTGAGTATGTATATTCTGTATGAACAAGTGCTTCATTTTACTCTAGACTTTCTTTTCCTAATGTATTTCTTCTATATGTAATTAAATTACAGTGAGTGTCTGTAGCTCAAGCGGTAGTGAGCTCGATCACAAACCAAGCGTACCTGGTTCAAACCCACGGTGGGCAAGTTTGGAAGCAAATTCGTTTCTGTGGAATTTTTACTAAAGGTAAAAATAGACCTCACTGTTTAGAAAGCAATGGCAAATTACTGAACGTATAAGTGGTGCCTAGAAAATCAACGACTCATTTACTGTGGTTGATGGCTATGTCCTTTAAAGGGTATGCCAGGATTTTCATTTTCAATTAAATAACTTATATAGTCACTGTGATTATAATGATGAATTTACAAATGAAAGATATAGTTATTAATGGTAGTATTGTACCATCATTTTAATTAGTAAGTGCTGCATTTAATAAACTATTTTCTTCTTTATGATTTTACATTTGCTTTTTTCCAGGTTTACATTGCTGTCTAATTTGTATTATATGTAATGAGCTCCCTCCGGTGTTACGGGGTTCGGGCACAGTTGATTGGTCCTCCAGCAAATCAGACAAGAAAATATGCATGCAAAAGAAGAGGTGGAGGAGAGAAGAGAAAGATGGATAAGGGGGATATTCTTCTGTCTCTTCGCAACTGTCTGTTGGATGAGGACACTAAAATCGATGTTGAATCTATCAAACGATTTAGGCAGTTTGGAGTTACCTGTTGTGCAGGTCGAAGTCGATGCCTGAAAGGCAGAGTAAAAGGTGTGTTTAATTAGTGAGCCACGGGAACCATCAGTATGCATACTCTTCGATATCTGTTGGGAAGACTGAGCACCTATGAGTTTGCCCGGAGTGCAATGACGTCAGTTTAGTAACCAATAACCAATAACATTTGTTCCCGAATAGTGCATAGGTCATCAATCAGTTCTCTCTGTGTAGCACTATAGATCCTAATTTTCTTCTTGAGCTGTTTCCTGTTATACCAAAATCAGCTTCTATATTTCTTCTTAATGTGTACTTTCGCTTACTTATTCCTCTTGAAATCCAACCTTCACCCTTGCCCGTCACACTAACTCTTCTTTCTGGGGCACATGGGTGTCGTTGGCAATGAGAGAGCAGACAGGCTGGCTGGCTCTGCCACCATATCAGATGGCCAGCCAATGGAGAGGTGATATTTTGAACGCCCTCATAGAGTGTGGCCGCAAAGAAGATTTTCATTTAAACCAATCCACGTCAATTACTAGATTGCAGGAGCTGGGTTTGAAGATTGGAGTAGCAAGAAAAGAACAGCATAACAGGTACGTGAGTAGGCTCATCAATAAAATCGAACTGGATACGATCGTCGCTGGACGCTGTTGGAGATATTGCGAAAGAGATTGGAGCACCTATGGACATGTCCGGAGTGCAATGAAGATATTCCAAATTGAAACTGAAACCTTCACCCTCCATCCTCACTTATACATTGTCGTCTATGTGTCCAGCTACCAACAAAGATTTTTGGCAAGAACTGTTTTCTTTAAATCATTTTTTCTTAAACTGTTATAACGTCTTCTTGTGTTCACCTACTATGACTTCAGGACTAGTTATGGCGACTGGTATGGTGCTTCAGATTGATTTTTGCATGAAAGCCTACTTTCCTTATTATCAGTGTGCCCCACCATACAGGCATACCTTCTCTGACTTCAGAGGTAATTATCACTGAATCCTCTGAAGGAAATTTAAACATCGTTATCACTGAATCCTCTGAAGGAAATTTAAACATCATTATAACTGAATCCTCTGATGGAAATTTAAACATCATTATATTGCGTCATCTGAGGGAAATTTAAACATCATTATAACTGAATCCTCTCAGGGAAAAATAAACATCATTATAACTGAATGCTGTGACGGAAATTCTAGAAAATGACATAACTTGACATAAGCTGGAGACAGACTCTAAAAATGATTCTCATAACTGGTTAAAGTCTGGATAACTTTCTTACTTGATAAGTGCCAAGAAAAATTTGAAATAAAACCCACCATTGACACTACATTCATTGTGTCTTGAGACTAACAGGATGCCATAAGTTATTAGCCAGGGATAAGTCAATCTAGTTAATGTATGGGTCTCGACAAGATCACTAACTGAAATCTGACAACATGTAAATGACGATCAGTTAGCCTGGGAGTTCTTTCTTTTTCTTTTCTTCAATTCTGTTTTGCCTCACAGCGTCAGGATAAGAAGAGATTTCTAGAACAAGCCCTTGTGTGCGCTTTATAAATAGTGTCTTTCGTCACCTCTGTTATATCTGAGGTCTTTCTTTTCCATGGTCGACCTTTTGTTTAATATCCATTGTATCAGAGCAACATTGCTCTTTGAGGTGCACTGTCTGTTGGTAACCTGCTTATGTAGCAGAACCATTTAATTTGTTGTTTCTTGATGAAGTCTAGTACTGATGTTGTATCCACTTTTTCCTGATGTCTTCATTTCTCAACTGGTCTCTTCTTGTTACACCCAGCATTCTGCGTAGACACTTCATCTCTGTCGTGACTAGTATTCTTCTATCATTTGATGTCAGCATTCAGGTTTGGGACTGATAACATATGTGGGGAGAAAGATAGTGTTGAACATTACTTTTTTTTGTGCTCGTGGTGAAATGTTTGCATTTTAAAGTTGACGCCATTTGTGCTATCATTTCGGGAGATGTAAATCTAATTAATGTATGAGTCTGGACAATATCACAAACATCAGCCTGGCAACATTTGAATGTTAAACCAATGAGCTGTTTACAGAACATGAAAAAGTATACTTTCATCACCTTCTTTGACTGTGAACTGTCTTACATCATCAACTTGCCAGAACCACTTTGTGTGTACAGTCTAGTTATATGTTTATGTCTCTGATCAATTATGGGGTTTTGTATTATAACCATTTAAATAAATTTGTTCCAGCACTCCAGTTCACATGGGATGTTGTTTGGCAAGTTCCAGAAAGAATTTTGAAAGACTAGGTGGATATGACCCTGACCTAGAAATATGGGGATGTGAAAATTTAGAACTCTCTTTTAAGGTAACCGTGAGATTAACTCTTAGTGGAGCAGGGCAAACACCATTTAGAGTAAAAATTCCACTTAGTGGGGCTCCTGGTCCACAAAGAGTTAAACACAAATATATATGCGCACACACACACAAGGAAATGGTTAGACTGAAGTAACTGTCGTTACTCCTGTAGTAGCCGCGCTGCCCAGTGTGTTCGTGTGGGCATTGGCACTACCGAACCGAAGAGTTGTGATGTCCATGGCACCGAGACAAAGAGTTGAAAGCTCAAGCGCTTCTGGATCGGAAAAAAAACTCCCTGTAGTATTGCTTTTTAGGGTTAGAGTGGTGTAGGACAGGTGGGGACGAGAGTCTGAGGAATGTAATGGCCACATGGCTAGTGCAGTAGTAGCAAAGCTGTTCAGGTTAGGATTTTTCTTTTATGCCTACAACAAAAAAATCCTTAGCCTTACCGTGGATTGAACATGGGTCTCCTGCATGGGAGCCACGCTCTAATCCATTCGGCCAGATACTCCTTGTTCACTGAAGTAACACGCATTTGAAAGAACTTTGCACAGCTTAGTGTTCAGATTTGTCATGATTATCTCAAAATAGGAAAGAGAGTGTTTAATTAGATTGTTTGCCCGCGTGCCCAGCGTGTTCGTAGCGCGTTGGACTACGGGTGACTAGCCCTCTGTAAATGCGGGTTCAACTCCGTGGACTGGCAGAAAAGCTACAGGTTCCCCAGATTTACGGTGTTTGTGGCACCGAGCCGAAGGGTTACGATGTCCATGCCACCGAGCCGAAGAGCTTTCAGCTCAAGTGCTTCTGGATCAGAAAAAAAAAATTAGATTGTTACTCTGAGTGCGGGTTCAATTCCACGGGCTGGCAGAAAAGCCACAGGTTCCCCAGATTTACGGTGTTTGTGGCATCAAACCAAAGGGTTATGATGTCCGTGGCACCGAGCCAAAGAGCTGAAAGCTCAAGTGCTTCTGGATCGGGAAAACAAAATAAAAATTAGATCGTAATACACGATCCTCATGCATGAACATAACTCTAAAGAGTAAATAATTTCTTGTTTGTCAAATATATTTAGCACACAACAATTGAAGCTTAGTACCGAAGGAAATCAAGGAAGCGTCTTCCATCATGTTGTCTCAACATAATTCACAGGTAAAGTGTATTTAGTAAATTAACATGTGGAGTAATCTCGAACTGAATAGATCACGACTTGTCCTATACTTAGAATGTCTAGAGTTTAAGAAAACAGAACGTGCAAGCTAAAACACTCCCAACTTAAATAGCTGAGCTTAGCAACCGCATAGTGCAGATTTATACTTGTCCAGATTTGGAAAATATTGGCTTGACTACCTCATCTTTGGTGATAAATTGTTAATGTCTTATCCTTTATAAAACGTAATCCTTTTTAAAAAAAAATGTAACACTGATGTCCTGAAAGAACTAAATGTTAAAGAGAATTGGTCGATAAAAAACATACTATACAGAAAAATTACATACTTTAGTCACATCAAGTGTCACGATGGCCTGGAAAGAACAATACTAGAGTGCAGGGTCCCAGGACGCAGAGGCAGACCAAGAAGAAGATGGCTACAAGATATTAAAGAAACCATGAATATGACCATTGACGAAGTGGGTGAGCTGGCTAGAGACAGAGTGAATCTCAGATGTGCTGCAAAGAGAGCAACGTCCTATAAAGGATACGCACCTTAATGATGACCTGATCTATCTTTATAGTAGCAGATAAGACATTCACAATTTATCACCATTGTTACTGATTTGCCTCTTTGTCTACACATGCTATCCTTGTCAGTTCATACTCTCTCATATTTATTCCCAACCATCTTCCAATGTTTCTTTGGTCACACCTGTGTCCTATTTTTGTCAGCTGTAAATCTCAAAGTTGTCGTTTAAAACAACCCCTTCATCTATTGAGTCTCACAATTTCTCCTGACACACGCACATTCATAAAGTTATTTGAATTCCACTCTCTGACCAGATTGAGAGAGATGGGTGTCAATATTGGTGCAGCCGAAAATAACAACATTAGGGTTTGAAGATTGGTGTGGCAAGAAAAGAACGGTACAACAGGTATACGAGTCGGCTCATCAATCAAAATCGAACTGGTACGGTCAGTCGCTGGACGCTGTTGGAGATATTGCGAAGGAGATCGGAGCACCTATGGACATGTCCGGAGTGCAATGAAGATATTCCAAATTGAAACTGAAACGACATACTAAATATGCAAGGAGATTGATTAATCAACATCGAACTGGCGTGTTGGGCCGTTGGACGATGCTGGATTTGCTGAGGTGGAGATAAGAGCACCTATGGACATTTCCGGAGTGCTATGATGATAGTCCTCATATAACTGATAACTGATTTGAATTTAATCTCTTCTTATTCTATAGATTTTTACTGTTATCCCAAAGTGTGTATATTTATCTCATGAAGATGATGAATTAACCTTTTTACATTCTGGACTGTAGACATGGATGTGTGGTGGTCGATTGGAAGTAATTCCATGTTCTCACATTGCACATATGTACCGGACCAGCTTCCCATACTCTTGGGGCAATAGCACATACATTTACGAAAGAAACTGTCTTAGAGTTGCAGAGGTTTGGATGGACCAGTACAAGATATTCTTCCAGGATCGTATTTCAAATTTACAGGTTAGACACTAGTCTAAACTATTGTTGTTATATAATTAGTTAGAACTGATAACTTTCCTCCTATACTTAAATAAAATGATAACAATAATTTTATAAATGATTACTATAGGAATAATTTGATGAAGGATGGGTATGCTGATCCTTATATGTGTGACATAATAAAGTTTATCCAGTACTGAGTTTTCAGTGATGATAACACATCCAATACCATCTTCATTGATCCAGCATTGATTGTGCTCTTACACTTCTATTTAATGTTATGTTTTTTGTATGTTGTACATAGCATTGAAGAGTTGAGGTGTCTGCATTTCTCTATCCATCCATGAACAGGAGCCATAGTTAGAATGTCAATGCACTGTGGGACTCTCACGTACTGCTTAATGATCATCCATGAACAGGAGCCATAGTTAGAATGTCAATGCACTATGGGAATCTCACGTACTGTTTAAAGATCATCCATGAACAGGAGCCATAGTTAGAATGTCAATGCACTATGGGAATCTCACTACTGTAATGATAAAACAAAGATTGGGTTCTTGTCTTTTGTCCCAATGACATGTAGTCCATACTGTTAATGATAAAACAAAGATTGGTCTTGTCTTTTGTTCCAATGACATTAGTACACATACTGCTTAATGATAAAACAAAGATGCGTTTTTTGTCTTTTGTTCCAATGACATGTAGTCACATACTGCTTAATGATAAAACAAAGATTGGGTCTTGTCTTTTGTCCCAATGACATGTAATATTTATGTTTCATAAAGTACTAAAGAGCTTATGTGTGTATCTCTAGATTTCCTAACCACCATTTGATAGAAGTAAAGCTGCATATAAAGAAAAAAATAAAGGAACCATTTTTCATACCTTGAGGTATATTCGGTAATACAGTGTTAGGCTCGTATTCATCTTTGACCGCCGGCATACGATGGGTGATGTGGTCAACACTACGACGGCTGCCTTTATTTCTCCGTGTTTTTCCTAATACATAATTGAGGCTGAGTCTGCCTGAGAGCCATTACAGTTGGAAAACATTCCACACTCTCTGTGAAATTGAACCTGGAATTAAAACATAAGAATTAAGTTCACTAATAATACTCAACTCATGGCTCTCAAAGCTACACATATTGGTTGCCTATTTTCAAGACTAGTCTTAGTATCATTCTCACTTCTTACCAACAACAGTGAAGTATCTTCAGACAAATTGTAAATTAAGACACACATTTATATAGATGGACCACTGGTCAGAGTTTCTTTTTCTTCTTCTTTTGTCGTCACACTGCTACTGGGTTGTTGCCCAGTGTTGTGGTTTTCTGTTTTTGTCTTGCGCTGTTCTGGTGGCTTGCGTGATTGTTATTTTTGCTCTTTCACAGGATTCTGCTATACCATCTTACCATCTTTTTCGTGGTCTTCCTATTGTCTTCTTTCCCGATGTTCTGTTGTAGAAGACTCTGTATACTGTGAAGTTTGGATGCATTCTTATTAAGTGGCCAACCACTTCATTCTTTGTTTCTCAATGTATACCAACAGAAAACAGATTTGTGCTCATCTTTTGATAACGTGGATGTATTTATAAGTTATGCTGTAATTTTCTTAACTTTTAACGGGTTGTTATGAATTATATATTGTTTTCTAGATAAATAAATGTTTTATTGTCAAGTACTAAAAGAATGGCACATACAGATTCATGGATCAAAATGTGCTAATGTAAATTTAGTAGCAATTTTACATTAAACAATACTTGATACAGTATGCGGCAGTTGTTTATTTTAGCATACACTGCAGCAGTACGTAGGAAATGAGTTAATTAACATGTTTCCACAGTTCTTAAATAAAGATATTTCCATAGTCAGTTCTGTAATGAAGACATAATCACTATCAACTCTTACATCATGGTAAACTTAACAATCAATTCTCTAAATAAATTCTGACAGTAAATTCTGTAGTCCACACATTCTGACAATCAATTCTTTTTAATCAAGACTCTCCTTCAACCGAAACTCTACACAAATGCCTCATAGTATCAAAATATTGGCGCAAGATTGTTATATTATTAATCTCTGTATAAGATTTCTATTCATCAAAGTTCTTTTCACATCATAACCTCTTTACAATGTCCTCACATAGCTTGACATCTATCAAATTTCCTCCTACCTTGACTCAATATCTATATGAGGGTCCTCCAGACATCATAACATCTATCACAAGGTCCTTAAGGTTCTCTAGACAAGAACCATATATTAATTAAATTTTACTATGGTCTTCATCTTCTTTGCGCTCGTTCTTTACGACCAATTTTAATCACTCTTTGTGATATGTTTGATCTTTGCCAAGAACGTGTATACGTTGCACATTAGTTTGGTAGACCCTAAACGCATAGACTTCTACACGTTTAGGACATGTGCTTCCGATTTCAGCCAAACCTCCTTAATCGCCTCTTACAACATGCGTGGCAGGTAACAGAGGTTCTATTCTTTACACCCCAAATTTGGGATCCGGTAACCACTTGGGCGAAAATGTGATTGATATATCAGATTCTTCAAAGAGCAAGAATGCACATTACAACCTGAAACTTCACAATATTTACCAAAAATCTTCAACGTTTTACTTTTCTTAAAATCTTGAACCTTTCTTCTTCTCCGAACGCTCCATATCAACCTCTTTTAACCACTCTGTGTGATTTATATGTGATCAGAGACTAAGAGCGATTGTACATTGTGCCAGTTATGCTCCTACAAGTAGGCCAGCACATCCAATTTCTACTATGCTTTTTATTTACTAGGGTAACTTCCCTGAATCCTACATCAGCCGCCTCTTATGACATCCCTTGTAGCTTACAGTGTTACTATTCTTTCCTTCCCTTGCGACCCCTGGCACCACACGAGTGAGGAACCTTACAATATTTAGTAAAATAGCAATCTCAAACATCATAGTAGTTTCTAAAGACCCTGAAACTGTACAGTATTCACTAAAACCCAAACAAAATAAAAATAGTTACTCAAGAAACCTGAATTTTACTGAAACACCACTCCTTACTTTAAAAAAACCCAACTAAATCATTACATATTTACTGAAAACTTTGAAACTTTATTTGTTCACGCAATATGAAACTAAAACTGAGCTCATAATGAATATTCTATGCCTGCAGAATAAACTTAATATTGGTGACGTGACTGAGAGAAAAGCTTTACGAGAGAGGCTCAAGTGTCAATCGTTTGACTGGTATATGAAAGTTGTACATACAACTGGTATCTATATTCCTATAAACACTACAGCTATAGGCAAAGTAAGTTGCATGTGTAAGATAGCATTTAGATGTTGTAGTAGCCCGAGTGGTTACCTGGGCCCAAATTTGGGGTGTAAAGAATAGAACCACCGTTACCTGCCACGCATGTCGTAAAAGGCAACTAAGAAGGTTTGGCTGAAATCAGATGCATGTGTCCGCTAGGAATGCTAACCCGAAACAAATGCTTGCAGAAAATGAATGCACCAGGCCGTAAGGCGCATAGCATGGTGCAACGACCCTCATAATGAGGAATGGGATAACGGATTCTACAGTCCCCAATCTGCCTCAGAGATTTAGCCACGCAGTAAGAATGTCAGACCTACCATCGTGAGGGTGGCCAAAACTTACTGCAGGAAGAGGTCAGCGCAAACGGGAAGCAGAAATCATAGGAATTATATCCTACAGAACTGCCCCCAGTATGCAGACTTGAGAAGAAAGAGGTGGCCCACTTACACTAGCGTCCAAGACAAACTGTATGGCATGGCTGATAATCTGAGACAGACGGCTGCCTTTATTAGAGAATCCGAAATCCCAATCTAGTGAGAACGCAGAAGAAGAAGAAGATGTTGTAGTAGCTACAGACAGAGTAAGTTGCATATGTAAGATGTCATGTAGATGTTGTAGTTATAAGCAGGGTAAGTTACAGGTTAGACATTGTAGTAGCTATTGAAAGAGACAATGCTCATTTTTCGGACATGAGATGAGGAGGGGAGGCTTAGAACACATTGTGACAACCGGTAAAATTGAGGGTGGACGAGACAGAGGAAAACAGAGCAAGAAAATTTAGGACAACCTGACTTCATGGCACGGTAGAGCGTCAACATCTCAGATGATAGCAACCACCGAAGTCAGAGATTTGTGGAGATTCATGATCGCCTACGCCAGCCAGCACTGCACCTGATGATGATGAGTAGCTATAGGCAAAGTAAGAAGTAAGTAACGTGTAAGATATCAAGCAGGTATTGTAGTAGCTATAGGCAGAGTAAGAAGTAAGTAACTTGTGTAAGATATCAAGCAGGTATTGTAGTAGCTATAGACAGAGTAGGAAGTAAGTAACTTGTGTAAGATATCAAGCAGGTGTTGTAATAGCTATAGGCAGAGTAATTTGCATGTGTAAGATAGCCTTTCTACTACAGGCAGAGTAAGTTGCATGTGTAAGATAGCCTTTCTACTTTAGGCAGAGTAAGTTGCATGTGTAAGATAGCCTTTCTACTACAGACAGAGTAAGTTGCATGTGTAAGATAGCCTTTCTACTTCAGGCAGAGTAAGTTGCATGTGTAAGATAGCCTTTCTATATCAGGCAGAGTAAGTTGCATATGTAAGATAGCCTTTCTACTACAGGCAGAGTAAGTTGCATTTGTAAGATAGCCTAGGGTGCAGATGGGGGCATTCTGAAAACGTTGTACACTGAAAGAGTCCGACCAGTACTTGAGTATGGCATAGCAGCCTGGGTCACAACCTCCAAGACACAATTTGTAAAGCAAAGCAGAGTTCAAAACCAGGCCTCATGGATCATCACTGGAGTCATGAAGTCTACCCCCATAGAAATACTGGAAACTGTGACAGGGCTCCAGCCAATGGAGGACCTCAATCCAAGGCCATCTTTTCCAGATCTCCTCCTTGCAGGGTCCTTCTTTTTCCTTGGGTGGCGAGATATGAATTTTCCTGGTTGTGGTTTCTGTAGCTATCTATTGTTTTTTACATGGTAGGGTAGCTAGCCCCATGCCCAGCCTCCTTAGTTGCCTCTTAGGACGTGCGGGGTAGGTAACAGTGGTTCTATTCTTTATACCCCAATTTGGGTCTCGGTGACTTACTTTAGTCTTTCTAATTTTCTGTAATATTTACTTTAGTCTGTCTAATTTTCTATAATATTTACTTTAGTCTGCCTAATTTTCTATAATATTTACTTTAGTCTGCCTAATTTTCTATAATATTTACTTTAGTCTCCTCAATTTTCTATAATATTTACTTTTGTTTCCTCAATTTTCTATAATATTTACTTTAGTCTCCTCAATTTTCTATAATATTTACTTTAGTCTCCTCAATTTTCTATAATATTTACTTAGTCTCCTCAATTTTCTATAATATGTATTTTAGTCTCCTCAATTTTCTATAATATTTACTTAGTCTCTTCAATTTTCTATAATATTTACTTTAGTCTCCTCAATTTTCTATAATATGTATTTTAGTCTCCTCAATTTTCTATAATATTTACTTTTGTTTCCTCAATTTTCTATAATATGTATTTTAGTCTCCTCAATTTTCTATAATATTTACTTAGTCTCTTCAATTTTCTATAATATTTACTTTAGTCTCCTCAATTTTCTATAATATGTATTGTAGTCTCCTCAATTTTCTATAATATTTACTTTAGACTCCTCAATTTTCTATAATATTTACTTTAGTCTCCTCAATTCTCTATAATATTTACTTTAGTCTCCTCAATTTTCCCTAATATTTACTTTAGTCTCCTCAATTTTCTATAATATTTACTTTAGTTTTTCTGCTTTTCTATAATATTTACTATAGTCTGCTTAATTTTCTATAAAAATGATTTATAAATTTACATTCTAAGAATCTGTATTCACAGATTGCCAGCATGAGAGATTCGTCCCTCTGTATAAAGACAAACTTAGAGTCATCTAAAGATGATACACTCAGTGTATCAACATGTGAACCTGAGAAGGGCTCCCAGGTAACAGATCACCTTTATTATTGTGTGCTGTTTCTGCTGGCACTTAGTGTTAATGCTGATACAATCACAATCGTCATATATGTTTGCTGTCAGCATTTATTCTCCTTCATGTGTGATATCTTAGTACCCATTGATGTTATCTAACAGAATAGGAGAATAGGTTTAGTTAGCGTTGTTGTTAACTTTTTGTTGACATCACATTTCACATGTAGTTATTTTTTGCTACTGTGCTGTCCTCATTGTCCATGTTTGGCTCTGGTAAAACAAAGTAATATATTCACAGTGGCAACATATGGGTGTTAAGCATGGACAGTTAACAAGGCAGTGGAAAAACATATATGTACTTTTGAATATTAGTGCTACAGAAGTCCCCCATATACCATGGACAGAGAAGAGAACAATTAGATCTATCCAGAAAGAATTCAAAATGAAATAAAACTGGTTGATGCTACAAATAAGAATGTAAAAACTTAAAGTATTTTGGACATATAAAAAGACATGGAGGGCTGGAAAAGACCATCATGGAAGGAGGCATCCCGGCAAAGAGAATACCATGGAGAAGATGGATTTAGGATGTAACTGATGATTTGAACATGACGGCTGCAGAGGCGGGACATATAGCTTATGAGAGAGAGAAATTCCGATGGACTGTTGAGGTGGCTCAGTTCTGATCATGACAAGCTATTTGATGATGATGATGATGAACACACAGTAGGTATGAAAATGCTGTTGATCATCTGTTGGTTAGCAGTTAGTTAGATTTTTGTAATACTCCCAAGAGAGTGTCGAAGGTATAATATATAACATGAGTAGTCTAATGGAACGTGTACCTGATTCTCAACCCCAACTGAATAGTTGGTAAACTTATTCACTGGTTAGGAAAGTGGGATGCTAACGTGGAAGATAACTTTCCGCATTTGAGTTAACCTATATGCTTATTATTTAAACTAAGAAACTTTGTCACTATTTCTTCCATAGTATTTCTATTTGACCAAAGAGAATCAGATACGACGAGACAAACAGTGTATGTTTTATGATGCAACCAAAGACATTATTAACAGAGTGAGTTGCAGGAATGAAACAGGGCTGTGGGAATACAGTAAGGTGAGCTAGCTATCTAGACTTTAGACTGTAGAAAGCCATGATTGAATTATGGTTAGTTCATTTTTACTTCATACCTTCATGATCCCAGGTAAGTTGGAGAGGGATTTTCCACACTTATTGCTCTCGGGAGAACAACAAGAGAACAACAGAGTAAAAGAACAACAGATTAAATGGTTTGGACACCTGACCAGAATGCCCTGGTATCGCCTACCACAGAGAGCCACACAGAAAAAGTATGAGTACAAAGCAAGAGGAAGACCACACAAACGATGGAGCGACATCATCAAGAACAGCCTTACGAACATGAATATCAGCTTACAAATTACCTTAAAATAAGCACACACAAGATCACTACGTTTCACCCCAACACTTCTATAAAGAAGTAAATGGTGGAAGAGAAGAACAAGCACACACAAGATCACTACGTTTCACCCCCAACACTTCTATAAAGAAGTAAATGATGGAAGAGAAGAAGAATTGCTCTCGGGTTAATAAAGTCACTGATAAGTACCAGAGAACAACTGGGAAGTAAATTAAGCCAGTCTGATATTATGCGATAAATGTCATGGCACATTGTTGGGAAGTTGAAGATTGATACGGTGGATGTTCTTCGGTCTCTTCGAGAAGACTGCCTGTTGGATGAAGACACTAAAATAGATCAGAGCACCTATGGACATGTCCGGAGTGCAATGAAAATATTCCAAACTGAAACTGAAACTAAAATAGATGTTGAATCGATCTAGAGATTTAAGCAGTTTGGAGTTACCCATTGTACAAGTATAACTGGATGCCTAAGGGGCAAAGTGAGAAGTGTGTGTATAACTAGCTGGCCATGGGAACCATCAGTATGCATACTCTTTGATATTGGTTTCGGGGAGAGTGAGCACATATTGGTCTGCCCGGAGTGCAATGATGTAAGTTTAGTAACCAATAACCAATAGGCATTCCCATGCATGCTCCTTCCTCAGCAGCCATTTCTAAGTCCATCTGTTCACAGTACCCATGAGAAGTTAATTAGTATATCTTCTCTCTTTACCATGAAGACATCCCCATGTTTCATTGGGAACAAGAGGTTTAGTTGTTATAAGTAGCAGTAACACAGATTATATATATGTATAGACATATCAATACCGCCATCATGACATGTAACCCCTGACTGTGACACAGGCAGACATGTAGAAGGATAGCAGCTATGATAGCAGGTATAGCATGTCGACAGCAGCTATGAGTAAAATATAGGCTCAGACATAATATAGTAGAAACTGCACGCATTGATGTGCAGTGCATAGGAGGCGCGCACGAAAAAGCAGCAAGGATGTACAGGCATGACGTGAGTTGACAACGATACGAAATATGGGAGAGGATGTAAGTAAAAAAAAAAGTAAAGGAACCCTTTCATACCTCGTGGTATATAGGTCAATACAGTGTTAGGCCTGTATTTTCATTGACCGTCGGCACACGATGGGTGATGTGGTCAGCATCACGCCGGCCGCCTTTACTTTCCCAGAGCATGTCTGATACCCAGTTGAGGCTGGGTCGACCTGAGAGCCGTCGCGGTCGGGAAAAATTCCACGCACATTGCGGAGCTGAACCCAGACCACCAGCCTTGCGAAGCGAGTTCACTAACAACTACGCTACAGCGGCTCTCTAGAGGATGTAGTTTATGTATAATCCCTTAAAGGTTTATCTTTATTACTGTTTATATTGGTGTGCGCAGAGATCCATGATGGAGGTATAAAAACAAAAATCGAATAAGGCAGCCTATGTCTCTACCAAAAGATCTTCATCAATTATTTTCCCTTCATCTTTGATATTCATTATACCTAATCTACAGTTCACTCTATTATCATATTGTAAAATGAAAGTTATGTATATTTTATATATTTCTAGGACAATACAATTAGATCTAGTGGAACTGACCGCTGCATCTCACTCTCCAACGACAAATTGAAAATCATCATGGCAACATGTAACAGCACGGACACAAGCCAACAGTGGAGCTGGCCAAGAAAAAGTCTGGTCTTAACATAAGGGGATATAACTGTATAAAAGGGTGTATGTATATCTGTGGGTTGGGAGGGGAAGATAGGAGATGGTTATATTATTAAATATTGAACAAATATATATTGTTTTAAAATCGGTAGAACTGTACAGGATGTTTCATTTCATTACTTTATTGTAGACATTAAATCTCTACTCATGTAGAACTGTAAATGATATTTTATTACTTCAATGTAGACATTAAATCTTTGCTCATGTAGAACTGTACAGAATATTTCATTACTTCATTGTAGACATTAAATCTTTGCTCATGTAGAACTGTAAATGATATTGCATTACTTCAATGTAGACACTAAATCTTTGCTCATGTAGAACTGTACAGAATATTTCATTACTTCATTGTAGACATTAAATCTTTGCTCATGTAGAACTGTACAGAATATTTCACTACTTCATTGTAGACATTAAATCTCTGCTCATGTAGAACTGTAAATGATATTTTATTACTTCATTGTAGACATTAAATCTTTGCTCATGTAGAACTGTACAGAATATTTCATTACTTTATTGTAGACATTAAATCTTTGCTCATGATTTATAAATATTAAATTTTGTTAAATTAATTTTTCGTGTTACCTTCTCTGTCTCTGTAGATATATTTACCATTTTTTAAATACTGTTTCAGTTTTAACATTTTTAAAAAAAATCGATCCAAAAGCACTTGAACTTTCAGCTCTTCGGCTCGGTGATATGGACATCGAAACCCTTCAGCTCGGTGCCGTAAACACCGTAAATCTGGAGAGCCTATGGCTTTTCTGCCAGCCCGTGGAATTGAACCGCACTCACAGGGGCTTGTCACCCGTCGTCCAACGCGATACGGACACGCTGGGTAGACGGGCGCAGTTTTAACATAAGTTCATTAATAACTTGGATTCTCCGAATGGAGTTAATTTTTATTTTTCATGTTTGTTGGCCTACATGTTCTGATATAACCAATAAAAGATTTGCCTTAAGTTGAAAGGGCATTCCTCGGCTTCAAGAGGCTTTAAACCCCTCCCTATATAGCAAATAAACAAACTGGTCTCAGTTCCAGGTCACATGGTCACATCAGAAAAACGCCAACACGCCTGATATAACCAAAAAGACAACAGTTTTATGTTGAAAGAGCATGTCTCAGCCATATAGAGACATAATCCAGCGCCTAACAAACTGTCTCTGACATTTTCTTCTCTTTGTTTCCCGCTAAGATCAAAGTGTAATACCCACTTGATCGCAGCCAAAAGGTGGGAGTCTTCATTGAGTCAATAGGCAACACAATTTAAAAATTCAGAGCAGCTCTTGTTCGAAATTAAGATTTTACACATTCAAAATGTAACTGGGTACCACCTGTGCGTACTAAATGGTAATGGTCCCACACTGATAAAGTTACACAAGGTTTCTCGTTCTCTTGGAGAGTTAGTTTAGATCTTTGATACTATTTAACTTATTCCCAAAATTGAGTCCCAAAAAAGAACATTTGAATTTATGTGGAAATCTGGCACATCATTCTAAGCGGTGATCGCACGAGAGAGAGATAATATGATACCTGTATACCAAATACTACACATTTTGAGCAGGATGGCTGCAGGGAGGTTTGATCAAAGGGAAGACAAAGTCCATACGTCTGGAATCAAGCAGGGGATGTTAGAAGATGGAATAGAATACACACATGATCATCAACTTCATTAGGGTCTCTCCCTCCGGATTTGTGGTCACGGTTTACACATCTAGCCATCTGCATAACCGTGCTGACAAACAGGAAAGTGGGTATTTTTATATTATTGTGTACTTCCCTAGCCTTTAGCTCTCGAGTCACCCTCCACAAGGCAGTGGGTTTCACAGTTACAGATGTTACCATCACGACGTACAGCGGATCCTTAGGGATAACTATACAAAGTATTCTAAAGTTACGTCTCTTCCCTTATTGTGCCGTCATTGTCATTTTGAATGCTTGATGTAAAAAATAAGACTTTTACAGTTCAGATTTAGCTTCATGTGTCTGACATAAATATTGGCATCATGGGGACAATTGTTAAGATTTACAACTGCCGTAAGCAAGTCATTACTTTTTATTGCTCTAATTTTATTTGTAGTATTAGGAATGCACATAATGAAGAACAGAAGTAGTATTTACCATAAGAGAGAAAGAATAACCTTTTTTTTCCACGGTGATTTTTAGTGGAAAAGAGTGGGTCACATCAATGGGGTACAGTGGGTCATGACTTGTTGGTAACAAATTACCATTTATAATGTTGGAGAATTCATGGGAAATGCATTTGTGCAAGCATCCACTCCTTCCAATAGTGTAGGGTAAAGACTTGTAGTATTTATCCCTTCAAGAGAATGATGTTTACTGAGGATGATTTCTTACCTTCAACTGTAATGGACCATATTTTAATTGCATCTACCAGTACAGTGGAAAAAGAAATTAGTGAAACTGATTGTAATTCTACAACGCCTGCAATTGTAGGACAAGATGATAGACCTACAAGTTCCCATGTTTGTACTCCGCCTACAGTGATACAAAGTTCTTTAGTAACACCAGCACAAATTTGGCCTCATCCTCAAGCAGTTGCATAATCAGCCACACTATGTCAGCGTAGTAAGAGGGCCAAGATAGCTATCTTAACTGATATCCCTGTAAAAGAAATGTTTGAAGCAAAACTGCTTTCCAAGACAGAGAATTTTAAAAAAATTGTAGGCCTAACCCATATTGGAGCCCGTCTGCCCAGCGTGTTCGTAGCGCGTTGGACTACGGTGACTATCCTCTGTGTGTGCGGGTTCAATTCCGAGGATAGCAGAAAAGCCACAATTCCTCAGATTTACGGTGTTCGTGACACCGAACCGAAGGGTTACGTTGTCCATGGCACCGAGCCGAAGAGCTGAAAAGCTCAAGTGCTTCTGGATCGGAAAAAACCCCAAAAAACAACCCATGTTGGAAAGAAGATTATCTTCCAACCTTGTGATGACGCAAGAAGATTATAATAGTGAAGAAGATTATGATTTCCATTCAGAAATGGAATTAGAGATGTCAGATCTGCCCTACTTTGGAAACTGATGACATTGATGTAGTGGCTGATATAGATTATTTAAAACCAGGGGATTATTTGTTAATCAAATTTACAACCAAAAGGTCAATAGTTCATTATGCTTCACAAATAGAATCTGTCAACAACTGTCTCAAAGATTGTGTGGTTTATTACTTGGAATATCACAAAACACAAATTGCATTAATTATGCCTGACGAATCTGAGGAATTTGTCACAGATGCATATGATATCATCATGAAACTGCCACCTCCTGTTGAGCATGTTGTGACTGAAAGAAAGAGAAAGCGGTTTATTTTCCCTGTGTATTTTGCTTATTTTAATCTCCAATAATGCAGATAATCTCCATGTTGTTCAGCTGTTTACGCGAAGTTAGGAAAAAACAAGAATGTTTACGTCTGTTGTGAAGCTTGTTATGTATTCTGATTTTTTACCCACTGTGGCCTTCGTACTGAACACACTGTGCTCCTATACTGGGGAACAGCAGGTCATATGGCGTAAGTCAGTGTTATTTTATGTCCAAGAGTTCTTAGTTTAACACAAAATATATTTTTTTACTGTGAACCTAAGAGTTCACCATATACACTAGTACACTATACTGAAATACATTTTAACCCTTTAGCTGCTAAGGACGTATATATACGTTTTTCCCATTTACTGCTAAAGACGCATTAACTCGTCTGTTATTATCTCTCCTCTGTGACCAAAAGACGTGTTAACACGTTATACATTGCTACTGTCACTGCTATAGGTGTACATTCACGCTTGTGACCTAGAAACAAATAGTAGCTATTTTTAGCACAGCCTTCAGAAAGTATGTAGCAGCGAAAGGATTAAGAATTAAGAACTGAATTTTAAAATCCAAAATGTGGCCCACTGTTCCCCGGTCTCCCCAATACAGTAGTAAGTAATGGGAAAAGATTCACAACATCATACACAAGCTAGAGACATTTCAAAATAAATGGTTACAAATAGTTTTGCAAATATTCTAGCCCAATACAAAACAGCAAATAAAGAGATTTTAATACTAACAAACTATGCATCTTTGGAGACTATCATTAAAAACTGAAGATGGAGCTGGATTGATCATGTATGTCGTATTACATTTTTCTTTTTTTTTCTTCTTTTTTATGCGGCCCGTCCTAGATGTGCCATACCAGGTGGACCCCGTACAATGGAACGTGAAAACGTTTATAAACTATCAAGCCCCATCAATCCTTCGATCGATGGCACTCTAGTTTGTACAAGGTAGCCATGTTGCATTTAATGAAGGCTTCGACCTTCGGCTTTGATCAAATGGGCACTAGTTCCGTAACACAAGCTGATAACTTTGTAAACCCATATAATAAGCCACGTGACAGATATCAAGCGATACAGATACTACACTTGATCTTAACCAAAAAGCCGCCAGATTTACTGTGTTCGTGGCACCGAACCGAAGGGTTACAATGTCCATGGCACCGAGCTGAAGAGCTGAAAAGCTCAAGTGCTTCTGGATCGGAAAAAACCAAAAAACCAAAAAGCCGTGTCGTATTCCCGCAGGACATTGGCTAGGTCAGATTTCAGATGGATAACGGATGGGTAAATACGGCTTGAAAGTCCTATGGAAACAAGAAGTATCGCGGAAAGAGAGTTAAAAGATTGTATCCTGACATGAATGGAAATTGTAGCATATCCTTTACAGGACTTAGCCATCAACAACAGTAAACGAGTCGTTGATTTTCTAGACACCAATTATACGTTCAGGAGTTTGCAATTCCTTTTAAAACGGTGAGGTCTATTTTTACAGTTCGTAAAAATCCTTGGTGGCGTCTGTGGCTTAGGGGATAGTGACTCGGTCTACTAACCTCGACGTTCTGAGTTCGAATCACGCTACGGACAGTTTGGTTGCAAATTGTTTCGCGTGTATTTTACAAAGGATGATGGCACTACCGTTCAGAAAGCAATGGCAAACTAATGAACGTAATAATGCCTAGTAATACCGGCTGGGGTTGATTTGCAAAGTCCTGTGAAGGATATGAAATTAACTTTAAAAATTCAAGGGAACTAATTTGCTTCCAAATTTGGCCGCCGCGGAGTTTGAACCAGATACGCTTGGGTTGAGATCGAGCTCACTACCGCTTAAGCTACAGACGCTCACGTGACATGGGAAAGAATTAATAGAAAGGCCACAGAACAACAATAATGCAAATCTCTTAAGAAAGCCTTCTGCGTCAAACAGAACACCAAGAAGACATAGAATAGATACAAAATTGCAGCACCTGGAACCAACATTGTTTATTTTATCTACACATTCAATCACGTGATATTCCTGCCGGCGTAGGCGATCATGTCTCTCCTCCTCCTCTCTATCTCTCCTTGGTTTAGGTAAACAGTTCTGACGTCGATCATTTGTCAACCCCTCGATGTCAGACCATCCAACATCTGTTCCATCTGTCTTTCACAATCTCTCCTTCCTTGAATTTTACCTGCGGTTACTAAATGTTCTAGATCTTCTCTTCGCATTATATGCTTGAAGAACCGTGATTGTCTGATTCTTATTCTTTTCATAAGGTTTCTTTGTGTCATATCTACGCACAAAAAAACCATAAAATTTGTTGATTGCATTTGTTTACAAATCAAGCTATAAAACTTCCACGTAATCGTCTTAAGTATATAACTCACGGCCAACAGATCTTTTTTTTAAATCGATTTTTATCATCTTTGAAGTACAATAAGATTTATATTTTTAATATGTTTACTTCACATACATCCATATATTACGATTGACAACGGTTTCAGACTGTGACGTTCGCATCGAAAACTAATCTTCTCTCATACAAGTTGTTTGTTCGACATGTTGATAGTTTTATCCTTAGTAAATCTCCTTTTTATAAAGTGCATCACAGAATACTGAACGCTTCCAAGTATGTCTGCAGATGTTTAATGTGTTTAAAAAATACTAGTTAATGTAGTAATCCAAAAATGATTAATAGTGGACGAGTGTAAGTATTTTGTTGACAACTCATATGGTAATAGTGACGTGGAGTATTTTGTTGACAACTCATATGTTAATAGTGGACGTGCAAGTAATTTGTTGACAACTTTCCATATGTCAAATAAGACAGATAAAGTATTTTGATTGAAACATATGTTAATGGACGAGTACAAGTATTTTGTTGACAACTCATATGTTAATAGTGGACGAGTGCAAGTATTTTGTTGACAACTCATATGTTAATAGTGGACGAGTGCAAGTATTTTGTTGACAACTCATATGTTAATAGTGGACGAGTGCAAGTATTGTGTTGACAACTCATGGGTTAATCTTACATATCTACTATATATATAAAAATGAATGTTTGTGTGTTTGTTTGTTACCTATAGACTCAGAAACTACTGAACAGATGTAGCTGAAATTTACAGGATATGTTTGTTTTGATGTCAGGATGCTACCTGTCATAGTTTGAAATAGGTAGCGCTGAAACTTTTCGAAAAAATCAAACACGCTAATTTCATCGAGAGTGTCTAAGTTTGTTTACAATTTGCTATGAACATTTCCGGAAGTCTACGGTATACACATTAATATGTACACAAGATTCGTTGACGTATGTATTAAAACTATGGAGACCTCAATCTATTCCATAGCATAAAATAATCGTTTCAAGGCAATTTTACAAACAAGCTGAAGTTAAAATACGCAATCCAGGTTTGTTTCTTCATAGGATTTCTACTCATTTCGAATCATGATAAGAGAAATATCAACTGGGACGCGACATTAGTAGCAATGAAGGAGTATATCAACTGGGACGCGACATTATTATCAATGAAGCAGTATATCAACTGGGACGCGACATTATTATCAATGAAGCAGTATATCAACTGGGACGCGACATTATTATCAATGAAGCAGTATATCAACTGGGACGCGACATTATTATCAATGAAGCAGTATATCAACTGGGACGCGACATTAGTAGCAATGAAGCAGTATATCGACTGGGACGTAATTCAATTTTTGTTGGAGGCGTAGCAACGCCCCAGGGTACAGCTAGTATCAAATAAAAGACAGATATTTTAAAGTACATTTTAAAAGAAAATTAAGGAAAAAGTGTTAGGATATTCATCATCCACCAAGTGCCGTGCCGACTAGCAATCATAAATCTCCACAAATCTATGTTGCTGGTGTTTGTTACTTCTCAGACATTGACGCTATTCCGTGACATGAAGTCAGGATGTCCAAAAATTGTCTCTATCTCTGTCTTCCTCTGTCTTGTCCTCCTTGATTTTAAGTTTTCACATCTGTTTAAACTCTCTTTCTCATCAATGTCCGAAAAAGATGATCGCCTTTTCTGATACTGACAATAAGTTTTTTTGTGTCTTGGCCTCTTTCAACACTTCCACATTCATCATTTTAGTAGTCCATGGGACTCTCACCATTCTTCTGTAAAACCTCATCTTAGCATATCATCATCATCAGCAAGTACGAGTAGCTTACCCCTGAAGTCGGAGAAGAGCTTAGAGCTCCGATCATGGCGAGGACACGATTCATAGAGAAAGAAGAGAAGCAGAGCTTCTTCACGTAAAAAAAAATTCTACGGAATCAAGAGAACAAGACTGGATGACAAAAAAGAACTACCCTACTGAATTCATAGGCCGAGGGTAAACGAGGAGAAGGAGAAGAGAAGCAAGTAGTTTGTCATTTCTGGTACTTGGTTGTAATAATTTGGATTTTTTCCCCACTGTCTCTGCGGTGTCCCAAATTTTACACTGTATTTTATACGTTTATTTCGTTTTGCATACTATTCAAACAATGGTTACAATTTTTGGAAGCAGCACTTCCACTAATTTCAGCTACGAGTCGCCACTGCTACCAAACATTTGCTAGTGAAGGTTGAAAAGAGACTCAAGAAAGAGAAATACATTTGAATGCTAGATCACAAAATAGATGAGACTGCAGTAAACTATTTGATTGGCAAAACACTTAATCACAAAGTACTGTAGTTTTACAAATTACAAAAACAATGACGAAACACAGCAACGTTTCGACCAACAAGGCCTTTATCAAGCAAACGAACAACAGAGTGACAAATTTTTAAAAAAAATGGACAACCAAATACAAAAGTTTCTAATAAAAATCTGGGAATAAAAACGAATAACGAAATAAATGTAACACAAAAAACACACATAAAAACTAGAAATAGAACGGAAGAGAAACAATGAAAAATCTAGTAAATATATAACTTGAATACATGCAACATATACCCATATAGATTACAAGGCATGGGAAGAAAAAGTACTAAGAAGCATAGAAATGTAATACGTTGAGCCCACGTGGTCGCAAGGTACCATACAAAAAAATCAACCGATTCTCCAGAGCAAATCGACTGCGATCATCCGAGGAACATGATCGGATGGCTGTGACCTGGACATCGTGAGCTCCTAAATGGCAAGTATCATTGAAATGGGTGGCTACAGGGTCACAGAGCATTGGCGTATGTCGCGCAAGTGTTGGGCGAATCGGTCACTGAGCCTCGTGCCTGTCTCGCCGATATAAGCCTTGTTACACCGCTTACAGATAATGGCATAGATAAGATTACGGGACTCGAGTAACAAGGACTAGAAACGTCTGTATTTGGTCGTCCATTTGTTTTTGGTTTTTTAAATTTGTCACTCCTGTTGTTCGTTTGCTTGATAAAGGCCTTGTTGGTAGAAACGTTGTTGTATTTTGTCATTGTTTTTGTAATTTGTAAAACTACAGTACTTTGTGATTACGTGTAATGCTAGATCAATAGCTTGAAGCATCTTTTATTAAAAAAGAAGAGATGGTGATATGTTGGGCATACTCTGAGAAGAAAGGAATCACAAGGTAGCGTTGAAGTTTTAGACAAATGGTTCAAGAAGAAAGTGCGATCTGCATTAGGAAACATCGAAACGAAATTAATTGATAGAGGCCAGAAATAAATAAGTAGATTTCATAGAAAGGAACGAACGAGTAACCCAGGATAGAGCTATTCGAATAAATTGATTGCTGGCCTCATGTGGTGTAATAGGGTAAGAGATGAATAAAATCGACCTCAAACACACGGGATTCAAAATATAACCTGTCATTAGATTTAAAAACATCATTGACTCACTGTCAACTCAACTAAAACCAAAAAAACACCAAAAACTTTAAGCTAGCATTAACCAATTAACCCGTTTCAGCCAATATGCTGGCTCGCGATATTATTTCAGTATACCTTGCTATATAAAGGTGGCGTCTGTGGCTTTGGTAGATAGTGACTCGGTTTATTAACCCCGACGTTCTGAGTTCGAACACGCTGCGGACAGTTTGGTTGCAAATTGTTTCGCGTGGATTTTACAAAAGACGATGGCACCACCCGTTCAGAAAGCAATGGAAAACTACTGAACGTAATAATGCCTAGAAAAATCACAAACAGCGTTAAAAAGCTGGGGTTGATTAGCAAAGTCCTGTAAAGGATATGCAATTAACTTTTTTGTAGTTTCCAAATCGTCAACTATGCCCTCTCGACTGCGCTGATAGTCTACATAAGTGAAAATACATCCTCTGGAATACGTTTATTTCCACCAGCTGCTAGTAGGGCATCCAGTCCGTCTGTTTCAAAACCACATACTTTGGTTTCTTAACAATCCTTGGAATTTTCAGTATTCTTCTGTAAAGTCACATCGCTGTGGCTTCCTATGATCTTCTTGATTGCTTGTTCATTGTCCATGATTCGCTGCCATTTATAAATGGTAGTTCAATATAGCACTGGATTTCTCGCTTCCTCAGTGTAATTGGTAGTGAATTCACGCATAGTGTGTTTCGTTTGAGCAAAGTATCAAGTCAAGCAGTAGCATGTCCCTTGCGGAACGTCGCATTCATCACAGCCCGCATCAAAAATTCTCAGTCTCTTACAAGTTCTCTGACCTTTTCTAGCGTCATGTTCAATGTGTTTTTGATGTCCTGCTGCCACCTTCGTCTTGGTCGCCCCCTGCCTGGTATTCCAGGAACTATGCCTTCCATTACCTTTCTCTTCTCTCCAAACCACTGTGGCGTTTAATGCAGCCAAAATATTTCATCTTCAAAATTTTTTTTATGAGCCAATGTTCCTTGATATCAGGTCTTGTAGGATGTCTTTATTTCTTCTTCTTCTTCTTTGCGTTCGTTTTTTAACCAATTTTAATCACTTTTGTGATATGTTTGATCTTTGCCAAGAACGTGTATACGTTGCACATTGGTTTGGTAGGCCCCTAAACGCATAGACTTCACGTTTAGGACATGTGCATCCGATTTCAGCCAAACCTCCTTAGTCGCCTCTTACGACATGCTTGGCAGGTAACAGTGGTTCTATTCTTTACACCCCAAATTTGGGCCCCGGTAACCACTCGGGCGGTCTTTATTTCTCTTCTTCTCTATTTATGAGGTTCTTAACCTTTTTATAGCACTTTGTTTCAAAGCTTCAATTTTATTTTTAATGTTCGTGTTGTGGTCCACGATTTGCATCCATATGTTGTCACAGGGAATATGCATATTATCAAAAGTCTCAAATTTGTTTGTTTGCTTGTCTCGTGCCATAGTTTCTTCATGCTGACCACCCTCTGGAAAGCCATGGCTAGTCTTCATACAATCTCCACTGTTGGTAATTATAGAGCCAAGATATTCAAAATCTGTGACGTTCTCAATGTTTTCATTATTGATGGTAATTTAGGGTTGAGATTTTGCTTTGTCAGTGGACATAATTTTAATTTTATTTATATTCAGAAAAAGGTTACATTGTATTGTTTTTTTGACAGACTGAATTAGATTTTCCAAGCCGGTGATATTATTTGAGAAGAGTACTGTGCCATCTGCGTTTCTTAGTTCTGCGATCATATCTCAGCCACATGTAAATAGGTCACAAATTTGCAGTGTTCGTCATTCCGAATGTTGGATAGATATTGAGCAAAGCATACGCACATTAAACCCAATGTTGCTACTTGTTACTCTTGTATAATTAAACCCAATGTTGCTACTTGCTACTCTTGTATAATTAAACCCAATGTTGCTACTTGCTACTCTTGTATAATTAAACCCAATGTTGCTACTTGCTACTCTTGTATAATTAAACCCAATGTTGCTACTTGCTACTCTTGTATAACTAAACCCAATGTTGCTACTTGTTACTCTTGTATAATTAAACCCAATGTTGCTACTTGTTACTCTAGTATAATTAAACCCAATGTTGCTACTTGCTACTCTTGTATAACTAATCCCAATGTTGCTACTTGCTACTCTGGTATAACTAAACCCAATGTTGCTACTTGCTACTCTAGTATAATTAAACCCAATGTTGCTACTTGCTACTCTGTATAATTAATCCCAATGTTGCTACTTGCTACTCTGGTATAATTAAACCCAATGTTGCTACTTGCTACTCTTGTATAATAATCCCAATGTTGCTACTTGCTACTCTGGTATAATTAATCCCAATGTTGCTACTTGCTACTCTAGTATAATTAAACCCAATGTTGCTACTTGCTACTCTTGGTATAAAAAACCCAATGTTGCTACTTGCTACTCTTGTATAACTAATCCCAATGTTGCTACTTGCTACTCTGGTATAACTAAACCCAATGTTGCTACTCGCTACTCTGGTATAATTAAAAAACGCTTCAATGTAGCGTCTATAACACAATATATTTTAAGTTGTTTTTCGTTAAATACTAAAGCAGTATTTATGATAAAATAATGTGCAGAAATGAAAGATATTTTATAAATCATCATGTGTATGTCACAGAAATTATACACTAAAGCAGCAAAAGGATCATATCAATATGTTACTTTCTATCTAAAGTTGTGGTTTGTGAAGGGGTTTGTTGGAGAATTGGTACTTCCAGAATGGCTGGTCGGGTTGTATGAGTTAAATTGAAAGCTGTAATGAAGGTGACGTTGTGATTTATAAGGATGAATCGGTAGTTCGTCACGAAAAGTCAGCATAAGCCTCCACTGCAAGCTCATATGACAGAATGGTCAAGGAAGCCAGTGGTGCATTCAGTATGACAACAAGTAGATGACAATGGAAGTACTGGCAAAGACTAAGACACAGCACAGGCTCGAGCCACAAAACTACACTCATTCTGAATGATTCATTGAGTATGATCCGAAAAGTGGAGGCTGGTTTGGCGAGCTGCAATAGACTTAACCCTTTAGCTGCTAAGGACGTATATATACGTTTTCTCCATTCACTTCTAAAGACGCATTAACACGTCTGTTATTATCTCTCCTCTGTGGGCTAAAGATGTGGTAACACGTTATACACTGCTGATGTCACTGCTATAGGCGTACATTCACGTTTGTGACCTAGAAACAAAGTAGCTATTTTTAGCTCAACCTTCGGAAAGTATGTAGCAGCGAAATGGTTTTAATTACTACAATTGTCAACATCTTGAAGAATTACACTATCTTTGCTTCGGCACACATTTGTGTCGATGGGAATGAGAGATCAGTCAGGCTAGCTGGTTCTGCCACCATACCAGGGGGCCAACCAATGTATAGAGCTGTCATCCTGAACTTCCTCATAGAGTTTGCCGACACAAAAGATATTCATTTAAACTAATCCACGCCAGCTACTAGATTGCAAAAGCTGGGATTGAAGATTGAAGTGGCTAGAAAAGAACAGCACAACAGGTATATGAGTAAGCTCATCAATCAAAGTCGAACTGGTGCTGTCAGTCTCTGGACGCTGTTGGAAATAATGTGACGAAGATCGGAACACCTATGGACATATCCGGAATGCAATGAAGATATTCAAATATGAATTGAATGCACAGCGTAAATCAATTCATATATTGACCTTCCACTTCAGGCGAAGATTAGTTTAATAAACGGAGGTAGACAACCATGCATTTGATTCGTGATGAAAAGCGCTAATCTCGTAAGCTCTTTCTTATATTTTGCCTAGCTCTAGTATTATGCTAAAATAAAACACCACAATAGAAGTATTAAATATTTTCCAAGCAACAGAAGCATATACTTTGCTACATACGTATATGTGCTATTTTATTAATATTTTGATATTGATATGTATTTTTGAAATGCATAACACTACCGCTACAGCTGCATTTGATCGGTTGCTTCCGTATTGAGTGTGTGAAAAGTGAGATATTATCGTCAGTTGTACAAACATCACAGCTCAGGAGGAAATCACCGGTGTTGTTTTTAGGATGTAAAGTGGGATAATCGTAGCATATCCTTTACAGGAAATAGCCATCAACCACGAGTCGTTGATTTAAATGCACCATTTATACGTTCAGTAGTTAGCAATGATTTCTGCACGGTGTGGTATATTTTTACCGTTTGTACAATTCCAAAGGGAACGAGTTTGCTTTCACACTTGCCCGCCACGGAGTTTAAACCAGGTATGTGTGGATTGTAATCACGTTACAGACGTTGAATTAAAGTGTGTAATAATTAATTTGATGCTGTCATAATTATTTGAGCATATGCAGCGACTTTCCAGCTTACTTATATCAATTTGCCACAACCAATGTTTTGTTCGCTTGCTCCCAATTTCTATGGACTTACGCTTTGATGTCTTGTTCCGATGGAACTAGAAACATGATAGCATCTACCTAGAGAATAAGTATGGGCAGACAATAGTGAAACCACTTTACGTAGGACGCAAATTGAGAAACATTCAAGCGAGAGATAAGAACCGTATCTTAACGTCACAAAGTTAACCCTCTGAGACTGTTGAGCCTGTATATCGACTTACAGCTATTTTTAGAATGTCACTAGGCCGTTATGTCGGCTTTTAGATTTATGCTGAAAGAAACGAATGTTTTTACGCACTAACGTTACTGAAATAAATAATCTTCATGAAACGGAAAGTGCTTATATGTAGAGACATACTTCTTTCTAACACAGAATTGTAAGTGGGAAAGCGCATGTTACTGTGATAAAGTCGAGACATATTTTAAAAAATTGTTTGCGATAATGTATCCGACATAAACCAACGTTTATTCACTAAGTTCAAAATGAGTTTATACAGTGCAATCTTTAGTATTGTTAGATCATATTATAACTTGTGATAATTGAATATTGTATTGATAGTAATATTGACATTTCTTTCTTTAGGTAACACAATTTCGACAGTTGTAATTCTAAGTGTAATGTAATAATTACATCTAAATAAAGAATGAAAGTTGCACATTACTAGTACAAGTAGTTTCTGTGATTAAAAATATTATTTTGATCTGTATAATTCTCATTTCGAACGATAGAGCAAGAACTGAAGGAAATGAATCATAGCTAGAACACAATACAGAGGAAGGCCATGAACAGGGAAGAATGGTGTGCGTTTGTTGCTGCCATAAACGCCAAGGGCGTAACAGGCTAAAGAGAGAGAGAGAGAGAATTCTCATTATCTTTCATAACCAAAAAAAAGTAGGAGGAGTGCAATGTGACCATCAACATTTTTCTACAAGTACATACGTTATTTAATTTGGTTTTATCTGAGTATGCTAATTTTGTTTTAGAATTTTCATTTGTTGATATGTCCGCACTAAACTGGGAATATTATAAAAACTACTGCACCTAATTAAATAAAACTTATAGAATATCTAGACACACGGATTATCTTTATTCAAATGCAACTGTTGGAAAAAAAGTTAATTGCATATCCTGTACAGGAGTTTGCGAATTAACCCCAGCTATTAAACGCTGTTTGTGATTTTTCTAGACATTATTACGTTCAGTAGTTTGCCATTGTTTTCTGAACGGGTGGTGCAATCGTCTTTTTGTAAAATTCCACATGAATCAATTTGCAACCAAACTATCCACAGCGTGATTCGAACTCAGAACGTCGGGGTTTATAGACCGAGTAATTATCCCCTAGGCCACATGCCACTGTTGGAAACATCTATGAATATTAAGCTGTAATACAAACCCGTGAGTATACACATTTTATGATTGTTTTTTTTCTTCAAAATAGTCATGTTACAATAATCCAATTTTCTCAAACATACGAGGGCGCATTGAAAAGTAATGCCTCCAAGTTCATAACTTTGTTAATATACATAATTTACAAATGAAACATACATTTTCAGAAATCTGGAGATGTCCACTACACAATAGAGTTATTATTTTTCGACATAGTCACCTCCACGTTCCACACACACGCCAACGTCGAACTAGTTGTTGCATCCCGTCGAAGAAAAAATCTGATGATTTTTCACGAAGCCAGGTACGCACATCTGCTGCCACATCCTCGTCAGAAGCATATCTGTTTCTCTTGAGATGTTCCTTGAGCTTTGGGAACAGGAAAAAGTCACAAGGTGCCAAATCGGGGCTATATGGTGGGTGCGCTAAAATGTCGTCAAAATTGAGACACTCTAATGCTGCCGCTGTTTGTCTACTGGTGTGTGGACGAGCATTGTCATGTTGAAGGACTGCGTGTTTTCCAGGACGAACACGTAGCAGTCTTGACCGTAGTTTCTTCATTGTAGCGACATCTTTTGCTTGATGCGGCGATTGACATGAATCAGTTCGTCCACGCGAGCTTGGTGTTGTTCATCCACTGCTGTAATTGGTCGTCCGCTGCGAGCCTGATCATGCAAGGTCATCGTCGCTGGATTATCGCCTTTAACAGTCCTTGCCCACCTCCTAACAGTACTCACATCCACACAGGCGTCACCATATACCGCTCTCATTCTCCGATGCATGTCGATGGGAACACAACCTTCGGCCGTCAAGAATTCAATCACAGCTCTTTGCTTCAACCGAATTTCCATGTATGACGCCATCTTGGATAATGTTGTGCGCATGCGCAACATTCCAGACACTTGACACTTACTGTCCTGAAAACACACTACATATACATTATTCTGATATCGGTGTCAATTGCCTCCGAACACTATTAACACAGTTATGGACTTGGAGGCATTACTTTTCAATGCACCTTCGTATATCATCTGATGTTAAAATATTATTATATTAAGGTATTCATCATCCAAGTAGCAACAATTTAATGTATGTCATACTTTAGAGGAACAGTACTAGAGTTATAACGGTTGACATTGAATATTAAATTTGCATTCCAGAAAAATGCGTCCAGATGTCAAAATAAGTACAGGGTATAAGGGTAGCTAATTAGGGGCCACTTCCTGAAATTATCAAAAATAAAAATAGCAAACTCTAAGTGTCTCATCCGTTCAGACAAGAGCCTGTCGGAGCTTGTTTAATTGTTTAAGAGTGTTGTGTGCCCATTTACGTTTTTTATAAACCCCCGCAACCCCATCTCTCCCAGGTAGCAGTGTGATTTCAAAAGAACATATTGTTATTGCTAGGGTCATGATGGTGACGTCATCTTTTGTGGGGAAAACAGTATACTAACTACACATTGCTACTGTAATTCCGCTCGTGTGGAACCGAGGCACGCAAGTGAAGCAAAGAATAGTACCACTGCGACATACAAGGCATGTCGTAAGAGGCGACTGATGTAGCGGCCTAGGCAAGGTACTCTAGTAAATAAAACGAATCACAGAAATCGGATATGCTGGCCTACTTGTAGGCGGATAACTGGCGCAACGTACAATCACTCTTAGGCTCAGATCATATTTGCCCGTCTGCCCAGCGTGTTCGTAGCGCGTTGGACTACGGGTGACTATCCTCTGTGTGTGCGGGTTCAATTCCGCGGGATGACAGAAAAAGCCACAGATTCCTCAGATTTACGGTGTTCGTGACACCGAACCGAAGGTTACGATGTCCATGGCACCGAGCCGAAGAGCTGAAAAGCTCAAGTGCTTCTGGATTGGACCAAAAAAAAGTTGATATTTAGCGCTCAAAGAAGAAGAAGAAGAAGAAGAAGAAGAAGAAGCTACCGTAATTCGATCAAAATAGAACAGAATGTGGCACTTAATAATGATGATATATAAGTATATCATCAACAAATATCTTGTCCTGAACCGAACTTTGCCACCCTTACAGTCCTTCTGAATTGATCTCTCTCATAGGCCAGATGCCCCGCTTCTGCAGCCCTCATGCTCAAACCCTCAGTTACATCCTGAATCCATCTTTTCCATGGTCTTCCTCTTCTCCTCTTTGTCAGGATGCCTCCTTCCATAATGGTCTTCCTCTTCTCCTCTTTGTCGGGATGCCTCCTTCCATAATGGTCTTCCTCTTCTCCTCTTTGTCGGGATGCCTCCTTCCATAATGGTCTTCCTCTTCTCCTCTTTGTCGGGATGCCTCCTTCCATAATGGTCTTTTTATATTTCCAACCTTGTCTGTCTTTTTATATCTCCAAAATACTTGTCTTCCCCAACTTTTCGTGTTTCTTTATATATCTAAAATTTTCCCATTCTTATTTGCACCATTAGGCAGTTTTTTCTTTGATTTTTATTCCTTTCTGAATAGATCTATTTGTTCTTTTCTGTGTCCATGATATATCGATGACACTTGTGTAACACTTATATTCAAAATCAAATATATGTTTTCCACTGCCCTGTCCATGCTTCACATCCATTCGTATATATAGAAGATAGATATCTCCTCTCTGCAAATGTGTATAAATGTTTCTTGCGGACAATACAATTTATATACATTGTTCTGCCGGTGTGTTGTCGGTGCTCACCAGGGGAGCAAAGAATAGTAACGCTGCAACCTACAAGGCATGTCGTAAGAGGCGACAGGGGTAGGGACATTGGGAAGCTACCCTAGTAAATAAAAAGCATCGCAGAACTCGGATGTGCTGACCTACTTGTAGGCGCTTAATTGGAACAACGTAAAATCGCACTTAGGCTCAGATCACATACACAACGCAAAGTGTGGATTAACATGTGGTTTATATGGAACGTTCGAAGAGGAGGAAGAGGATTATCATTGTTCTCCGCTCTCTCCTCTCTCTCTCTCTGCTCTCTCTCTCTCTCGTCTCTCCTCTCTCTCTCTCTGTCTCTCTCTCTCTCTGTCTCTCTCTCTCTCTCTCTGTCTCTCCTCTCTCTCTTCTCTTCCTCCTCTCTCTCTCTCTGTCTCTCCTCTCTCTCTCTCTCTCCTCTCTCTCTCTTCTCTGTCTCTCTCTCTTCTCTTCTCTCTTCTCTCTCTCTGTCTCTCTCTCTCTCTCTCTCTCTCTCCTCTCTCTTCTCTCTCTCTGTCTCTCTGTCTCTCCTCTCTCTCTCTCTCTCTGCTCTCCTCTCTCTCTCTCTTCTCTCTGTCTCTCCTCTCTCTCTCTCTGTCTCTCCTCTCTCTCTCTCTGTCTCTCCTCCTCTCTTCTCTCTCTCTCTCTCTCTCTCCTCTCCTCTCTCTCTCTGTCTCTCCTCTCTCTTCTCTCTGCTCTCTCTCTCTCTCTCTCTCTCTCTCTGTCTCTCTCTCTTCTCTCTCTCTCTCTCTCTCTCTCTCTCTCTGTCTCTCTCTCTCTCTCTCTCTCTCTATAAACATATATATATGTAGCCTTTTTCGTCTTTACAGACGGTCAATTGGCAAGTGTTTTACTCTGACAACTTCTGAGTTTTCGCTTTTCTCTCTTGTCGTTCAGCTCATACATAAGTCTCTTTTCAAAAGAATCTGCACCCTTGCGCAATATCACTTTCCACACAACTCTGTCAGCAGCTAGTTTTTCCCATACGCTGGGACCTACAGAAAAGTTCTTCTTTGAGGCCTTGCAGACATCTTTATATCTGAGAAGTTTATATATATATATATGAAATGTCTGGTCAACCACTACTGACAACTGTTATAGGAAAGAGAAGATGGAGATATCTTGGACACACCTTGAGGAGAAATGATCAACGAATATCAAAGTAGGCATTGAAGTGGAATGCAAAGTGTTCAAGAAAGAGAGGACGACCTAAGGAGACACTGCAACGAACTTTGCTGAGAGAGGCAAAAATATCGGTCTCAGTTCCATGGAGGAGATTGAGCGAGTTGCCCAGGATAAAGCGGTGTGGAGAAATTGCTTGCAGGCCCTATGTAACGCATAACGGTTCGAGAGGAATTATTTATTTATATACATATATAAATAATTGCAATATTTTGTTTTTCTTGTCTGTCAGGGAGGAACCAGAGAACGAAATAATAAAGATGAAATACAAAAGCAAGATTGGGCGTATGCTGAAAGTTATGCTTTTAGTCTGGATATCCGCCTTATTTGTCTTCGTCTACAGAACAGTCATATCATCTAATGTGGTGTCAGAACACACATCCATATGTGTAAGATTTCGTAAATATCACATTTTTTCTTTCTTTCTTTCTTGTTTTTATATTACTTTAATACTTTCGGTTACCAACATCAGCAAAGGAAAGAAAGTTGGCACCGAACTTTGCTTCAATTACATTGATTATTGGTTACTAAATTGACGTCATTGCACTCCGGGCAGACACATAGGTGCTCAGTCTCCCCAACAGATATCGAAGAGTATGCATACTGATGGTTCCCGTGGCTCGCTGATTAAACACACCTCTCATTCTGTCTCTCATGCATCTAGTTCGACTTGTACAACGGGTAACTCCAAACTGCCTAAATCGTTTGATCGATTCAACATCGATTTTAGTGTCCAGTTCCAACAGACAGTCGCGAAGAGACCGAAGAATATCCCTCTTATCCATCTTCAATTACATTGAGAAACAAAGAATGAATTGGTCTGGCCACTTAATAAGAATGCATCCAAACTCCACTGTATACAGTGTCTTCTACAACAGAACATTAGGAAAGAAGGCGGGAGGAAGACCACGAAAAAGATGGTTAGATGGCATAACAGAATCCTGTAAAAGAGCAAAATAACAATCACACAAGCCACCAGAACAGTGCAAAACAAAAACAGAAAACCACGACACTAGGCAACAATCCGGTAGCAGTGTGACGACAAAAGAAGAAGAAGAATATTTTCGGTTCGAATTTGAGTTACGCTTCATGTATCAAATAATAGTTCTTTCAGATTTTTGGGTGACGTAGCATGCTGCATAGACTTGAAAGACATATTAATGAAAGAAAGTGAACAGAAAGGATTAAGCATGAATATAAAGAAAACAGAGGTTATGGTTGTCTCAAGAAAGAGGAACGCCAAAATATAATATTAAAATAAATAACAATGGCGAAACACGTAATAATAAAGTACTGTAATTTTACAAAATACAAAAACAATAACAATACACAGCAACGTTTCGACCAAAAGGCCTTTATCAAGCAAACGATACAACAGGAGTAACGAATTTCACAGCACACTACATATAGACTATTACGTAAACAGTAATTGTAACTACTAAATCTTGCATAATACGTCACGACGAAAATTTGCAACCAAATGGCCTCTATATATCTTAAATACGATTTGCCATTTTACGACATCATGGGAGAACTGATGTGTATTGCCCTTATGTCTAATATATCCTTTTCTTTTTGTTTATTCCGTTTCATTATGTTCTTCATCATCTTCCTACTCCTCTTCTTCTTCTACAGACATTTTCTGACATTATGATCACCAAACTGTCTTTATTGCTTCTATACAGCTGTTTAGGGCGGTGTAGGACAGGAAGGACCTGGTCCTGAGGAATTTAATGGTCGTATGCATGGCTAGTACAGTAGTCACGAAACTGTTCAGGTTATGATTTTTTATGCCCCCGACATAAAAAAATCATGTGTCTTTAACAGGGATTGAATACAGATCTCCCGAATGGTATTCCCCACTCTAATCCATTCGTCCTGACAAAGTTACATTTATTTCGTTATTCGTTTTATTCCCAGATTTTCATTAGAAACGTTTGTATTTAGTCGTCCATTTGTTGTTTTTTTTTTATTTGTCACTCCTGTTGTTCGTTTGCTTGATAAAGGCCTTGTTGGTCGAAACGTTGCTGTATTTTGTCATTGTTTTTGTAATTTGTAAAACTACAGTACTTTGTGATTACGTGTTTTGCCAATCAAATAGTTTTACTGCAGTTTCATCTATTTTGTGTGAACACTTCGACAAACCGCTCTTGCGTCCGTCCAGCACCAGTTTCGCGATATCTTCTTCTTCTTCTTTGCATTCGTTCTTTACGGCCATTTTTAATCACTCTTTGTGATATGTTTGAATTGTGCCAAGAACGTGTATACGTTGCACATTGGTTTGGTAGGCCCCTAAACGCATAGACTTATACACGTTTAGGACATAAGCATCCGATTACAGCCAAACCTCCTTAGACGCCTCTTACGACATGCGTGGTAGGTAACAGTGGTTCTATTCTTTATACCCTAAATTTGGACCCCCGGTAACCACTCGGGATTTGTTTGCATTTCTCAAGGCTGAGATGACGTTTTGTATTGGGTTTTTTTTTGGAAGCAAAATTGTGAAGAAAATAAATTTGACTTTTTGAATTTTGTCAACATAAAGGTTAAAGATTTGGCACAAGAAACCTTGTTGGTATCATTAACGAAAGATGAAATCAAAGTGTCGGACGATGTGAGAAAGTACAACATGGGCATGGAAACTGCAGATGAGCAGGAATTTGAAGCTGGGTGGCCAAGAAAAGCTGTACCAGGGGACTTGGGTGAGTTTCAGTTGTAAACATTATTAGGTACATCTGACTGATAAGTTTTGTTTTTTAGAACAGTGGTTCCCATTTATAAGAATATCATTTTGTAAGCGTCATGTCAGCATTTTTATTGCTAAAGAAGTATTGTATAACAAATTTTTTTTAAATATCATCTCCTGGCGATGCTTCAACATAGAAATGTGATATTTAGTTCTTTTTATTCTCGTTTTACACACATGATTTTCGTTTTACACACACGCTTTTCGTTTTACACACTTGATTATCGTTCTGCACACACGCTTTTCGTTTTACACACTTGATTATCGTTCTACACACGCTTTCGTTTTACACACTGATTATCGTTCTGCACACACGCTTTTCGTTTTACACACTTGATTATCGTTCTGCACACACGCTTTCGTTTTACACATTGATTATCGTTCTGCCCACACGCTTTTCGTTTTACACATTGATTATCGTTCTGCACACACGCTTTTCGTTTTACACACTTGATTATCGTTCTGCACACACGCTTTTCGTTTTACACACTTGATTATCGTTCTACACACATGATTTTCGTTTCATTGATTATCGTTCTACACACGCTTTTCGTTTTACACACTTGATTATCGTTCTACACACATGATTTTCGTTTTACACACTTGATTATCGTTCTGCACACACGCTTTTCGTTTTACACACTTGATTATCGTTCTACACACATGATTTTCGTTTTACACACTTGATTATCGTTCTACACACACGATTCTCGTTTTACACACATGGTTATCGTTTTACGCACACGATGTACGTTTTACACATATGGTTATCGTTTTACACATACGATCATCGTTCTACACTCACGCTTTTAATTTTACACACTTGATTATCGTTCTACACACATGATTTACATTATACACACTTGATTATCGTTCCACACACTCGATTCATGTGATACTCACCTGACTCTCTTGAAACACACTTGGCATTGATAATCTTGTGTATATTACACTTTCTTTCACAATATCGTTTAGGTTACGGTGGAGCTGGCATCAATATCAACAGAAGTCTCCTAAATCACAAAGAAAAGAAAATCTATGACAATGGTTTTAAATACTATGGAGCCAATCAAATAGCCAGCGATGCGCTACCTTATCGAAGGGACATTACTCTTGATATGCCAGAGTTTGTATTTTTGTTAGTTATGTCTGTTTTAGTTTAGTCGTTGGATCATCATCACTGCATATGAAATCAATTAGTCCATTAGTGCTTCGATCTTCTCGTATGTCTCTTAGCGCATGGCAACTAACAGCACCAGTTCTTTGTTAGCTTACTATTCCTTTTTGACTACCAGTATATTCTTTTATTTCTTTCTTTCTTTCTCGAATCCTGTTTGCCTCACAGCGTCAGGTCAAGAAGAGATTTCTAAAATGGGCCCTAGTATGCGCTTCGTAGATAGTCTCTTTCGTCGCCTCTGTTATCTCTGAGGTCCATATTTTGCGTGGCCGGCCCTTTGCTTTGTACCCATTGTATCGTAGCAGTATTGCTCTTTGAGGTGCACTGTCTGTTGGTAATCTGCTTACGTGGCCGAACCATTAAATTTGGTGTTTTTTGATGGTCTAGTACTGATGTTGTACCCACTTTTTCCTTATGTCTTCATTTCTCAACCGGTATCTTCTTGTTACACCCAGCATTCTGCGTAGACACTTCATCTCTGTCGTGACTAGTTTTCTTCTATCGTTTGTTGTCAGCGTCCAGGTTTGGCACTGGTAACATAATGTGGGAGAAAGATTGTGTATAGTGTAGTGTACCAGTGTAGTGTACCAGTGTAGTGTACCAGTGTAGTGTACCAGTGTATGTGCTTGTCGCTAAACCACATCTAGGGGTCTCTGTGGCTAAGTGGTTAAGCTCTTGGCCTTGTGAGTCGAAGGTCGTGGGTTTGAATCCGGACCACATCGTTCTGTTCACGAGTGCAATTTTTTCCAGAGACCCCTAGAATTGTTGCTGAACTAGTTCGAGTTCGTGCTTTGTGCAATACTCTCGGCCGGTTGCATGCCATTTCTGCGGAGAGGGACCGAGCCATATGGGTAAAACCTGGTGCAATGAAGTCAATCATTCGGCTTTAAAACTATTAAAAACCCTTAAAGCACATCTAGCTTGATGTTCTTACAGTCTTTCTAGGATTGTAGATTCACAACCATTACTTGAATCATTTACACGTCAAATCGCTCTCAGGGAAATCAGCACATCAGGCTAGTCCATTGTTTGCTCACTTTTTACAGCAGCCATACCCAGAAGCTTTTTCGAGCGTTATTTCATTTCCTGACCTGTCACATTCTAACTTTGTCAGCCTAACGCTCGACTCACCATTGTCTTGAGACAGTTGTTTAATCTTCCTGACTCATACACTTTTTGTCAGCCTAAACGTCTCGACTCCACCCATTGTCTTCGAGCACAGATTGTTTCAATCTTCCTGAGCATACTCATTCTTTCTTTCATTTCTCCGATCCTGTGTTTTTCTCACAGCGTCAGAACAATAAGAAATTTTAGAACGGGCTTTGTGTGCGTTTCATAAATAGTCATTCGTAGCTTCTGTTTTCTCTGAGGTCTACCATTTGTGAGGCCTGTAGTTCGCTATGTATCAACTGTATCGGAGTAACATTGTTCTTTGAGGCGCTCTGTCTGTTGGTAATCTGCTTATGTGGCCAAACCATTTAATTTGTTGTTTCTTGATGAAGTTCAGTACTGCTGTTGTATCAACTTTTTTCCTGATATCTTCTTTTCTCAACCGGTCTCTTCTTGTTAATCCCAGAATTCTGAGTAGTTAACTTATCTCTGTCATGACCAGTTTTCTTCAACATTTGATGTCAACATACTCATTGAACTGCTTAATGTAGCATACTCATCGAACTGCTTAATGTAGCATACTCATTGAACTGCTTAATGTAGCATACTCATTGAACTGCTTAATGTAGCATACTCATCGAACTGCTTAATGTAGCATACTCATTGAACTGCTTATGTAGCATACTCATTGAACTGCTTAATGTAGCATACTCATCGAACTGCTTAATGTAGCATACTCATTGAACTGCTTATGTAGCATACTCATGGAACTGCTTATGCATACATGACTCTACCATCGAACTGCTTAAAGTAGCATACTCATGAACTGCTTAATGTAGCATACTCATTGAACTGCTTATGTAGCATACTCATTGAACTGCTTATGTAGCATACTCATTGAACTGCTTAATGTAGCATACTCATTGAACTGCTTAATGTAGCATACTCATCCAACTGCTTATGTATAAGAATCTTGATATTATATCTTCTTCTTCTTCACTCTTCGCCCCTAGGGAAGCATAGGTCCTCAACCAAGGCCTTCCAAGCCCGCCTATCCAAGGCCATCTTTCCAGATCTCGCCACATTCTCCCCGTTTTTTGCGTTCCACTCTAACTCCCGTCTCCAGGTGTTTCTGTGTCTTCCCTTACTTCTATTGCCCTGGGGTTCAATCGGAGAGTCTGTCTCACGATGCTGTCAGGGGTTTCCTCAGTTGTGTCCTATCCATCTCCACCTTCTGCTCATTATCTCCTGTTCCACCTGCCGTTGTCCTGCCCTATGATATTATATCAGGTTATACAAATTAACAATATAACTGATTAATTGATTGATAGGATCATCATCAATGCACTTCAGTGAGTAATTGTGTGTGCTCTAATCTCTTTCTTACACAGGAAGATCTCAGCTGCAGTGTACGAACTCCGTAGCACCGGCGAGTGTCCCTGAAGTAATTTTGAAGTTGGTGAAGAATTTTTAGATTAAAAAAATTTTAATAAAATTTACCGGACATCGGCTTTCCAGCCTGCTCTTCTCGATTTTGAAATACCAAGGGTTCTTTTACGTACTCAAATTGAACACCGGACATACGTTTTGCCGTCCTTCTCCGATAGGACAAGAAACTCGATCTCACCTACATTAAGATCTGGGATCTCTGGAAAAATATCCAGATGACTCCACGAGGGAGCGAACCTAGTACCTTTGACACGAGAGATGAGTACCTAGCCTCTACGTCACAGAGACTCCTATTTAACAATATAAAAATACAGATTATTCCCTGTAGTATGTATCATCACATTTCATTATTCTCATTCACTTTCAGATGTAATAATATCACATACAATACATCAGCAATGCCTACAGCTGGAGTGGTTATCATTTTCTATGACGAAATGTGGTCATCTCTGATGAGAACTATTTTCAGTATACTGGATGCTGGACCAAGACATCTTATCAATGAGATCATTCTTGTGGATGATAATTCTCAAAAAGGTAGTTTCTTTTTGCACATACTAAACAAATAATTAACTTTATTTGTCTTTGCTTTATCACATGATATTTCCAATATAAGGGAAACTATGTCGAAATGACGAAACACGTAACAAAGCTACTGTAATACTGTACTTTTAAATGTACTATAGTTTCACAGAGCTACATAGAAACAATACTGACATACGGAAGCGAGTCATGGACAATAAACAAACAGACCGAAACATCTCTTAGAGACACAGGGATATTGTTTTACAGAAGAATGATGAGAATCCCATGGACTACTAAAATCACTAATGTTGAGGTGTTGAATGAGGTAAAGACACAGAGAAAGCTTATCATCAATTTAAGAAAGAGGCAGTCATTATTTTACGGGTATGTGATGAGAAAGGGAGGTTTAGAATACATTGTAACAACTGGTAAAATCGAGGGTAGACGAGACGGAGGTAGCCAGAGATAGAAAATGTTAGATAGCCTGACGTCATGGCACCGACGAGCGATAACATCTGAGATGATAGCAAACACCAGACACATAAATTTGTGGAGATTCATGATCGCCGACGCCAGCCAGCACGGCACTTGATGATGAAAGTTTTACAAAGTAAACAATAAATATACAGTTACGTTTCGACCAAACCTCCCACCTGTGAGGTTCCGGGGCCTGTGTGGTGCCGGGCCTGTGTGTGGCCTGGGCTTGTGTGGTGCCGGACATGTGTGATGCCGGGCCGGTGTGGTGCCGGGCTTGTGTGGTGCGGGCCGATGTGATGCGCCGTGGCCGGTTGTGTGGTGCCGGGCCATGTGGTGCCGGGCTGTGTGGTCCGGGCGGCTGTGGCTGGTTGCCTGGGGTGCCTGTGTGTGTGATGCCGGGCCTGTGTGGTGCCGGGCTGTGTGGTGCCGGGCATGTGTGATGCGGGCCGGATGGTGTGGTGCGCAGGGCCTGTGTGGTGCCGGGCTGTGTGGTGCCGGGCCTGTGTGGGTGCCGGGCTGTGTGTCCGGGCTTGTGGTGCGGCTTGGTGCTGGTGCCGGCCTGTGTGTGCCGGGCGCTGTGTGATGCCAGGCCTGTGTGTGCCGGCCTGTGTGTGCCGGGCCTGTGGTCGGGCCTGTGGTGCCGGCTGGTGCCTGTGGTGCCGGGCCTGTGTGGTGCCGGGGCCCTGAAGGGAGGAAAAGAATAGTAGCACTGCGACCTACAAAGCATGTCGTAAGAGGTGACCGAAGTAGGGACCTAGGAAAGATACACTGTTAACTAAAAAACGTCGCAGAAATCGGATGTGCTGACCTACTTGTCGGAGCATAACTGGCACAACGTACAATCGCTCTTAAGCTCAGGTCACATGCAAATCACACAGACTAGTTAACAATTGGTCAATATGGTGCATTCAAAGTATAAGAAGAAGAAGTACAGAAAAAACAGGTTTTGACCTAACAGGTACAACTGTACCACAGAGAGCCATACAGAAAAAGTATAATGAGTACAAAGCAAGAGGAAGACCACGCAAACGATGAAGCGATGTCATCAATAACAGCCATACGAAAATGAATATCAGCTTAAAAAGTGCTTTAAAACAAGCACACACAAGATCACTACTCCCCATCCCAACAATTCTATAAAGAAGTAAATGGTAGAAGAGAAGAAGTAGGAGGAGAAGGGAAAACTGTAACATTTCTGCGACGTTTCACGACAAATGTATCAAGACTGGAAGAAGAAAATATAACTCAGAATAAAAATGTTCTCATTGCTTTATGTCTTACTCCAGAACATCTTGGTAAACCACTTGATGACTATATAAAGATCTTCAACGGAATAGTCAAAGTTGTACGTATGCCAATCAGAAAGGGCCTAATTGTGGCACGTAACACCGGCTTTCAACATGTGACAGCAGAAGTTGCAGTTTTCCTTGATGCACATGTTGAAGTACACAAAGGTATGACAACTTAGTATTTTTCTTTCAATGAAATAAATTTCTGAAAAAAGCTTTCAACATGTGACAGCAGAAGTGAATTTCCTGATGCATGTTGAAGACACAAAGGTATGACACTTAGTATTTTTCTTTCAATGAAATAAATTTTTGAAAAAGCTTTACATGTGCAGACAGAAGGTTGCAGTTTTCCTTTGATGCACATGTTGAAGTACACAAAAGGTATGACAACTTAGTATTTTCTTCAATGAAATAAATTTCTGAAAAAGCTTTCAACATGTGACAGCAGAAGTTGCAGTTTTCCTTGATGCACATGTTGAAGTACACAAAGGTATGACAACTTAGTATTTTTCTTTCAATGAAATAAATTTCTGAAAAAAGCTTTCAACATGTGACAGCAGAAGTTGCAGTTTTCCTTGATGCACATGTTGAAGTACACAAAGGTATGACACCTTAGTATTTTTCTTTCAATGAAATAAATTTCTGAAAAAAGCTTTCAACATGTGACAGCAGAAGTTGCAGTTTTCCTTGATGCACATGTTGAAGTACACAAAGGTATGACACCTTAGTATTTTTCTTTCAATGAAATAAATTTCTGAAAAAAGCTTTCAACATGTGACAGCAGAAGTTGCAGTTTTCCTTGATGCACATGTTGAAGTACACAAAGGTATGACACCTTAGTATTTTTCTTTCAATGAAATAAATTTCTGAAAAAAGCTTTCAACATGTGACAGCAGAAGTTGCAGTTTTCCTTGATGCACATGTTGAAGTACACAAAGGTATGACACCTTAGTATTTTTCTTTCAATGAAATAAATTTCGAAAAAGCTTTCAACATGTGACAGCAGAAGTTGCAGTTTTCCTTGATGCACATGTTGAAGTACACAAAGGTATGACAACTTAGTATTTTTCTTTCAATGAAATAAATTTCTGAAAAAATTAAAAATTAAAAGTCAAAACCGTAAATAAACATTATCGAAATAAGGGAAGACTGCAGAAAAACTAGGTAGCAGTGGCGAATCACATAAAATCAAAGTATTGCAGTTTTACACAGTACCAAAAAAACGGATGTTTTGACCAAAAAGTCTTTATCAAGCAAAAGATGCAACAGAAGCAAAGAAATGCATACGCCTTCAACAGAAGACTTGTCATATACAGTCAAACAATAAATCCATAACGGCTCTGAAATGAAAAAAATGTGATTCGAAACGAACAAGGAAATAAATCTAAAAACTAGAAGTGGTAAAAGAAGATAAAACAATACGAATCAAATATATGCATAGCATATATAATTTTAACATGTACACATATATTATGACACATGAGAATAGACAGAATTAAGTAGCATTCGAATGTGGTGTGTTCAGGCCATGAGGTCGCAAGGTAACATAATAATAATAATATAATAATTCCTCTCGTACCGTTATACGTTACATAGGGCCTGCAAGTAATTTCTGCATACTGCTCTATCCTGACAACCTGCTCAATCTCCTCCATGGAACTGAGACCGATATTTCCTGCCTCTCACAGCAAAGTTAGCTTCAGGGTCTCCTTAGGTCGACCTCTCTTTCTGAACCCTTTGCATCCCACTTCAATGCCTGCTTTGATATTCGTTGATCATTTCTCCTCAAGGTGTGCCCAACATATCTCCATCTTCTCTTTCTTATAACAGTTGTCACTAGTGGTTGACCAGACATGTCTTTGATTTCATCACTTCTCCTGAATTCGTTCCATTTTATATTCATTATTTTTCGCAGACATCTATTTTCAAATGCATTGAACTTGCTTTCTATATCTTTAGTTATTTTCCAACTCTCGCTGACATATGTTAGGGTTATACTAACATTTGAATTGAAAATTCGTAATTTAGTTTTAATACTATATAACTTTCAGTTCCATATTTTATTTAGACTTTTAAAAGCTGATGTTGCTTTGCCAATCTGTATCATAATTTCTTTTTAACATTTCCTGTGCAATCAAAATTGCTACCCAAATAGGTGATCTGCAAGGTAACATATCAAAGTAAAAAAAATATGTGCCCAGGTCACAGAAACTGATCATGTTCCTCTAGAAAATTGTTTCGTAAATTGTTGATAGATATGGATGTCTTAGTTCTTTACCATGGTTTAGCGGCATGTCTTTTAGCTGTCCATGCATTTTCTGTTTCATTATTCCCCCATATTAACTGATGCGTCTCTTTTCTTGTCTCAACTTGGCGTCGAGGCTGGGTTCTTTGCGAAACAACTACGATTATATGTCCAGATTCAGTCATACCATGCATTGACTAGTCAATTATATCATGCATTGTCTAGTCAATTATATCATGCATTGACTAGTCAATTATATCATGCATTGACTAGTCAATTATATCATGCATTGACTAGTCAATTATATCATGCATTGACTAGTCAATTATATCATGCATTGTCTAGTCAATTATATCATGCATTGTCTAGTCAATTATAGCATGCATTGACTAGTCAATTATATCATGCATTGACTAGTCAATTATATCATGCATTGACTAGTCAATTATATCATGCATTGACTAGTCAATTATATCATGCATTGTCTAGTCAATTATATCATGCATTGACTAGTCAATTATATCATGCATTGACCACTCAATTATATCGTGATTGACTAGTCAATTATATCATGCATTGTCTAGTCAATTATATCATGCATTGTCTAGTCAATTATATCATGCATTGTCTAGTCAATTATATCATGCATTGTCTAGTCAATTATATCATGCATTGTCTAGTCAATTTATATATTGACTAGTCAATTATATCATGCATTGCTATCAATTATATCATGCATTGTCTAGTCAATTATATCATGCATTGTCTAGTCAATTATATCATGCATTGTCTAGTCAATTATATCATGCATTGACTAGTCAATTATATCATGCATTGACTAGTCAATTATATCATGCATTGTCTAGTCAATTATATCATGCATTGACCAGTCAATTATATCATGCATTGACCACTCAATTATGTCGTGTATTGACTAGTCAATTATATCATGCATTGTCTAGTCAATTATATCATGCATTGTCTAGTCAATTATATCATGCATTGACTAGTCAATTATATCATGCATTGACTAGTCAATTATATCATGCATTGACCATTCAATTATGTCGTGTATTGACTAGTCAATTATATCATGCATTGTCTAGTCAATTATATCATGCATTGACCACTCAATTATATCGTGTATTGTCTAGTCAATTATATCATGCATTGACGACTCAATTATATCGTGCATTGTCTAGTCAATTATATCATGCATTGTCTAGTCAATTATATCATGCATTGACCACTCAATTATGTCGTGTATTGACTAGTCAATTATATCATGCATTGTCTAGTCAATTATATCATGCATTGTCTAGTCAATTATATCATGCATTGTCTAGTCAATTATATCATGCATTGTCTAGTCAATTATATCATGCATTGTCTAGTCAATTATATCATGCATTGACCACTCAATTATATCGTGTATTGTCTAGTCAATTATATCATGCATTGACCACTCAATTATATCGTGCATTGTCTAGTCAATTATATCATGCATTGTCTAGTCAATTATATCATGCATTGACCACTCAATTATGTCGTGTATTGACTAGTCAATTATATCATGCATTGTCTAGTCAATTATATCATGCATTGTCTAGTCAATTATATCATGCATTGTCTAGTCAATTATATCATGCATTGTCTAGTCAATTATATCATGCATTGTCTAGTCAATTATATCATGCATTGACCACTCAATTATGTCGTGTATTGACTAGTCAATTATATCATGCATTGTCTAGTCAATTATATCCTGCATTGACTAGCATATGGTAGCATTAAAGACTGGACATTCATAATTAATTAAGATGTAGCTAAGTGGAAATGTTAGCTGAATCTACTGTTACTACTGCCTTGTAGTTAGATTGGGGACAATCAAAGGCTAGCGGAGCAAACCGTATACAAAACTGGACTGTAGGCAAACCAAGTACTCCAAAAAGACTGGTAACCTGGGCAGATGACGCTCAACATCCGGGAGGAAAGGTTGAGTCGCTACCCTAAAAGAAAATAGCAATATGCTGCCATGCAGGTAGGCTGGGTACAGTCAAAGGCTGACGGAAAGCGAACCCAGTAAACGCTGGCTGAAACCGGACACGTCGCCGAAGGATAAGCACCAAAATGATGTGACGTAAAACTACGTTTTTGGCAAAGGCTGTTTATACAGGGTGTTCAAGATAATTGCAGCCCCATTGACAATTCGAAAGTTGCTAGGTACACATTGAGTTGTGTTATTTACTATTTAAACCGGTTCTGACTAGCTCGTCCTTCGTCACATTTGTTCATCGCCCCTTCCCGCACTACAATTATACACCGTCACACAACCTTGATCTATACTACGTCATAACTGAACCTTCCCATTTCCATACATATATGCCAGATTAGCTCCATTCACGGGCTGCTTTTAAGTTGAACACCCTGTATATCACAATAAGAATGATAAAAATGGCCAACAAGAACAATCGCGAGAGAGGGAGAGAGAGGGAGAGAGAGGGAGGGAGGGAGGGAAAGAGAGGGAGAGAGAGAAAGAGAGAGAGAGGTAATCTACTGTTTCCTTTCAGTTTGTATAATTAGATCAATCATTTATAAGACTGATAACTTCAAGAAGTGTTAATTATTGTAAACTTGATTCTAGGCTGGCTTGAACCACTCTTACACAGAATACAACAGAATGATAAAGTTATAGCCGTGCCAAACACTGACTTTCTGTCTTGGGAAACATTACAGGTATTTATTTCAATGTTTCAAATACCTGGTAGATATTAGTGATCTGATCAGATGTTCCATTTGCTATCGTATAACATTAGGCGGTACAATCTGCAACTGTTAAACATATTGTCTTGTGTAGGGGGCTAGGAAAGTTAAAGGCTAGGGAGTAAGCCCTGATGGAACATCCCCTGTCTTGTGAGTCAGTACGATTATGCAGAAGGCTACATAAATAAACTTTGACCACAAATTCGGAGGAGTGACCCTAAGGCAGATTATGTGTATATTATATTCCATCTTCTGACATCCTCTGCAAACCCTTCTTGATTCCAAACTTATGGACTTAGTTTTTTCCTTGGATGAAACACTAGGGTATAGTGGAGTTTTGTGCAAAATGGGCAAAGTACATTCCCCATATCAGCTGTCCAGGCTAGGCATAAATAGATGGAACACTTCATCCTTGCTTTCGGCTCAGACACAACACGGAAAGCAAGTCCCGAGAAACTTGGGGATGAACTGAAAGACAGTAGAGACCAGCTCAAACTCAAAAACTGTCACAGTAAAACTGTCACAGTAAAACTGTCACAGTAAAACTGTCACAGTAAAACTGTCACAGTAAAACTGTCACAGTAAAACACTTGCCAATTGACCGTCTGTAAAACGAAAGTTGATATATTTATTAGTGGTCAACACAAGGATCAGGTAAGAATGTAAATTATAACATATTTGTTTTCTTTCTGAACAATGTCTTGCAGATCTGGAGCACTACAAAAGTAAGATAAAACAGGCATTAGATAAGAACTTACTCCGACCCGGATGATCAGAACTATGCAGAGGACACCAAATTTTTAGCCACTATATTTCTGCACAGACAAATCCAGAGACTATCAGAAACCGCTCAAATCATTACGTTCAAGAATTACACCAGTAAAATGAAATGAGTGAGACACATCCACAAATCAGAAAATCCTATTAATTTAAACAACGGAGTAATAAAAGTTAATGTTGAACCAGATTTTCAGTGGCGACGCGTCATTTAGGGCTAGTGGGACCAGGCCCCACTAAAAATAAGGTGTAACGTGTATTTATTATTTTATACATTAAAATATAACCTAACCGAAATCATGATATTTCCGAAAATGTATGTCTGCCCCCGAGAGCCGCTGTAGCGTAGTTGTTAGTGAACTCGCTTTGCAAGGCTGGTGGTCTGGGTTCAGCTCCGCAATGCGCGTGGAATTTTTCCCGACCACGACGGCTCTTAGGTCGACCCAGCCTCAACTGGGTACCAGACATGCTCTGGGAAAGTAAAGGCGGCCGGCGTGATGCTGACCACATCACCCATCGTGTGCCGACGGTCAATGAAAATACAGGCCTAACACTGTATTGACCTATATACCACGAGGTATGAAAGGGTTCCTTTACCTTTATGTCTGCCCCCACCAACAAAAATGATCACGAGCCGCCACTGCAGATGTTGATCCCTTAATTTACATACATAATTATCTCATTGTATAATGTTGAACCATGTTTTAAGCCTTTCATTCTTCTCCTTCTTCTTATTTTTCTTTTGTCGTCAGAGCGTTACCGGGTTGTTGGTCAGTGTCGAGGGTCCTTCCATTTATATACATAATTCGCCCGTCTGTTGATGAAGCTCGCAAGGGAAGCAAAGAATAGTAACACTGCGACCTACAAGGCATGTCGTAAGAGGCGACTGAGGTAGGAGTCTAGGAAAACTACCCTAGTAAATAAAAAGAGTCGCAGAAATAGGATGTCCTAGCCCACTTGTAATCGCATACTGACACAACATACAACCGCTCTTAGACTCAGATCACATACAAATCACAAAGATTGGTTTAACCAGTGTTCAATATGGAGCGTTCGAAGAAGAAGAAGAAGAAGAAGAAGAAGAAGAGAAGAAGGAGAAGAAGAAGAAGAAGAAGAAGAGAAGAAGAAGAAGAAGAAGAAGAAGAAGAGAGAAGAAGAAGAAGAAGAAGAAGAAAGAAGAAGAAGAAGAAGAAGAAGAAGAAGAAGAAGAAGAAAGAAGAAGAAGGAGAAGAAGAAGAAGAAGAAGAAGAAGAGAGAAGAAGAAGAAGAAGAAGAAGAAGGAGAAGAAGAAGAAGAAGAAGAAGAAGAAGAAGAAGGAGAAGAAGAAGAAGAAGAAGAAGAAGGAGAAGAAGAAGAAGAAGAAGAAGGAGAAGAAGAAGAAGAAGAAGAAGAAGAAGAAGAAGAAGAAGAAGAAGAAGAAGAAGAAGAAGGAGAAGAAGAAGAAGAAGAAGAAGAAGGAGAAAAAGAAGAAGAAGAAGAAGAAGAAGAGAAGAAGAAGAAGAAGAAGAAGAAGAAAGAAGAAGAAGAAGAAGAAGAAGAAGAAGAAGGAGAAGAAGAAGAAGAAGAAGAAGAAGAAGAGAAGAAGAAGAGAAGAAGAAGAAGAAGAAGAAGAAGAAAGAAGAAGAAGAAGAAGAAGAAGAAGAAGAAAGAAGAAGAAGAAGAAGAAGAAGAAGAAGAAGAAGAAGAAGAAGAAGAAGAAGAAGAAGAAGAAGAAGAAGAAGAAGAAGAAGAAGAAGAAGAAGAAGAAGAAGGAGGAGAAGAAGAAGAAGAAGAAGAAGAAGAAGAAGAAAGCAACATAATTATCTCACTATGTTCAATATCTCAGTTTCAGTTCAGGCCAAATAAGCATCAGTTTAAATGTGGGTTTCAGTTCGATATGAAGTATAACTGGATTAGTATACCAGAACCAGATGGCATCAAACGAAAGACATGAGGGATCCTATTGAGTAAGTATATATTTAACTGTTTCATTTCTCTCTAAGCTAAAATTTGCTAATATATATGTTTTCTATATGTAATATTCCCAGTGGCAACGTATGAGTGTGAAGCGTGAACATTTAATAAAGCAATGGAAAAACATATAAGTGCTTTTGAATGTTAGTGCTACAGAAGAGTCCTTCGTATATCTTGGACAGAGAAGAGAACAAATAGATCTATCTAGAAAGAACTCAAAATTAAAGAAAACTGGCTGATGCTACAAATAAGAACGAGAAAATTGAAATATTTTGGACATATAAAAAGACATGAAGGGCTGAAGAAGACCATTATGGAAGGAGGCATACCGGCAAAGAGAAGAAGAGGAAGACCACGGAGAAGATGGATTCAGGATGTAACTGATGGTTTTAACATGACAGCTGCAGAGACAGGACATCTGGCCTATGAGAAAGAGAAATTCCGAAGGACTGTTGGGGTGGCAAAGTTCTGCTCAGGACAAGCTATTTGATGATGATGATATGTAATATTAAAATATACGTGATTGTCTGTTGCTTTAGATTGAGCTTGATCACAACTCAAGAGTTCAAGGTTCAAATTCCGTGGTGGGCAAATTAGTTCCCATGGATTTTTAAGAATGATAAAAATAGACCTCACCGTTCATAAAGCAATGGCAAACTACTGAACGTATAAGTGGCGCCTACAAAATCAACGACTCGTTTACTGCGGTTGATGGCTACGCCCTGTAAAGGATATGCCACGATTTTAATTCCATATGTAAAATAGAAAGTGTTGTAAGTAATATAGGTTGTGAAACATGGCCCATTGACAAAGCGAAGGAGATCAGTAATGCATTTGAATGTAAATGCTACAGAAGAGTACTTAGAATATCATGGACAGAGAAAAGAACAAACACTTCTGTTCTGTAACAGCTTGATATTAAAGAGAGTTGGATTAAAGAATATAAATATTTCTGACACATCAAACGACGTGAGTGCCTCGAGATCATTTTGGAGGGAATGGTGTTTGGAAGAAGAATGGGAGGAAGACCTAGAAGACGATGGGTGCAAGATGTAAATGCCGATCTGAGAATGACTGCTGCTGTGATGTTTTTCGGTTTCTTCGCGACTGCCTGTTGGATGAAAACACTAAAATAGATGTTGAATCGATCCAACGATTAAAGCATTTTAGAGTTACACGGTGTACAAGTTGAGCTGAATGCCTGAGAGGCAAGTAAGGAGTGTGTTTAGCCAGCAAGCCACGGAACCATCATTATGAATACTCATTGATATGTGTTGGGGGAGACTGAGCACCTATGGGTCTGCCCAGAGTTCAATGACGTTAGTTCAGTAACTAATAATCAATCAATTATTGTTTATGTTAATCCTTTTAATACATTTGTTCCAGTACTCCTGTTCACCTTGGTTGCTGTTTAGCAATTTCCAGAAAGAACTTTGAAAGACTGGGTAGATATGATCCTGGCCTAGAAATATGGGGATGTGAAAATTTAGAACTGTCTTTTAAGGTAAAAATTATAAAACACTCATACGCATATATATATATATAAATTCATGTTTCTCGCGAGCGTTTGTTGAATGAGGTCACTCAAATTGTTGTTGATTCTTTCCAGCGATTTAATGAGTTTGAAATTGCATGTTCTACAAGAGTTCTACTAGAACTCGATGCTTGAGGAACAGAGCGCGGGGTGTGTTTAACCAGGCATTCACAGGAACCATCAGTATGCATATTCTTTCACATCTGTTGAGGGAGACTGATCACATATGGGGTGTTCTGACGGAGCGCCTGTAGTGCCGTCGGATCAGTAACAACTAACCAATTTTTGTGTGTGTTTATACCACAATGACGATGAATTAAACTTGTATATTCTGAATTGTAGGCATGGATGTGTGGTAGTCGATTGGAGATTATTCCATGTTCTCACATCGCACACTTGCAACGGCAATCATTCACATACTCCTGGTTGAGCAAGTCACAAATTTACGAAAGAAACTGTCTTAGAGTTGCTGAGGTTTGGATGGACCAGTACAAGATATTCTATCAGCATCGTGTTTCAAATTTGCAGGTAAGACAACACTTTAAACTATTGTTGTTATAAAATTAATAAATAATTAAAATAACAATAATTTTAGAATGAATTGTTATGTTTATGTGGGTGTCAGAACGACTGTGTAGTGCCGGACCCACAAGGAAGCAAAGAATAGTACCTCTGCGATCTACAAGGCATGTCATAAGAGGCAACAGATGTAGAGAACTAAGGAAGATTCCCTAGTAAATATAAAGCTTTCCGAAATTGATGCGCTTGGCCTACTTGTAGGCGCATAGCCGGCACAACGTTCAATCGCTCTTAGGTTCAGATCACGTAGAAATCACACAGAGGGGTTAACAAGTGGTCGATATGAAGTGTTTAAAGAAGATAAAGAAGAGAATATATGGGTGCCATAATAAAATTAATCAAGTGTTGGCCTTTTCATGATGATAACAAGTTCATCCCTTTCTTAACTGAACCAGCAGAGATTGTGATCTATCCTTTCTGTTCAATGTTGTGTATTATAAATGAAAAGGCGTAAACTTGAGTGGTTCGGGCATGTGATGAGACATGGCTCACTCTCCAAGATTATTCTACAGGAAACAGTCGAGGGTGGCAGAAGGACAGGAGGGCAGAGAAAATCCTGGTTTGGCAACATCAAGAGCTGGTCACTACAGAGTGTTTCCACACTTGCTCGAAGAGTTGAAGACAGAGATTCGTGGCGTGCTGTTTGTGCTGGTTGTGTCTTGACAGTGACACCCCTTCGACTCTAACGGGTTATGAGCTTTATTATTATATGATTATTATTATTATTTTTGTTCTTTGTAGCAATGAAGAGCTGGTATGTCTGTAGATATTACATCCATCATGGATACGAGTCAGAATTAGTTATCTCCTAAAAGGGTCTAAAGCCGAAGGATTGGCTTCATTGCACCGGGCTTAATCCCATATGGCTCGGTCCCTCTCAGTAGAAATGCCACGCCATTTGCCGAGAGTATTGCATAACGCACGAACCCGGTAGTTCTGACAGCAGTTCTAAGGTCTCTGAAAAATAAACTCGTTATCAGAATGGCGCGGTCTGTATTCGAACCCACCATCTTCGAAACGTAAGAGAAGGGCTTATCCACAGAGACCACTTAACGGGAGAGTTATTTATCATTATCCAGATATATGCGATGTTAAATGATACAACAGAGTTTGTGCTCTCGGCTTGTGATCCAATATCATAGAGTATTTATGATATATATAGCACTCAAGAGCAGATGTGTCTAAACATTTGCTATCCCCCCTGGACAGAAACCATAATTGGTTTACTCTAGTAATACATCAACTGCTCAGTTATATAGCAACAGACAAGATTTTATCCAAGATCGTATTCCAAGCTACAAGCTTCCCTACTGATTAAGCCGATTTTCTCTTTACTCTATATGGGTGACCAAGTGTTCAAGGCAAGATGATCATCAATTCATGTGTAATAAATGCCTACATGATACGTACACGTTATCACAATACGGCTGGGTCGATGATAACAGGTTTCGCTATAGTCAGTATACACAAATGTTTACCCTCATTCAAGTTCAATTTTATCGAACAGTATCTGTTGTATTGATATGAGATTTTGCATACAGTTCTTAAAACTGTCGGACAAAGTAATATTATACATATAGCAAACGATCATGCCCAATTGTATAGATAAACAAGATTTTTGCACATCATCTTCTCTACACAATTTCCTCACAGATCACTTCTCAACAAATTCCTCCTGTACCTCCAAACTGAATCCTCGTTCAATTAAATCTTTACTAAAGATCTGAATATAACATAGACTGGCCGAGATCCTCCTAAAATTAAGAATACACCTTAATATCTAAAACATTAAAATATTTAACACACAACATCGAAATAGGGGGAAGACTGCAGTAAAACTTTGTAAATAGCGAAACACGTACAAACAAAGTACTATAGTTTTACAAAATACAGAAACAGCCTTTATCAAGCAAACGAACAAACAGGAGTGACAAATTAAAATGAAACACAAATGGACGACCAAATACAAACGTATCTAAGGAAAATCTGGAATAAAAACGAATAACGAAATAAATGTAACACAAAAACACATATAAAAACTAGAAATAGAACGGAAAAGAAACAATGAAACATCTAGTAAATATATAACTTGAATACATGCAACATATACCCATATAGATTACAAAGCATGGGAAGAGAAAGTACTAAGAGGCGTAAGAATGTAATACGTTGAGCCCACGTGGTCGCAAGGTACCATACAAAGAAATCAACCGATTCTCCAGAGCAAATCGACTACGATCATCAGAGGAACATGATCGGATGGCTGTGACCTGGACATCGCAAGCTCCTGAATGGCCAGTATCATTGAAATGGGTAGCTACAGGGTCACAGAGCATTGGCGTATATCGCACAAGTGTTGGGCGAATCGGTCACTGAGTCTCCTGCCGGTTTCCCCAATATAGGCCTTGTTGCACCGCTTGCAGATAATGGCATAGATAATATTACGGACTCGCACGAAGGCCTTGTTGGTCGAAACGTTGCTGTTTATCGTTGCTGTTTATCGTCACTGTTTCTGTATTTTGTAAAACTATAGTACTTTGTACGTGTTTCGCTAACACAAAACATGACACTTTTTATCAAAAATGTTGAAACTTTACATTATTCTCAAAATCTAACATTTACATTGTTATTAAAATATTTAAGTTTACAATAATTTAAATTTATGAAATTTTACAACAATCTAAAATTATGAAACTTTACAATAATCTAACATTATGAAACTTCACAATAATCTCAAATTATGAAACTTTACAGTAATCTAAAATTATGAAACTTCACAATAATCTAACATTATGAAACTTCACAATAATCTAAAATTATGAAACTTTACAATAATCTAAAATTATGAAACTTCACAAGAATCTAAAATTATGAAAATTCACAATAATCTAAAATTATGAAACTTTACAAGAATCTAAAATTATGAAAATTTACAATAATCTAAAATTATGAAACTTCACAATAATCTAAAATTATGAAACTTTAAAAAAATCTAAAATTATGAAACTTCACAATAATCTAAAATTATGAAACTTCACAATAATCTAAAATTATGAAACTTTACAATAATCTAAAATTATTAAACTTTACAATATTATCAAAATATGATAAACTTTACAATATTCTCGAATCTGAAACTTGAAGACTGAAGTTGTACAATATATTTACAAAACAACACATGCACCTCACAATATTTGCTAAAGAAATTGAAATTCTACAAATATTCACTAAAAAATGACAACATTGTTAAATATTTACTAAAAAAAAAAGCTACCTCATAATATTTTCTGAACAAAATGTTTCGTATTTACTGAAACCCTTGAAACTATAAACATTTTTTATGAAACTAAACCCCAAAGCTATATTTTCTATCTGCAGAATACAATTAGTATTGGGGACGTGACAGAGAGAAAAGCTCTACGAGAGAAGCTCAAGTGTCAATCGTTTGACTGGTATATGAAAGTTGTACATACAGCTGATATCAGTATCCCTGTAAACACTACAGCTATAGGGAGAGTAAGTTGTGTATGTGAGTTGTTATTTCGATGAAATTGTAGGTATAGGCAACGGTGTTTGTGTGTGATAGCGTGACAATTTTACAGTTGTTGTGGATAGAGTGAGTAGTGTATGCAATATTTCATATTAATTATGTAGTTTATATATACAAATTGAGTATGGTGTACAACAACACTGTTCAACGTTTGGCCAGCTTGCACCATGGTGCCTCTATGATACACGACTGGCTCCATATTTTATTTCGTCATCTTTAACGTTAATAAAACTATCAACAAAAACTATAAAAAATCCCTGATTCGGCACAGTCGAAGTGCTTGGTCTTTACTGCTAGAAGTAAAGCAAAGATAATTAAAGAGGCAAGTGGCATATATGCAACAACTACCAGCAGCAGGACTATGAAGATGGTGACAAAATAAATGGATTAGCTAAAGACACAAAAATTAAATTATGCGTGTATGCTCAGTGACTCAATATAAAAATGATACAGAAGATCACGAACGGATATGTACGAAGACAATAATATTATAATATATAATCCATGCGGTCTATCTTTATATGGTACCTTGGGACCTCATGGACTCAACGCACTACATGTCTATGTTTCTTAATATTGTCTCCTCTCATGCTCCATAGTATACGTGTATATGTTAAATGTATATATGTTTATCTTCTTTACTCCATTCCTAGTTTTTCACATTTTGTTTCGTTTTTAATCACATATTTTCATTTTACAGCCGTTAGGGATTTATTGTCTAATTGTAGTTATGTCTCTCTCCATACAAAGACATAAAGAGAGTAGTGAGACAAGGATGAATTCAGTCACTAAGCCTATTTAACATCTACACAGAGAAAATCTTCAAACAACTAGAGAGAATGCCAGGACTCAAGATCAATGGGAAAATAATAAACAACTTAAGATATGCAGATGACACAGTATTGGTAGCAGAAAGTGAACAAGAATTACAAGAACTAGTGGACCAATTGGACAGAACTAGCAAGGAATATGGATTAGACATTAACATACAGAAAACAAAAACTATGGTGATCAACAAGGAAATGGAGAAACCTAAAATGAATATAAAAATACATGGAGAATTACTACATCAAGTAAAAAGTTTCTTGTATCTTGGTCAGATGATAACAGATGATGGCAGATGTATAACAAAAATTAAAAAGAGAATAGGAATGGCCAAGGATAACTTCAATAGTATGAGAAAGTTACTGACATCCAAACAAATCACAAACAGGCTAAAAATGAGAATGATCAAATGCTATATTTATCCTATATTAATGTATGGCTCGAAACATGGACAATGAACAAGCAGTTAGAAGACAGAATTGATGCATTTGAGATGTGGATATATAGAAGAATAGGCAGAGTTTCATGGACAGAAAAACAGACAAAAAACAAGTTTTAGGAAAACTAGGCATGAAGAAACAATTATTAAGAGAAATAAAATTCAGACAAGTAAAGTATTTTGGGCACATAAAAGACATGACACCATGATGAAATCTTTACTAGAAGGAAAAGTTGAGGGGGAAGAGCAAGAGGAAGACCGAGAGATAAGTGGGAGGGAAACTTTAAGAAATGGACAGGTTACAGTCTGTCTGAGTACAACTTAGGCGAAAGACAGAGGATGCTGAAGATTCATTGCAGCATTGATGGTGATGAGTTATGTCTGCCGTTTAAGAAGTGACTTTCTTCCCTTCCGGTTTAAAGGCCGTTTTGTCGAAACGTTGCTGTTATTATTTTTATACTTTGTAAAACTATAGTACTTTGTTGTTACGTGTTTCACAATTGTTGCATAGTTTTACTGCTGTCTTCTCTTATATCCATAAAAACTATATATCATCATCATCAAGGTGCGTATCCTTTATAGGACGTTGCTCTCTTTGCAGCACATCTGAAATTCACTCTTGTCTCTTTCGCCAGTTCACCCACTTCGTCAATGGTCATGTTCATGGTTTCTTTAATATCTTCTAGCCATCTTCTTCTTGGTCTGCCTCTGCGTCCTGGGACCCTGCCCTCTAGTATTGTTCTTTCCAGGCCATCGTGACGCTTGATGTGACCAAAGTATGTAAATTTTCCGTATAGTATGTTGTTTATCAGCCAATTCTCTTTAATATTTAGTTCTTTCAGAACATCAGTGTTCTTTCTTTTTCTGTCCATGGTATTCGTAGGATCTTTCTGTAGTATTTAGCTCTTATATCGATAACTATATATCAGTTTACCTATTTGGGTAGAATTTAATTTACTATTTTTTATTGAAATTGAGTCCAGTGCCAGTGTGCAGTCACTTGTATTGTGGTAGTTGAGTAAGGGAGTATATACACCTGATGTCCTGATGATGTTAATGATGATGAAAATGATGTTAGTTTTACTGAAGTTTTAACTAATGTTCTATTAGTTATCTTGATTTACATCTGTAACATCATCATCAAATAGATTGCCCTTCCGGAACGCATCAGTCCTGGAAAATGATATGTTCTGTGCAAGTTGACAGGCGTCAGCAGCAGTCATTCTCAGATTGTCAATGACGTACTCATCATCTTCTAGGTCTTCCTCTCATTCTATCAGGCACAATTCCCTCCAAAATTATCTTTTCTATGCACTCAAGTCGTTTGATGTGTCCGAAATATTTAATTTTCCTTGATGTTATGCTCTTTAATAGCCATCTCCTTTAATACCAAGCTTTTGCAGAACAGAAGCATGTGTTCTTTTATCTGCCCGTGATATTTTAAGTACTCTTCTGTAGCATTTGCATTTAACATATGTATATGATTATAAAATGAAACGAATTCAGAAGTGACCAAATTAGAAAAAATGTCTGGCCAACCACTGTTATCAGAAGGAGAAGATGGATAGATTTATTAGACACACGTTGAAAGAATTGATAAAAAAAATATCAAAGCACGCATTGCAGTGGGATGTAAATGGTTCAAAAAAATGAAGGACGACCTAGGGAGACCCTGAAATGAACTTTCCTGAGAGGCAAGAAATATCGGTCTAAGTTCCAAGGAGGAAATTGAGCGAGTTGCCAAGGATAGAGCGGCATGGTGAAATTGCTTGCAGGCCCTATGTAACGTATAACGGTACGAGATGAATTATTATTATTATATCTTGATTCATGAACTGAATTTTGAAGCTAAAATCGTTCTGTCTAGATTGCCAGCATGAGAGACTCATCCCAGTGTATCATGAAGAATATAATGTCACCAAGCAATCATCCAATTACTGCAGCAACATGTCATCCTCAGAATACAGATCAGGTAAGAGATCATTCCTGTTATTTTGTGATGGTATTTAGTGTTACTGTAGATGCCTGTAGCGCGGTAGTGAGCTCGATCATAACGCAAGAGTACCTGGTTCAAACCCCTCAACTGGCAATTTGGAAGCAAATTTGTTCTCGTGGATTTTTACGAACGGTAAAAATAGACATCACCGTTCAGAAAACAATGTCAGACTTCTGAACGTATAAGTAGTGCTAAAAAATCGATGATTCGTTAACTGTGGTTCATGTCGACGTACTGTAAACGATCATTTTTTAGTTTCTTTCTCCAATCGAATTTTGCCTCACAGCGTCAGGATAAGAAGGATTTCTAGAACAGGCTTTTGTATGCGGTTCATAAACAGTGTCTTTCGTCGCCCCTGTTTTCTCTGAGGTCCACCTGTTGTGTGCCTGGCCTGTAAAAGATAAGCTACGATATTCATTATCATGCATTGTTACTATTGGTGCCATCGGTAAATATTTTTGCTGTTAAGTTTATGCTCTCTTGCAATGTATCTCATTAGCCATCTGTTTTACATAATATAATCACAGAGAATAAGTTTTATTGTACCATGTAATCTACTCATTTGAGACAGTATTTGCCTTATTTCCACCAGAAAACACATATATCTGTTTTTTAATATAAGTCTTTCAGAAGAGTCCTCCGTATATCGTGACAGAGAAGAGAACAAATGGATCCATCCAGAAAGAACTCAAAATTAAAAAAAAAAACTGGCTAATGCTATAAATAAGAATGAGAAAATTGAAGTATTTTGGATAATTAAAGAGACACGACCGGCGTGATGATGACCACATCACCCATCGTGTGCCGACGGTCAATGAAAATACAGGCCTAACACTGTATTGCCCTATATACCACGAGGTATGAATGGGTTCCTTTAAGAAGAAGAAGAAGAAAGAGACACGAAGGCCTGGAGAAGACCAACCATAAAGGATGCATCATGTCAAAGAGGAGAAGAGGAAGACCACGGAGAAGATGGATTCAGGATGTAACTGAGGGTTTGAGCATGACCTTTGCAGAAGCAGGGCAGCTGGTCTAAGAGAGAGAGAAAGGACTGTTAAGATGGCAAATTTCTGCTGATGACGCGCTATTTGATGATGATGATGATGATGATGATGATGATGATGATGATGATGATGATGATGATGATATAACTCCTTATCTCTTTGTTGCTCTATCGTTTGTTTATTTCCTTGCTATTGTTTTTTTTAAATAATAAATACTTCTTCATCGAGCTGTCCATATCGAGCACTTGTTAAAATGATATTTGTGATTTGTATGTGATTTTTTTTTTTTCCGATCTAGAAGCACTTGAGCTTTTCAGCTTTTCGGCTCGGTGCCATGGACATCGTAACCCTTCGGTTCGGTGCCACGAACACCGTAAATCTGGGGAATCTGGGGCTTTTTCTGCCATCCCGCGAAATTGAACCCGCACACACAGAGGGATAGTCACCCGTAGTCCAACGCGCTACGAAAACGTTGGGCAGACGGGCTATTTGTATGTGATATAAACCTAAGAGAGATTGTACGTTGTGCCAGTTATGCGCCTACAAGTATAGGCCAGCACATCCGATTTTTGTTACGCTTTTTATTTGCTAGAGTAGTTTCCCTAGGCCCCTACCCCAGTCGCCTCATACGACGTGTGTTGGTCGCAGTGTTATTACTCTTTACTCTGCTTGCGGGTCCCATCAACACACGGGAGATGAGCTACACTGTTCTCTTACTTAACTTTTCTCTCTCTCAAGCCTGTGATACCTTTCGCACGTAGGACAGCAAGAAATGAACACAATTCTTCTATAGTCTTGGCCGTCCTCGTTATTGTGTTCAAGCTGTGATTCTTTCAGTTCTTGTTCTTCTGTTATCATCCATGTCGTTTTGGGTCTCCTCTATTTTTGTTTACCCTTTTGTTCCCATCCCAGTGCAGTTTTTGTGGCAGAGTTAGTCTCCATGCTTATCACATGTCCGATACATCTCCAGCATCTCCTTTGGAATTCGGTGATCATATTCCCTTGTTGAAACTGTGCATTGTCCTAACTAATAAACCATTAATATTATTTCAGTGAAAGTTTGAGTAGTCTATTGGATAAAGCTCATACCCTACTACAAACTATTGGGGCCACTTCTATATTTAGTTATGCGTCAGTCAACTCCTTTCGCTGCTATATACTTTCTGAAGACGAAGCTAAAAATAGCTAATATTTGTTTCTAGGTCGTAAACGTGAATGTACGCCTATAGCAGTGACAGTAGAAATGTATAACGTGTTAACACGTCTTAGCCTACAGAGGAGAGATAATAACAGACGTGTTAATTAATGTGTCTTTAGCAGTGAATGGGAAAAACGTCTATACACGTCCTTTGCAGCTAAAGAGTTAAACATTTGTTACACTCTTACTAAGTAAGAGGGTCTTTATTTCGAAGTGGTTAATACGTGTGCCTGTCGTTATGAAGGTTATAGATTCAAATCCGGACAAGTCACATGTGCAATTTTTGATGAGATGCCTATAAATGTTGCTAATATCAAAGCAGACATTGAAGTGAGATGCCAGGGTTCAAGAAAGAGGAACACATAAGGAGACTCTAAAACGAACTTTGCTGAGAGAGGCAAGACATATCGGTCTCAGTTTCATAGAGGAGATTGAGCAAGTTGCCAGGATAAAGCGGTACGGAGAAAATTGCTTGCAGGCTATTTGTAACGTATAACGGTACGAGAGGAATTATTATTATTATTATAAATCTTGCTAGAGCTAGGAGTTCAGCTTGTGCTACACTTGGTAGATGGTGCGCCATTTCTGCCGACAGGGACGAAACCATACGGTGAAACCTGTGCATTGAAGTTAATCCATCGCATTTAGACCATTTAGAGAAGTGAATTGTTAACGAGAAAGTTATATTCCACACTTATACGAGCGCCCAAGACAAACTGTAGGCCTATGGCGCGGTTGACAGTCTGAGGCCTTTACGTTAATATGCCACACTTACACGAGCGCCCAAGACAAACTGTAAGCCTATGGCGCGGTTGACAGTCTGAGGCCTTTACATTAATATGCCACACTTACACGAGCGCCCAAGACAAACTGTAAGCCTATGGCGCGGTTGACAGTCTGAGGCCTTTACGTTAATATGCCACACTTACACGAGCGCCCAAGACAAACTGTAAGCCTATGGTGTGGTTGACAGCCTGAGACCTTTATTAGAGAATCCGAAATACTAATCTAGTGAGAACGCAGAAGAAGAAGGAGATTATTCTACATTTGAGATTATCTATATATTTATTATTTAAACAAAGAAATCTTGTAATTATTTCTTCCACAGTATTTCTATTTAACTAAAGAGAATCAGATACGTCGAGACAAATACTGTATGTTTTATGATGCTGTCAAAGACATTATAAATAACGAGAATTGCAGAAAAGAAACAGGACAGTGGGAATACAGAATGGTAATTTATTCAATCTAGTAGTTTTTTTCCCCAGCAGATATCAGCCATAGTGTTGTCTACTTGTTTTGTAGGAAATCTTCAGTAATCAGAATAGAATCTGCCAGTGTTAGTTGTTTTTTTGTTAATCAGATCGTAATTGCTCTTGCATGCATTTTCTCAGTGACAATGTATGGATGTGAAGCATGGACATTTAACAAGGCATTGGAAAAACATATATGTGTTTCTGAATATCTTCTTCTGGAACGCTCCACATCCACCACTTGTTAACCACGCTGTGTGATTTGTATGTGATCTCAGCCTAAGAGCGATTGTACGTTGTTCCAGTTAGTACATCCGATTCCTGCGATGCGTTTTATTTACTAGGGTAGCTTCCTTATGTCCTACATCAGTCGCCTCTTACGACATACCTTGTAGGTTGCAGTGGTACTATTCTTTGCTTTCATTACGGGCATCGGTACAACACGAGCGGCTTTTGAATATAAGTCTTACAGAAGTGTCATCCGTATGTCATGGACAGAGAAAAGTACATATAGATCTATTATTTGAAAACAAAAAAACACCAAAAAACAACTCAGAATATAGAAAACTGGCTAATGTTACAAATAAGAATGAGAAAATTGAAGTATTTTGGACATATAAAAAGGACAGGAAGTGTTAGAGAAGATGAAAACATTATGAAAGGAGGCATCTCGGCAAAGAGGAGAAGAGGAAAACAACAGAGAGGATTGATTCAGTGTGTAACTGATGATTTGAGCATGACGGCTGCAGAGGCGGAACATCTGACCTCTGAAAGAGACAGATAAATTGTGAAGGATTGTTTGGGTGGTACAAGTTCTGCTCAGGACAAGCTATTTAATGATGAATTGCTCTTGGTTCCATCCATTCTCAGCTGGATACTAGAGAAACACTGGAGGTAATTGCGACAATTACAGTTTTGATCACATCCCCAATCGTGTGGCATTGGTCAAGGAAATATACATACCTAACACCGTATTGTACTGTGAAGTGGACTGGGGTCGTGAACAGTTTTGCTGCCTCTTCTCTTGGGTAGCACTTTCGTCTTTCACTATCTCTTGCCAAAACAACATGGCTGCAATCTGTTTCCCGGTCCACCAATATGAGATGGACTATGGTCTTGGTTTAGTATTCAACGACCATGTAACGGTCTTATCAACTTGTTTATTTCGTCTACATCCCATAAATAGTCTATTACTATTAATATGTATATGGACATTCATCAAACAGCAATGAAGACAGTACAATAACCAACATCGGAGAATAAAGAATTTCTTCTTCTTCGCTCGTTCGTTTTTTCGGTCGTTTTTATCATTCTGATGTGCTGTAAAGAGAGCAACGTCCTATAAATGATATGCACCTTGATGATGAATGTGAAATATAAGCAGCCAAACACCAAGAACGGGTGTACGTGCACAAAACCTTCAGTACCAATTGGAGCTCAGGTGCTTATCATTCGGTGTTGTGTTCAGTTTCAACCAGCTGTTTATTTACTGGGGTAGCTCGCCCTAGGGTCCAATCCATTCTGCCATAAATTTCAGCCCGGATCTACGCCTTTTCGATCATCTCTGATCTGAGCCTGGTGCTTGGATGTCATCTCCCTCCATATTAGCCTACCTTATCGTGGTTGGAGGGTTTGTGTGCCTTTAGGATCCTTCAGGCTATGTCGGCGGAGTCTAACTCCTGGCAGGTCTAACCAAGCCGAACAGACTGAAGGTGAAAGGCCAGACCAAAGGCGGGGAGCAGGATGGGGCCTCATAAGGTGACAGTGCAGAACCCACCGGCGAGTGGTAAATGCTCTGGCTGCAACCAACCCATCCCCAGCTATGGGACAAATAGCACTTGTCCTCTCTCTCTTGAGGGGACATCCTTTTTCTTGTCTTGTCTTCTACTTCTATGACACTTTCCCTTAAGCATAAGGTATTAAACTACAGTGTCCAGGGAGCACACCCTGCATAAAAGCCTGGGTTGGTGAGCCCGGCAACAGAAGGCTGAAGTCATCTAGAGTAGGACGACTCCAGACAAACCCGGAAGACAGATCTCGTCAGCAGGGGACTGCAACTGTCTAGAGAACAACCTCAAAAAAGATGTCCTCAGAAACGGAATGTGTCAGCCATTATTGGCGGGGAGGAATCGACACATACGAACAACTCAAATGGCCATGCGCAAATATTTATATAACTGTGGTGCCACCACCATGGGAAACAGCCAGGTGGTGGTGGGACCGACCCTTGCCTCGAAGGGGTCCACCCTTAGCTACTGGCGGCCCTGTTGATTCTTGCAAAGCCAGGGAGGACAGGGTATTACTACTGGCAGCAAGGACAAACTTTCACCCTCACAATTATGCAATGGAATGCAGAAGGGGTAACCAACAAAAACGAGAGCTAGAGGAACGTCTGCGAGCAGAAAAGATTGACATCTGCTGTATCCAAGAGACGCACCTTAATCCGGAAAATAGATTCAGCATTAGAGGATTTGAAACCTTCCGTCAGGATAGAGAAATAGACATAAGGGTGGAGTAGTAACACTAGTTCGTAATTCCATACCGGCAGTTGAACTTCACAGGCCCAATCAGATGAGCACAGAATTCATAGCTGTTCAACTCCTTATCAACAACACTAAGATGACACTATACAATATATACTCACCACCCTCCATTCAAACTGAGCTGGAAGCTATCAAAGTTCAAGATGACAACTTACTTATAGTAGGAGACTTCAACAGCCACTCACCAAGCTGGGACTATGACACGCTAGATCCTCGAGGTGAAAGCCTTGAAGAATGGCTGATCACCAACAGTCTCACCATTCTCAACCACCCAGATGATCCTCACACATGTTACTCACGACGGTGGCGCACAACAAGCACCCCAGATCTGGCTTTGCTACAGACGACATTCACAGGATAACCGAAAGGCAAGTCTGCAACCAGATTGGAGGTAGTGACCATAGACCAGTGAAACTCCTCATAAATAACATTAACAAGGAGGAACTTACAAACTCTGCCCTTAGTTGGAATTACAAAAAGGCAGACTGGAAGCTATTCCAAGAACTAGCAGACAAGTACTGTAAAAAATTAATCAATCAGGAAAAGTGGACAGAGATGCACGTTCATTCAATAAAGCCATTTTAGATGCTGCAAAAGGCTATACCCAGAGGGAGGAGAAAAACTACAAGCCATATTGGACACCAGAGATGGAAGTTCTCCATAGCTCGCTTTGCAGTGCCAGAAATACGATGGAACTCGCACTAACGGACCAAAATGTAATGCAACACAATAGAGCAAGGGCCCTTTATGTTAGAAAAAGAAACCAGCAGTGTAGAAAATCCTGGAAAGAAAAGACAGCCTCTTTGAACATGGAAAAGATACTCAAAAGTTGTGGAGACTTACAAAAGCCCTGAATGATGACAACCCATCTAGAGGGAAAACAGTTCTCCAGCAAGGAGAACAACTTCTCACAGGAAAGCGAGCAGCCACCCTGATGGCCCAGTGTTACAAGCAAGAAAGCTCATGCTCAATAAGTCAGGAGCAAGGGAAAGAAGTCAGAAGTGAGATAAATGCTACATTCAAAAGAGCAACAAGTGAACCCTGTATGGAGGTAGACATCACACTGACTGAGCTGCAGAGAGCACTGAAAAAGCTCAATCGTAAAAGGCCCCGGGACCAGATGGAGTATCAAACGACATGCTCAAACAAATAGGCCCAATAGCACAGAGTCTTCTACTCCAGATTTTTAACAATAGTTGGAGACAGGGGGGTCCCAGACATCTGGAAAAATGCCACAATCCACCCAATTTTCAAAAGTGGAAAAGACAAAAGGATCCGCAGAGCTACAGACCTATAAGTTTGCTAAGTTGCACTGCAAAACTGCTGGAGAGAGTGATAACCACTAGACTCCAGTGGTTTTAGAATCCAACCATAAACTGGATCCAGCCCAGACAGGCTACAGGCAGCATAGAAGCACTGATGACCAAGTGGCATACCTCGCACAGGACATAGAAAATGGCTTCCAAGAAAGGAAGAAAACCCTCACTGTGTTCTTCGACATGTCTAAGGCCTTCGACAAAGTCTGGCAAGATGGTTTGCTACTCAAGCTCTTACGCAGTGGAATACGGGTAGAATGTACTATTGGATAAAAGACTTTCTTACCCATAGACAAGCATCTGTAAAATTGGATGGAGTGCACAGTCCCAGATTCAAATTAAGAGCAGGAGTCCCACAGGACAGCGTACTGTCCCCATTGCTTTTCCTGGGATATATTAATGATCTGCCACAAACTCTGCCCAGACATGTATCACACTCTCTCCATGCTGATGATCTAGCTGTGTGGTACACCTCCGAGTTTCTGGGTCCTGCCATCCTTAAACTCCAGGCAAGCCTGAACAGCGTCATAATGTGGGCAAGTAAATGGGGTCTAGAAATAAACCGGAGCAAAACTATAGCAACGCTTTCTCATTGTCAACAAAGGAAGAACACTTCAGACTGAAATTTAACGATGATATCGTTCCCGTTCCCATACTCCAACCTTTTGGGAGTTAAGCTTGACAGTCGTCTGACATGGAAACATCACATAATGGAAACAAACAGAAAGGCTATGAGGAAACAAAGTGTGATGCGGAAGCTGGCTGGAACTACCTGGGAGCTGATATTCGAATCCTGAGTCAGGTGTACACTGGTGCAGTTAGACCGACCCTGGAATATGCATCATCGACATGGATATCAGCAGCCCATTCAAACAAATCGATACTGGAAAAACACAAAACAGGTGTCTGCGTACTATTTTGGAGCCATGAAATCTACACCAATTGTAGAAATGGAAAAGGCAGCCAACATCCAGCCCTTGGAAGACAGAAGAAGGAGAAAAGTGATTCTACAGACTGAAAGGATCAAAAGAATGCCTCACCATCCACTGCATGAAAAATGGCGGCTAGAACAAAGAACAGACTAAAGCGCACAAGTCTAAACCACAAAGCAAAAGAAATAGGAAAGTCATACTTGGAACTACTAAATCATAATTCTATACCTGAAGAATTGCTTTTTGATCACTGGGAACCAGACTCAGTAGCACTAAACTTCTCAACCTCCATCCCTAAATTATTAAGCAAAGATGCCGAGCCTAATCTAGTGAAAAAGCAATTACAATGGAACATCTCCATTACATGTTTCCAGAAGACAGCTGGATAAGAATTTACACAGATGGATCGGCAATGGAGGCAACCATGAATGGTGGAGCAAGAGTGTACATTAGGCACCCAGATGCTACCACTGTGTCTCTAGCAGCTCCTACTGGAAGAATATGTTCCAACTACAAGCAGAACTCTTAGCCCTTCTGATGGCAGCACAGCACATGAATAAGCTGCAAGCACCTGCAGGCAAGATGGTATTTCTTACAGACTCACTGTCAGCTATACAAGCCCTGGAGGCTAAATCCACTGACAGCACAGTACAAAAACTACAAAGAGAACTTGCTCAGCTTTCAGAAAAGGCAGAAATTCACTTGCAGTGGATTCCATCTCACTGTGGCATTGCAGGCAATGAGATGCTGATGTCTTAGCTAAGGAGGGCAGTGCCAAAGAGCAAATTTACAACCCTTGTCTTTTCAAGAGGTCAAAACCCTCATACAGAGAAAATCTGCAGTAGACTGGAAGACAAACACTGGATATGATTATGGAAAAGACTCCCTCAAAGACCTAAGCAGAACAGACCAGGTCATTATATTTCGACTACGCACCGGACACTGCAGACTCAACAAACACTTATACAGACTAGGAATAAGTCAAACAGCTCTCTGCCAGTGTCAGCAGGCAGAACAGACACCAGAGCATATCCTGCAAGACTGTCCTCTTCTGTGGAGCTGAGAAGCAACATGTGGCCACACCCAGTCGACCTGAAAACTAAGCTTTGGGAAACCTGACAGACCTGAAGCTGTCTGCCCAGTTTGTGGTCCACAGTAAATTAAGCGCATGACCAGAGATCGCTGAAGAAGAAGAAGAAGGATGTCATCTCACTCTGTGTAGGATGATCAGCGTCCGAAAAGTATAACAATGAGCTTAAGGAACCCCAGGGGAAGCACTAGAGCCAATGACTATGGTCAATAACTAGACAGTAAACATGTATTAAGGGACGTAATAGAAAGAACTGGTTGTGCTCTAAAAACGCCCGTCTGCAAGGTTAGACAATGGATACCGTAAGTAATAAAGATATGTGGTTCAACTCCTGTGTTTGGTTAGTTTTTGGTTTTTTCACAGAGACCCTTAAATTTCGTTTACTGTAAATTTATTTACAGTAATCACAATGTAAACAAAAAAGAATTTTTGTTTTTCTACTTTTTTCCTTCTTTTCAAACTCTCCATATCGACCACTTGTTAACCACTCTGTTTGATTTGTTTGTTTACTAGGGGATTAAAGCCTCTTTAAGCCGAGGCACGCCCTTTCAACCTAAGGCGAACCTTTTATTGGTTATATCAGATCGTGTAGGCCATCAAACATGAAAAATAAGAATTAACTCCTTTCGGAGAATCCAAGAATATAATTTAACATTATGATTTGTTTGTCAGTCAAGCCTAAGAACGATTGTACTTTGTGCCAGTTATGAGCTTACAAGTTAGGCCAGCACAGTCGATTTTTGTAACGATTTTTATTTACTAGGGCAGCTTCCCTACGTACCTACCTCACTCGCCTCTTACGACATTCTTTGTAGGTCGCAGTGTTACTATTCTTCGCTCCCATTGAGAGCACCGTCGACACGCAGGCATTGTTTCTACTAAAAGTTCTATATCACTTACTTCCCTTCCACTATCGTTATTTCTGAATGCTAACCTGAAGTTTATCATATAGTATCATATTAGAGTTATGCAAGTTTTCTATATGTTATATTTCTAGGACAATACAATCACATCTATTGGAACTGACCGCTGTATCTCACTCTCGAACGTACAATCAAATATCATCATGGCGATATGTAACAGCTCAGATATCAACCAACAGTGGAACTGGTCAAGAAAAAGTCTGGTCTTAACTTAAGGGGATATAACTGTATCAAAGGATGTATATAAGTTTGTGGGAGTAGTGTGACCTTACGATGCGGGTGATATTTTTATTACATGTATATAATTCACATTTTTTTTTAAATCAATAGAAAATAATATATTTGATATTTCACGTCATTCATTTTTTGTAAAAATAAATCAGTGCTTGTGATTTATAACTGTTATTACGTTTACCAAATAAATGTGATATACTTTACACTCTGTTCTCTCTTTAGATATATCAATCATTTTTGTTAAATATTGTTTGTGCTTCTGTGTCATTTTTGTCTCTCTATGTTTGTATGTCATTTTTTTGGGTCTATGTTTGTATGTTATTTTTTGTCTCTCTATGTTTGTATGTTTGTTTTTTGTATCTCTATGTTTGTATGTTAGTTTTTTGTCTCTCTATGTTTGTATGTTAGTGTTTGTCTCTCTATGTTTGTATGTTAGTTTTTGTCTCTCTATGTTTGTATGTTAGTTTTTGTCTCTCTATGTTTGTATGTTAGTTTTTGTCTCTCTATGTTTGTATGTTAGTTTTTGTCTCTCTCTATGTTTGTATGTTAGTTTTTGTTTTTCTATGTTTGTATGTTAGTTTTTGTCTCTCTGTGTTTGTATGTTAGCATCGAATACTCCCTATTGTTGTTCCACGTTACTTTATCCCGTGACCTATATTTTTAAAATTAATATCCATTTAGTAAAATCCTTGATCCTTCATAATAGATCACATGGATCTCATCAATTATCTGAATTCATCTTCAGTGATCAGGCAGTGCGTATAATCTTACCCCGATTACTTCACTAATCAGACAGAGCTTATAATTTTACTCCGATTTCTTCAATGATCTAACAGTGCTTATAATCTTGCCATATCTTCTGATCTAATTAGGTAGAGCTTATAATCTTACTCCAGCTTTTTTTTCAATGATCTGACAGTGCTTAGTATCTTGCACCGATCCCTACCTGAGTAGGAGTCTCCACAACACCATGCATAGCACTACACGCATGGAGCTGTTGGAGGTTTCTGAGTTTTAAAGAAAGCCGGGTGCTTCCCCCTCCCCCTCCTCCCTCCCCATTGCACTACAGGAATAAAGAGTGAAAATTCATAATTCCCGGGGCTCAAAGAAGAAGACGAAGAAGCCTGCTCTGTTTTCTTCTTAAATGATCAGGCAGTGCTTTTAATTTTGTTATTTGGATCAATGTCATGTTGTATATATCGTGTACATAACCTTAAAGAACTAGGATGTCTGTAAGTTTTCTAACCATCCTGGACAGGATTCAGAATTGGTCTGCCCAGAGGACGACGGTGGGATTCGTTGTGCCATTGAATGATGCAGCTATCATTGTTGGGTTTACTGTGCTTCTTCCACACCATCAAAGTGCATGGTGGTCATCCAGATGTTTACTGTGCTTCTTCCACACCATCAAAGTGCATGGTGGTCATCCAGATGTTTACTGTGCTTCTTCCACACCATCAAGGTGCATGGTGGTCATCCAGATGTTTACTGTGCTTCTTCCACACCATCAAGGTGCATGGTGGTCATCCAGATGTTTACTGTGCTTCTTCCACACCATCAAAGTGCATGCTGGTCATCCAGATGTTTACTGTGCTTCTTCCACACCATCAAAGTGCATGCTGGTCATCCAGATGTTTACTATTCTCTTCTTCTTCAAATGATGTATATCAACCACTTGTTAACCACTCTGTGTGATTTGTATGTAATCTGAGTCTAAGAGCGATTGTACGTTGTGCCGGTTATGCGCTTACACGTAGGCCAGCACATCCTGTTTCTGCAACCTATTTTAAAAAAAAAAAATTTAAAAACTGATCCAGAAGCACTTGAGCCTTCGGCTCGGTGCCATGTACATCGTAACCCTTCGGTTCGGTGCCACGAACACCGTAAATCTGAGGAACCTGTGGTTTTTCTGCCAGCCCGTGGAATTGAACCCGCACTCACAGAGGGCTAGTCACCCGTAGTCCAACGCGATACGAACACGCTGGGCAGTTGGGCGACCTATTTTATTTACAATGATAGTTTCCCCTACCCCTACCTCAGTCGTCTCTTACGACATGCATTGTAGGTCGCAGTGTAACTAGTGTGTGCTCCCATTGTGAGCCCTGGTAACAAACGGGCGAGTGTTGAAGATCTAGAACGACTGACGGTATGAGTGAATATAGTTTCTCACTTCCAGACACTTAGTGGATCTACTATTCTGGGCATTCGACTGTTTTCAGCATTTCGAGATCGAACAGGCTTGCATTAACAGGGAATTGAGGATAGATAAGGGCAGCGCCGGATTAGCCTAGTAGCAGAAGTAGCAAATGCTACGGGCCCCGCGCTTCTGGGGCCCCGCGCCTATGTGACAGAGATGAAAAGGAAAAAAATAACCAAGATGTTATATCAAAAAAATGAAAGCTGTCTGTATTTTTAGTGTCGTGTGTGATGGTGCTGAATCCAAAGAAATGAAGTAGAAAATACAGAATTCGCATATCACTGTCTAGTAGATGAAGGCAGATGAACTCCAAATGTTGTCAGCTCTTATCAAGAGGATTTGGAAGAAAGCCTAGGAGACGAACTTGTGCAGTTAGTTCAAGTGCGATTTTATAACCTTATAATGGAAAATTCATTAGAGTCGTGTTTCTCAAATGTAGAAATAGTCTTACGAATTTACTTGTCTTTAATGATTACTAACTGCAGCGGGGAACGTTCTTTTTCAACATTAAAGCGTATAAAAATGAGTTAAGGAACATGATGGGACAAGATCGTCTAAATAACCTCACCTTAATGAACATTGAATGTAATTTACTTAGAGAAATTGATTTGTCTAGCATTATCTCTAAATTTGCTCACATTAAATCGAGACAAGTTTGTATGTAAAAGTTGTGTTTTATTATTTATTATCAAACAAAACCTAGGGACCCGATCTAAAATTTGCTACAGGCCCCGCGCTGACCTAATACGGCACTGGATAAGGGGTATGTTCTTCTCGTCTATTCACGACTGCCTGAGGGATCTCCTTCTTCTTCTTTTCTTCCACTATTTACTTCTTTATAGAAGTTGGGAAGGGGGGGTGATAAACGTAGTGATCTTGTGTGTGTTTGTTTTAAGGCACTTTGTAAGCTGATATTCATTTTCGTAAGGCTTTTCTTGATTACGTCGATCCATCTTTTGAGTGGTCTTCCTTTTGCTTTGTACTCTATATACTTTTTCTGTGCGGCTCTCTGTGGTAGGTCATACCTGTTAGATGAAGACACTAATATAGATATTGAATTGATCCAGCGAGTTAACAAGATTTTAGTTACTTGTTGCACAAGTAGAAACGGGTGCCAGTCTAAGGAGTGTGTTTAACCAACGAACCATACAAACTATCAGCATAATACCCTTCTACATATGTTACGGGAGACTGAGCACCTATGGATCTGCCCAGAATGCACTGACGTCGATCCAGTAAACAATTATTAGTCATGAAAGCATAATGATTGATTTCAATCAATAAATCAAGGAAAATATGAGGTTTATAATTTTTATGCTTTTTTTTTCAATATTTACTTACATTCAAACACGACACATACACACACACACAATCACGCATACACACCCATACATACACACACGTCCTTCAATATAGTTACATCTCTTAAGTTTTTTGTTTGTTTTTTGGGGTTTTTTCGATCCAGAAGCACTTACGCTTTCAGCTCTTCGGCTCGGTGCCATGGACATCGTAACCTTCGGTTCGGTGCCACGAACACCGTAAATCTGGAAAACCTGTGACTTTTCTGCCAGCCCGCGGAATTGAACCGCACTCACGGGAGCTTGTCACCCGTCGTCCAACGCGCTACAAACACGTTGGGCAGGGGGGCGCATCTCTTAAGTTAAGACCAGACTTTTTCTTGGCCAGTTCCACTGTTGGTTGATATCTGAGCTGTTACATGCTGCCATCATGACTTTAGATTTGTCACTAGAGAGTGAGATACATCTGTCAGTTCCACTAAATATGATGGTATTGTCCTAGAAATTAAAAAAGCAACATATAACTTCTATAACTTCAATATGATAACTTCTATAACTACAATATGATAACTTCTATAACTTTAATATCTTCTTCTTCTTTACGGTTCGTTCTTTACAACCAATTTTAATCACTCTTTGTGATATGTTTGATCTTTGCCAAGAACGTGTATACGTTGCACATTGGTTTGGTAGGCCCTAAACGCATAAGACTTCTACACGTTTAGGACACATGCATCCGATTTCAGCCAAACCTCCTTAGTCGCCTCTTACGACATGCATGGCAGGTAACAGTGGTTCTATTCTTTACACCCCAAATTTGGGCCCTGGTAACCACTCAGGCGAACTTCAATATGATATCTTCTATAACTACAATATGATAATATGTGCAACTTCATGTATGTTTGTCTGATTGATATAACAATCATCATTACACTTTATGTGAGTAATCATGTGTGCTCCAATCTCTTTCTTACACAGAAAGATCTTAGCGACAGTGCATGAACTCCATAGCACCGTCAGGGTCCTCTACTTCAAGTTAGTAATAATGAATATCAGTAATAAAGGATAAATAATTACTAAGACCTTTCCTTTTGGCTAACATCAAAGTGTAATGATCATTTGATAGCGGTTGAAAGGGTGTAAGCCACCATGAAACCCCTAATGGAACAATAAACAACACCTCGGAGTTTACACGTACAACCGCACTGGGACCATACCACGTGTCGCTTTCGTCAAGTCCCAATAAAAATAATTTTAAAAAAGGAAGAAATTAGATTGTCTTTTTGCTTGTTTAATGAAACAACTACAAAACACAACACCGTGTAGACCCAAGTAAATAATAATAGAAATGAGTATAACTATTCTCAAGGGCGGCTCGTCATTAGGGGCCAGTGAGGCCAGGTCCCACCAAAAATCATGTATAATTAATATATAACCTAACACAAAACAATGATTTTTCAGAAACTTTTTGTCCGGTCCCATCAACAAAAATGATCACGAGCCGCCACTGACTATTCTTTTTCTTCAAACGCTCCGCATTGACCACTTGTTAACCACTCTGTGTGATCTGTATGTGATCTGAGCATAAGAGCGATTGTACGTTGTGGTAGTTATGCGCCTACAAGTAATGTTATGTTATGCGATCGACGTCATGGCACACTGGGCATTCCCATTCGTGCTCTGTTAACCCGTGTAAGTCAGCACATTCGATTTCTGCGACGCTTTTTATTTACTAGGCAGCTTCGGTAGGCCTCTACCTCAGCCGCCTCTTACGACATGCCTTGTAGGTTGCAGTGTTACTATTCTTTTCCCACTAAGGGCCCTGACGCCACACGATCGATTATAACTATTTCAGCTCCATCTGGAGAAGTAGTTCTCAACCTTCCTAATGCCGCGACCCTTTAATACCGTTCATCATGTTGCGGTGACCCCCAACCATAAAATTATTTTCGTTGCTACTTCATAATTGTAATTTTGCTATTGTTATGTGTTTTAACGTAAATATCTGATATGTATGATGTATTTTCATTGTTACAAATTGTATATTGTGAAATATTTATTTCTAATTATGATAAATATGTGTTTTCCGATGGTCTTAGGCGACCCTGTGAAATGGTCGTTCGATCCCTAAAGGAGTCGCGACCCACAGTTTTGAGAACCACTGATCTAGAAACCCCTATCGGATTTATGGGACTTCATTTACTGCGGCCGTTGTTGTCTCTGACTCTCAGTCGATGCTTCACAAGATCCAGAAGGGCAGGTTTCGGTATGAGTGGATGTCGTCGATAGAAGTTTCTAACCTCCAGAGGCTTACGTGGATATACTGTCCTGGGCATGCGGGTGTTTACGGTAATGAGAGAGCGGACATTTCGACTGTTGGGGAATTGAAGATGGATAAGGGGATATTCTTCGGTCTCTTCGAGACTGTCTGTTGGATGAGGACACTAAAATCGATGTTGAATCGATCAAACGATTTAGGCAGTTTGGAGTTGCCCGTTGTTCAAGTCGAACTGGACACCTGAGAGGCAGAGTGAGAGGTGTGTTTAATCAGCGAGCCACGGGAACCATCAGTATGCATACTCTTCGATATCCGTTGGGGTAGACTGAACACCTATGGGTCTGCCCGGAGTGCATTGACGTCAGTTTAGTAACCAATAACCAATAACCATTTTAGCAGCCCATAGGATTCTCATCATTCTTCTGTAAAACCACATCTCTGGTGTCCTCAGAGGTTTTTCGATCTGTGTGTTTATTCTTCATGGCTCGCAACCGTGTCAGTATTGGTTCTATGTAGCATCGAATAACACGCACCCGTGTGTCAGTATTGGTTCTATGTAGTATCGAATAACACGCACCCGTGTGTCAGTATTGGTTCTATGTAGCACTGAATAACACGCATTCTGATTTCAATTGAGAATGACTTGTTGATAGCTCTAATATCGATACATAAAAGAAAGTTATGTAAAATACATTACATTTTCCCCAGAAAGCTGTATAGATGTGGTTTTACAACGAAAGCTGATAATTTAGTGAACTGCTAAAGAGATTATTGTTGATGTATTGAAAGATCAACGAACAGAAAGAGAGAGAGAGCTCATGAACACCAGACAGAGCTAATCGTCATATTGTAGGCAAGCCATGATCGATCAAGATTTAGTAGACACGTCGACAACCGGTAAAATAAATGGAGAAAATGCAACAAGGACAACAGAGAAATATATGAACAGTCCTAGCTCATACTGTGGAACGTATTCGAAATAATAGTCACTACAAAGGGCATGCATTTTTGGAGATTCATGATCGACTACACCAAACTACATAGCACATGATGATGTTGAATGACAGTCAAATATCATTTAGGTTTGTAAATTAGAAATAGACTCAGCAGTGCGGTGTCGGGGTCAGCAAGGGAAGAAACGAATAGTACCACTGCGACCTACAAGGCATGTCGTAAGAGGCGATGATGTAAGACCTAGGAAGCTACCCTACTAAATAAAAAGCATCGCAGAAATCGGATGTGCTGGCCTACTTGTATGCACATAATCGGCACAACGTACAATTGCTCTTAGGCTCAGATAACATACAAATCACACAGAGTGGTTAACAAGTAATCGTTGTGTAGCGTACGAAGAAGAAGAAGAAGAAATAGGCTAACGACTAGGTTAATTACCAGATTAGAACATGTTGTTATTCTGCTCCTCAGAACAGGACTTAATCGACTCGGCAACCACAAGTATACAAAATTGTAGATTGGCAATTCATTCAACCATGAGAGGTACCCCAGGTTTCTGAGCACGTACCTCAAGACTGTCCCGAATACGATATATGGCCTTTTTTCATCTTTACAGACGTCCAATAAAGTGTCCTCTTCATTTATGCCTAGCCTGGGCAGTTGATATGGGGAATGTGCCTTCCCCATTTTGCTCAAACTCTACTTTCTTCTGTGTTTCTTTTTGTCTGATCTGTTTGCTCCTCAGCTCAGAAGATTTCTAAAACTGTTTGCCTCACAGCATCAGCTCAAGAAGAGATTTCTAAAACTGTTTGCCTCACAGCATCAGCTCAGAAGATTTCAAAACTGTTTGTCTCACAGCGTCAGGTCAAGAAGAGATTCTAAAACGGGCCCTTGTATGCGCTTTGTAGATAGTGTCTTTCGTCGCCTCTGTTGTCTCTGATGTCCATCTTTTGTTTGGCCAACCTTTTGCTTTGTACCCATTGTATTGGAGCAGCATTGCTCTTTGAGGTGCACTGTCTGATGGTAATCTGCTTACGTGGCGAACTATTTAATTTGTTGTTTCTTGATGAAGTTTAGTACTGATGTTGTTGTACCCATTTTTTCCTGATGTCTTCATTTCTCAACCGGTCTCTTCTTGTACCCAAATTTCTGCGTGTTTAATCCAAAGGAAAGATAAAGTCCATACGTTTGAAATCAAGCAGAGTTTGCAAGGGATGTCAGAAGATCGAATGAAATAAAATACACCATAAGCTTCAACTGCCTTAAGTTTCTCTTCCTCCGGACTTATGGTCAAGGTTTACTACACTAGTCCTCTGCATAACCGTGCTGACCCACAAGGCAGTGGTGATTTTCTATTAGTGTTTAACTCCTAGCCTTTAGCTCTCCAGAACACCCCTCAACAAGGCAGTGGGTTTAACAGTTGCAGATGGTACCATCTACTGTAATACGGTAGCAGATAAAAACATTTGAAAATGATATGTTTAGGCAAACTCTCTGACCTAGTGAAACAATACTGGACATACATCTACACGGACCTCTGTGTAAGATATAAAATGTAGTGAAGTTTATACAAGAGACAACATTGAACATATATACACTATTTCAAGCAAAGGCAATGGCATAGTGAAACAACACTGGACAGAAAATTAAATTGACCTATGTGTGAGCTACAAAAGACAGTGAAGTTTATACAAGAGACAACATTTAATATCCAAACGATATTTCAAGCAAACGACATGAAGGAAGGTTAATTACCATTCTGTATTCCCACTGTTCTGTTACTCTCTTGCACATCTCAAAAGCTAGAAGTTCCTTGGTACCATCATAAAACATACAGTACTTGTCTCGTCGTATCTGTTTCTCTTTAGTCAAATAGAAATACTGTTGAGGAAATAATAACAAGTTTATTTAGTTTAAATAATAGATATACGTGTGGTCGTGGATGACTGTTGTTACAGACTGTAATAAAGCTGCCTGTGCGGTGTAGGACAGGAAGGACATGAGTCTGAGGGAGTTTAATGGGAGCATGGCTAGTGCAGTTGTCACACATCTGTTAACTGTAGGATGTTTTCTTTATATCCTCGACAGAAAAAATACCTCCTTACCCTTACCGTTGATTGAATAAGAGTCTGTGGCAAACAAGTTGTCATATGCCGCCTCCGTACCTGCCATAACAGACTCCGTCCCACCTTTACAACAAATTTAAAATTGGCACAACAAGCCTGTGCCATTGCGAGAAGGCGGATATGATAGCAGAGCACTTGCTGCAAGACTGTCCACTGCTAGCAGTCCTGAGAAACAAAATCTTGCCGGAAAATACCGGGCTAAATGAGAAGCTGTACGGAGGACAGAGCCCCTAAAAAACGGCAGGATTTATGGCGGAATCTGGTACATCAGTCTAAGCAGTGATCGCGAGAGACAAGAGAGAGAACTAGGGTCTCCCGCATGGGAGCCGCACTCTGATCTGCTCGGTCAGACGCACCACATATGTTACTGGTAGTCATACATGTAACAGTAAAAAATTAAAGAAACCTTTTTCATACCATGTGGTATAAAGGGTAATGCGGTGTTAGACCCGTATATTTCATTGACCGTCGGCACACGATGGGTAATGCGGTCAACATCACGCCGGTCGCATTTACTTCCCAGTGCTGTTTCTGGTACTCAATTGAGGCTGGGTCGATTTGAGAGCCGTTACGGTCGGGAAAAAAATCCAAGCCCACTGTGGAATTGAACCCGAACCATTAGAATAAGAAACGAGTTCACAAACAACTACGCTGTGACAAACAACTACGCTGTCACAAACAACTACGCTACTGCGGTTCTCATGTCACACGTTTAGGCAGTTCTTTTTCTCATGAAAATTCCCTTTCATTAACTTAAGTACCAAGATTGTCAATTATTAAGTCTGGTTAATTGAAATATATCTACATATGAAAGTGTATCCATGTTATTTCTATCATGATACAGTCGCTCTTTCTACTAGACTATTTCATTTAACGCTCTGGAAAAGTTGTCCATGAAACACACTCCTTACTCTGTTTCTCAGGCAACCAGTTCTTCTTGTATAACGGTAACTCCATACTTATCAAATAGCTTGATGGATTCAACCTCTATTTTTGTGTCTCTCGCCTCCATACTCATCAAATCACTGGATGGATTCAACATCTATTTTGGTGTCTCTCGCCTCCAAACCTAAACTTTCTATAGACGGAAGATTAACTACGATGCATATCGTTTTGCTTCATTGTTTTCATACTTAGCTTTATATATATCTTCTTCTTTCTTCTTTTGTCGTCACACTGCTACCGGGTTGTTGCCCAGTATCGTGGTTTTCTGTTTTTGTCTTGCGCTGTTCTGGTGGCTTGTGTGATTGTTATTTTTGCTCTTTCACAGGATTCTGCTACGCCATCTAACCATCTTTTCCGTGGTCTTTCTCTTGCCTTCTTTCCCGATGTTCTGTTGTATAAGACTCTGTATACTGTGGAGTTTGGATGCATTCTTATTAAGTGTCCAAACAACTTCATTCTTTGTTTATCTATGTAATTCAAGCACGGTTTTGTGCCAACTTTCTTTCTTATGCTGATGTTGGTGATTCTGTCTTTTCTTGTGTTGTTGGTAAGTTTTCGCAGGCAACGCATTTCACATGTAGTTATATTTTGTGACTGCGCTTTGCTCAATGTTCATGTTTGGCTCTGGTAACACAAAGTAGGTATATAAATGCTGTTGATCATCTGTTGCTTAGCTGCCTGTGAAATTTTGGGTGCCTTAACAATGGGGCTAGCTGGTAGGTTACAGCATCTGTATCTATGTTTTAGTTTATTTACTATTTTGTGTTTGTAGTTGTTCTCTTGGTAAAGACCTATGGCCAAAACGTCGATTTTTGTCCCTCTATATATTTAATTATTCATTATACCTTTCGTTTTTATTACTGCACAATACCTGTCCTCGTCCATATCGCTCGTTTTTTTGTCAGTATTACTGCAGCATCTTTACAGTTTTTTTCCTGATATGATTCTATCTGACCAACTGAAGATTAGTCATGTGTTGATCTGCAGGTGTCCGTACACCGACTGAAGAAACCGATGAATATCCCCTTTATCCATCCTCAATTCCCCGACAGTCAATGCTGTTGATGCTAGCCTCTCCACTCTTTCATTAATCAAACACCTGCATGTACAGAACAGTAGATCTACGTAAGCCTCTGGAAGCTTGTAACTTTAATAGACGTCATTCACTCATATCGCAATCTGCCATTTTTGATCTTCCGAAGCATCAACTGAAAGTCAAACGAATAGTAGATCATCATCAAGGTGCGTATCCTTTATAAGATGTTGCTCTCTTTGCAGCACATCTGAAATTCACTCTGTCTCTTGCCAGTTCACCCACTTTGTCGATGGTCATATTTATGGTTTCTTTAATATCTTGTAGCCACCTTCTTCTTGGTCTGCCTCTTCCTCTGCGTCTTAGATCCTGCCCTCAGTTTAGTAGATACTGGATAGTTCAACACCAGTTTTATGGCAATGGGGTTGGTAGCTCAGATCTGAAAACTACGATGACTCTAACTTTGCTCCTGGTGGAGGCACCCATATCAGACAGTTGAAGGTTAGGAAGAAGAACTACGATGACTCTAACTTTGCTTCTGGTGGAGGCACCCATATCAGACAGTTGAAGGTTAGGGAAGAGAACTACGATGACTCTAACTTTGCTTCTGGTGGAGGCACCCATATCAGACAGTTGAAGGTTAGGAAGGGGAATAAAATGTGACCTACTGGTCCTCCAAGTTTGTCTTTAGGCAAGGAGCTGACAACCGTTTTCTGTAAAGGATATTGTGTTACGACAAGGGAAGAAAGAGATACACTTAATGCATCGGGTGAGAGGTCAATAGGGCAACTGGTTTCAGGGAAATTATTGATCAAGTCGGCTAAATTTCCATCTATAAAACCCACATCTGTTATCGAATGTTGGAGTCTAGGAAACCACTTAGATGGATAACGGATGAGGAAATAAAAATCTTGAGGCTCAAACGAAACATGCAGAAGAACGCGCGCTCATAACAGAGTTGAAAGATTGTGACCTGATATGGGACGCAACTCTGGAAATATTTTGTGGAAGCATTTGAAGACACGAAGATGATATAGATATATTTGACGATGACATCAGTCGTAACATTTCTACCTAGCAGAAACAGCACAACATGATAGTGATGATCAGTTTTACCTGTTCTTGTTCCTGGGGATGACATGCCCTTATGAAGACTTGATCTTTTGGAGCTATTACTAAAAATGTCTGCACACACAGCGACGGTTCTCTCACGCTGACAATCTATGCAGAAGAAGTATAACTTAGAGATTCAATTTTAACTCATGATATATATATATCAGAAAAGTAGGTAGACTACAATACTACTATCATCATTATTATCATTACGATCATCGTAGTCATTATTATTATCACCATCATCATGTGCCAAATAGTCCCCGTGATCAAATATTTCCGAAAAGGCAATGCTGAGTATATATAGCCTTTTTCGTCTTTACACAAGATCAATTGACAAGCGTTTTACTGTAACAACTTCTGAGTTCTCGATTTTCTCTCTTGTCTTTCAGCTCATACATAAGTCTTTTACCAAAAGACTATGCGCCCTTGTGCAATATTGCTTTCCACGCAACACTTGTCATCAGCTAGTTTTTCCCATGTGTTGGGACCTATAGAAACAGTGCCGGATTGCCAGAGCGGGACCTGTAGCAAATGTTACCAAGAGGGCCTAGGTTTTGTATGATAACAAAATAAAACACAGCTTCTACAAACAAACTATTCTCGATTTAATGTGAGCAAATTTAGAGATAACATTCTTCAGCACACTTAGCAACCAAATTCAGCGAATGTGCAAAGCGGGCTGAGTTCTTATTAATCTCCCTAATGCGTGCTTGTAAGCTTGTAATTTTACAATCTAAATATTTTCCGCTCTAGGCGCGTGGCCTCCAGTATGCAGGGCCCTTAGCATTTGCTACTTCTGCTATAGGGCTAATTCGGTACTGTATAGAAAAATTCTTCATTGAGGCCATGCAGACATCTTTATTTCTGAACAGTGGTCTGCCCTGGTGCATCTTCCCCTTCGAAAGTTCATAGAACAACATTTGTTTTAGTATGCAACAAGTTTCCATTCTTTTCACATCCCCCAACTATCTTAGTCGTCCATTGCTGATCATGCCCATGGGGGAATGCAGGTTTGCACGTTGAAGTACTTCAGAGTTGGTTATCTTGTCGTACCACCTTATGTTCACAATCTTGCGGAGACATCGAAGGTTAAGTCTCCTCTCTTGTCTTGAGTAGGCTGTCCATGTTTCTGAGCCATATAGTAAAAAACTAATTAATCAGAGTCGATATATTTAAACTTCAGTAACGTGATTGTGAAACAACATTCGTTTTTGTCAACATACATCCAAAAGTCGATATATCGGTTTTGCAACATCATAGACATTAGTTAAATTCTGAACGAGTCAATTGTCCAGTAAACGATGAAAAAGCCCCCGTGGGCGTGGCATGGACTCACGTTGGAAACAGGGATCTAAAGGCTATCTTACACAAGCAACTTACTCTGTCTATAAGTACTACAACATCTAAATGCTATCTTACACAAGCAACTTACTCTGTCTATAGCTACTACAACATCTAAATGCTATCTTACACAAGCAACTTACTCTGTCTATAGCTACTACAACATCTAAATAATATCTTACACAAGCAACTTACTCTGTCTATAGCTACTACAACATCTAAATGCTATCTTACACAAGTAACTTACTCTCCCTATAGCTGTAGTGTTTATAGGAATATAGATATCAGTTGTATGTACAACTTTCAAATACCAGTCAAACGATTGACACTTGAGCTTCTCTCGTAAAGCTTTTCTCTCAGTCACGTCACCAATACTAAGTGTATTCTGCAGACAGAAAGCATAGCTTTGTGGTTAGGATTCGTTAATAAATGTTATAGTTCCAAAGTTGTTCAGTAAATATCTTCTTCTTCTTTGCGTTCGTTCTTTACCACCAATTGTAATCACTCTTTGTGATATGTTTGATCTTTGCCAAGAACGTGTATACTTTGCATATTGGTTTAGTAGGCCTCTAAACGCATAAACTTCTACACGTTTAGGACACGTGCATCCGATTTCAGCCAATTTCAGTAAATAAGTAATGATTCGTTTTTTAGCTGGGTTTTTTTTTTACATCTCAATATTGTGACGACTGAAGATTTGTAATAAATATTGTACAATTTAAATTACATTAAAATAAAGTACATAGAAAGTAGGTATAAAATAGATGTCTGCAAACATTAATGAACATCTATACAAGACGATTTGAGAAGTGATGAAAACAGACAAATGTCTGGTCAACCATTAGTAACAACTGTTATACGAAAGTGAAGATGCAGCCTATGTTTAGCCAACTATAACGAGAAATGTTCAAAGAATCAGACAAAAGGCAATGAAATAGGAGGCAAAGTGAACCCTTGCTTGGATGGCGAACCCTTCGTTGGATGCTGCCTCACTGAGCAGTGCAGAGGTTACTCTAGTCCATTAGTGCCTGAGAAGTCCGATCTCATCTCCTATTCGGGTTAATAAAAAAAATCAGCAGAATCTCCATCCATAAGTTTTAAATCATCAGCAAATAGGTAGTCCTGAGCAGAACGTTGCCACCCTAGCAATCCTTCGAAATCTCTCTCTTTTATAGGTCAGATGACCCGTCTCTGCTGTAGTTATGTTCGAATCATCAGATTGGGATCGCGAGAGAGGATCATCAGTAACGTCCAGAATCCATCTACTCTGTGGTCTTCCTCTTTTCCTCTTTGCCGCATTGTCTCCTTCCATAATGGTCATTTCAAAGTATTCGTGTATTTCTCATTATCATCAAATAGCTTGTCCTGAGCAGAACTTTGCCACCCCAACAGTCCTCTGGAATATCTCTCTCTCATAGGCCAGATGTCCTGCTTCTGCAGCGGCCATGTTCAAACCATCAGTTACATCCTGAATCCATCTTCTCCGTGGTCGCCCTCTTTTTCTCTTTGCCGGTATGCCTCCTTCGATCATGGTCTTTTCCAGTCCTTCATGTCTTTTTAAATGTCCAAAAATCTAAATTTTCTTTTCTTATTTGTAGCATCAGCCAGTTTTCTTTGATTTTGAGTTCTTTCTGGATAGATCTATTTGTTCTCTTCTCTGTCCAAGATATACGAAGGACTCTTCTGTAACACTTATATTCAAAAGCACATATATGTATTTTTGATCCATGTCCTGGTTCACACCCATACGTTGCCACTGGGAATATGCATTCTCTGAGTATTCTGATCTGAGTTTTGCTATCTGTTACTTTCCATGCTGTTTTTAGTTGTTAAATATCTTGTAAGCCATGTTTGTTCTTCTTTTAATTTCCTTCATCTCATTTCCATCTCAATTTCTTTACTAGATAAATATGACCAAAAATTGAAGCGAATAACCAAAGCTTAAATTGTGCTGGAACAATGAAGACATGACCCTATTATCATAGTCGTGCACATGACGGCCCTTCTTCTTCTTCACCTTTCAGCTCCCAACGGAGCACAGGTCTTCAACAAACTTCTTCCAGCTCTTCCTATCTCTTACCATCCCTTCCAGCTATTTCCATGTTTTAACCATCTTTTTAATATCAGCCTCCAGCTATCTTCTCCAGGTTTGTCTAGGTCTTCCCCATCTCCTCTTTCCCTGCGGGTTTCAAAACAGTGCCTGTCTTGCAATAAATGACGGCACTGAAGGAACCTTAATATGGGACTGAGATCGTCAAAGTTAATAGCACGCTGCTTCTTTTTCGTCTTTGAGCGCTCCATATCAACCACTTGTTAATCCCTCTGTGCAATTTTTATGTGATTTGAGTCATAGAGCAATTCTAATTTGTGCCAATTATGCTACATGAGTACATCCGATTTCTGCGATCCTTTTCTTCTTCTTCTTTGCGTTCGTTCTTTAGACCAATTTTAATCACTCTTTGTGATATGTTTGATCTTTGCCAAGATCGTATATACGTTGCACATTGGATTGGTAGGTCCCTAAACGCGTAGACTTCTACACGTTTAGGACACATGCATCCGATTTCAGCCAATGCGATACATTTTAGTTACTAGGGTAGCTTCCCTAAGTCCTACATCGGTCGCCTCTTACGACGTGCCTTATAGGTCGCAGTGGTACTATTCTTTGCTTTCTGTACGGACACGTACATGGTACGGGGTTGGACTATAGGAAAACCTGAACCTTTACTTGTTCTTCTTCTTTTGTCAGCACCTTGTTGTTACCGAGCTGTTAACCCAGTGTCGTGATTTTATGTATTTGTCTTGCGCTTCTCTGGTGACTATTGTGATGATTTTCTTTGTCCCCTGGCAGAATTCAACTTTTGTCAGCACACTGTTACCGGACTGTTAACCCAGTGTCGTGATTGTATGTATTTGTCTTGCGCTTCTCTGGTGACTATTGTGATGATTTTCTTTGTCCCCTGGCAGAAATTCAACTACGTTATCTATCCACCATTTTCTTGGTCTTCCTCTAACTTTTAGTTAGGAATCTAAATTACAAATACATCTGAAGTCGGAGTAACGTTTGTCTGAATGTCAAAGGACGCTATAGATAAGAAAAGCAAGTCTTAACGGAAAAATCAGTCAAGCTCGTTATATTATTAAGCGTAATATCTAAGCCTAAGATATAATAACTAAGAGAATTGACTATTAAAGAGCATACAATCTAGAACAATTAAATATTTCGTACACATCAAATGTCATTGACAATCTGAGAATGGCTGCTCCTGACGTCGGTCAACTTGCACAAAATATAGAGATTTTCAGGACTTCTGTCATGGAAGTCAGGTTCTGGAGGGCAGATGTGATGATAACTAATTCTGTTGTTTGGGAGAATATAAAAAAGAACATATCAACATATCAATTTTATGCGAGATGGATCGGAAACTGCCGATGGGATGGAGTCAGAGTTCTGGATGGAGAGATGGAGTCAGTTCTGGATGGAACTGAAGTACAGATTCTGATGGGAGATGAAGTAGTTCTGATGGGAGATGAAGTCAGGTTCTGATGGAGATGGGTCAGGTTCTGATGGGAGATGGAAGTCAGGTTCTGATGGAGATGGAAGTCAGGTTCTGATGGGAGATGGAAGTCAGGTTCTGGATGGGAGATGGAAGTCAGGTTCTGGATGGGAGATGGAAGTCAGGTTCTGATGGGAGATGGAGTCAGGTTCTGGAAGGACAAGCTACTTGATGATGATGGATAACTAATTCTGATTTGATTGCGGGCAAAAAATAAAAATAAAGAACATATCAACATATTAATCTTTCAATGTCTGAGATGGCCGGAAACATGTGCCGTATGAGCGATGGTAGAATCCCAAAGAACGTTCTATATTGTCAACTGGAAACTGGTACTAGACAGCATGGACGCCCATTATTACGCTTCATTGACACCTGCTAACGTGATCTAACTTCATACGGCAGGACAAAAAACATTGGGAGCGGCTGATCAAAGACAGGCAAACAGTGAAGAGCGGCTCAAAAGAAAAAAGAAAAACTTCATCACTACGGAGGCAAAAGAGAGCGCAGAGAGCAAGAGAACATCTTATGTATCGTCTCCAGTTTTACCTGCAGCAACTGTGGCAAAGAGTGCTACTCCAGAATATGCCATTACAGCCACAAGAAACGTGATTCAGCTCACAACACACAACGTGACGCAAAACCTATTATCTTCTGAGACAACGAGGAAAATGATGATGAAGATATCAATCTTTTATAAAATTACTGTTCTGGTAGTACTATTTCTAAAACTAAAGTTACAAATCATTTTTATATAACAACAAAAGTTTAGAGTAGTGTTTAACCTGTAAATTTGAAAGACGATCTTGAAAGAATATCTTGTACTGGTCCATCCAAACCTCGGCAACTCTAAGACAGTTTCTTTCATTAGCAAATTGGGTGTTCCCAAAGGAGTATGGGAAGCTGGGTCGGTACAGATGTGCGATGTGAGAGCATGGGATTATCTCCATTCTACCACCACACATCCATGTCTGCAGGTCAGAATGTACAAGTTTAAGTCATCATCATTAAGGCATTAAAAACATTCTTTTAGTCATACAGAAACAGATAGATAGATAAAGAGATAGAAACAAAAACAAGTCTAGACGAAAAACAATGGTGGTGGTTGGGTGGGCGAGACATCTTAAGATTCAGTAGAAGCATTTTCATACCTATTTTGTGTTACCAGAACCAAACATGGACAATGAGCAAAGCACAGTTGCAAAATATAACTACATGTGACATACTGTGCCTGCGAACAGTTACCAAGAACACCATTAAAAAACAGAGTAACCGACATCACCATAAGAAAGAAAGTTGGCACATAACCTTACTTGAGTTACATTGAGAAAGAAAGAATGAAGTGATTTGGCCACTTTATAAGAATGCATCCATACTTCACAGTATACAGAGTCTTCTACAACAGAACATCAGGAAAGAAAGCTAGAGGAAGACAACGAAAAAGATGGTTAGATGGCATAGCAGAATCCTATCAAAGAGCAAAAATAACAATCACCCAAGCCACCAGAACAGCGAAATACAAAAACAGAAAACCCCGACACTGGACAACAACCCGGTAACAGTGTGATGACAAAAGAAGAAGAAGCAGTAGAAGACTGGGTTGTTGCAAAATACACAACGTTGATATGGACATACGACATACAGGGTGTTCAAGATTAAAGCATCCCCATTGACAAATCGAAAGTTGCCAGATAATCTATCGCGTTATGTTTATGTACTATTTAAACGGGTTCTGACTAGCTCGTTTTACGTCACATTTGTTCATCGCCCCTTCCCGCACTACAATTACATACCGTCACATAACCTTGACCTATACTACGTCATAACTGAACCTTCTCATTTTCATACATATATGCCAGATTGACTCCATTCACAGGCTGCTATTATCTTGAACACCCTGTAGAATACACAACACAGATATTACTTAAGTATTACAGTGAGGACAGAAATATAAATCTTTGTTAGCTATTGTTGATGTGACGACGCGAATTCCTAGTTTAGATTATAGTAGGAACCGATGATATTTGTAGAGTCACGAGCATTCACGGTGCTGAGCCGCAGTAAGCTATACGATACATTTTTCTCAATAACTTAAGAGGCCAAACAGTGTCTTTATAGTTCATATGTACGGTTCCAACTTCACTGCAACGGGTCACCCCCATAAATGTTCCGTTCCTGTGCCAACGAAAATCACACGAAATGCTAACAAATGTCTCCTGTGGTGTGAACTAATTTCAGAATGAAACAGCCGTATCGCCACAAAAAGCAGCCTGCACCACTTAATGCATATGGCCCTCGTTAAAGTGTCAACATAAAACTGTTCATCACTTCAATTGCAATTCATATCGAAGGGAACATCAATCACGACAAAATCCAGCTTTCTGCACACGAAATATCACTGCATACGGCAGATTGAGTCGGTTGGTCATAACCGCTGTGCGCCATTTTCTGAATACCCACAACAAACGCACGATTGACACAGAAAAAAATAGTGTCTTGGTCCCATATACCAGCAAAGTTACCTTCCAGGTCAACTGAACTGCTATATATGTATTCATAATGTTACCTTAAAAGAAAGTTCTAAATTTTCACATCCCCATATTTCTAGATCAGGATCATATCCACCAAGTCTTTCAAAATGTTTTCTGGTAATTGCTAAACAACATCCCGTGTGAGCAGGAGTGCTGAAATAAATTTATTTAAAATGGTTCATTAAGGTGCAAATAATAATAAGAATCATGATGATGATGAATGATGCCCGTTCATCCCTTATGATGATCACCACCACAATTTTCATTCAAACTAATGTATTTGCGTTATGTTTGTCTGTCTGTGTGCGTAGATGATTAGTGAACACGATGCGGGCTTGAAATGTTCTTGAACAGTGTGGGAAAGGTATACTTGCACTCGTGGGGAGTTTTAGGAATAATATAATACATGCAACAAGATTACAACTAGACAGTCTCCCCCACAGAGCAATAACACTCAGATGCAACGGCAACAGACGCAGAGAACGACGACGTAAACGATGGCAGAACGGAATATTTAAGTCACTAAATTCCACCTTGTACAAAGGGCATAGAGAGGCTCGCTCCATGTGTCTTTGTTCCGACCTGACGACGAAAGAAAAAACAGGATTATTTATTTATTTTTTTTCGATCCAGAAGCACTTGAGATGAAAGCTCTTTGGCTCGGTGTCATGGACATCGTAACCCTTCGGTTCGGTGCCACGAACACCGAAAATCTGGGGAATCTGTGGCTTTTCTGCCAGTCCGCGGAGTTGAACCCGCACTCACAGAGGACTTGTCACCCGTAGTCCAACGCGCTACGAACATGCAGGACAGACGGGAAACAGGATTCTAGAATAGATGGAATGATATAATAGCTGGCTAGTGCCAGTGAACCGCGACTGCTCTCAGGTCGACCCAGCCTCAACTGGGTACCAGATATGCTCTGGGAAAGTAAAGGCAGCCGGCGTGATGCTGACCACATCACCCATCGTGTGACGACGGTCGATGACAAATACAGGCCTAATACTGTATTTCCCTATATACCACATGGTATGAAAGGGTTCCTTTACTTTTTACCTTTTTTTTTATTGCGAGTGACGATGAAAACAACATGGCATCTAAGTTGTATTTTGTTGGTTATTCTTCCATATGCTGATTTGTTGGTTATTCTTCCATATGCTGAATTGTTGGTTATTCTTCCATATGCTGAATTAAAACATTCCCTAATTTATGAAAATGAAATGAAAATTATGGCATATCCTTTACAGAAGTTAGCCATCAACAACAGTAAACAAGTCGTCGATTTTCGAGGCACCACTTATACGTTCAGTAGTTTGTCATTGCTTTCTGAATGATGAGGTCTATTTTTATCGTTCATTAAAATCCAAGGGAACTAATTTGCTTCCAAACTTGCCCACCGCCATGTTTGAACCAGGTATGCTTGGGTTGTGATCAAGATCACTACCGACTAAGCTATAGACGCTCACAGTGGAACACGAGGAGATGTTGTCCGAAACCCAGACCATTGGTGAGTATAAATAGCAAGGACGCAGATTAACTTGAGAAGCCACTATTTAGATTAACTTGAGAACCCACTGTTTGGACTTGAGAACCCACTATTTAGATTAACTTGAGAACCCACTGTTTAGATTCACTTGAGAACCCATTGTTTGGACTTGATAACCCACTGTTTAGATTAACTTGATAACCCACTGTTTAGATTAACTTGAGAACCCACTGTTTAGATTAACTTGAGAAGCCACTGTTTAGATTAACTTGAGAACCCACTGTTTGGACTTGAAAACCCACTGTTTAGATTCACTTGAGAACCCATTGTTTGGACTTGATAACCCACTGTTTAGATTAACTTGAGAACCCACTGTTTAGATTAACTTGAGAACCCATTGTTTGGACTTGAGAAGCCACTGTTTAGATTAACTTGAGAACCCATTGTTTGGACTTGAGAACCCACTGTTTAGATTAACTTGAGAACCCACTGTTTGGACTTGAGAACCCACTGTTTAGAATAACTTGAGAACCCACTGTTTAGATTCACTTGAGAACCCATTGTTTGGACTTGATAACCCACTGTTTAGATTAACTTGAGAACCCACTGTTTAGATTAACTTGAGAAGCCACTGTTTAGATTAACTTGAGAAGCCACTGTTTAGATTAACTTGAGAACCCACTGTTTGGACTTGATAACCCACTGTTTAGATTAACTTGAGAACCCACTGTTTGGACTTGAGAACCCACTGTTTAGAATAACTTGAGAACCCACTGTTTAGATTCACTTGAGAACCCATTGTTTGGACTTGATAACCCACTGTTTAGATTAACTTGAGAACCCACTGTTTAGATTAACTTGAGAAGCCACTGTTTAGATTAACTTGAGAAGCCACTGTTTAGATTAACTTGAGAACCCACTGTTTGGACTTGATAACCCACTGTTTAGATTCACTTGAGAACCCATTGTTTGGACTTGATAACCCACTGTTTAGATTAACTTGAGAACCCACTGTTTAGATTCACTTGAGAACCCACTGTTTGGACTTGATAACCCACTGTTTAGATTAACTTGAGAACCCACTGTTTAGATTAACTTGAGAACCCACTGTTTAGAACTTGGACCATGATAGTCGAGTTGTTGATACTGACTTTAAATGCTTCGATATAGACGCCACGTGCTGGGAATCCCTTGCGCAAGATCGCCATATGTGGCGCTGTAACAAAACAAGAGGAACCCGCATAGCTGAAAATCATCGTGCCGTTGAGGCAAAGTAAAAACGAGCTGCGCGAAAAGACAGAACACACAACACGCACATGTCTAAACTTGATCATGTTCTGTAGTAGGGGATTGTGTTCTAGGATTGGACGCTACAGTCACCTCCGCACTTTGTGTGCTTATTTTATACCATATACATGGGGAGGGGATGTTTATGAGAACTGTAATCTAAGATATCCTCGTTGTTTTGTTGACATTTTAACATCCCCATAGATTCACAATATCGTCGAAAAAATCAAGAAGGCAAGGCAGACTTTTGCCATGCTCAAACAAAATCTGGAAAACAAAAGAACTACATCTTGTGACAAATCTTAAAATCTATATAAGTATTGGGAGTGCTATTATACGGTAGTAAATGCTGGAAGAAGTAATGTACTGGGAGTGCTATTATACAGTAGTGAATGCTGGAAGAAGTAATGTACTGGGAGTGATATTATACAGTAGTGAATGCTGGAAGAAGTAATGTACTGGGAGTGCTATTATACAGTAGTGAATGCTGGAAGAAGTAATGTACTGGGAGGATATTATACGGTAGTGAATGCTGGAAAATGACCCAACACATAATACACAAGTTGGAGACATGTCAGAATAAATGTTTAAGAAGAATCCTGCAAATTTTCTGGCCAAATATCATAACAAATGAGGAGCTTTGGAAACGAACAGACTGTGCATCCTTGGAGACCATACGAAGATGGAGGTTGTTTGAACATGTATGTCCAATGCCGGAATGGGGGTGGTGCATTGGCTAGACAGCTCTCAGATGGACAGCGGATGGGAAGAGACGGCCTGGAATTCCAAAGGAAACATGGAGAACAACTGTGAAGAGAGAACTGAAGGAGTGCAGCCTGACGTGGGAGACGGTTGGTAGAAAGGCAGCAGAACGGCAAAAGTGGAAGTGTCTTGTGGAAGCCTTATGTGTCAATCGGGACATAAAGAGGATATAGATAGATAGTTATATATCACAATAGTTCACTTTATATGTAAGTAATAGAGGTTTGTTGTTTAAATCTAGCGTTTGGCAGTTATTTTTTAACGGAGGCCATTAATACTTGTTTAGAATCTATTTATTTACCATTAGTTATCAGTTATATGAGGACTAACATTATAGCACTCCGGACATGTCCATAGGTGCTCTGATCTTTGCCTCAGCAAATCCAGCAGCGTCCAGCAACCCAACACGCCAGTTGGATGTTGATATTTAGTATGTCGTTCTTTTCGGGCTGCACCAGTATTGACACCCATCTCTTTCAATCTGGTCCGCGAGTGGGGTTCACAGACCTGAAACTCCTCTGTTCGGAAAGACTCTCTCAATGCGTGAAGAATGTCATTTCGATCCATGGCAGCTCCTCTGATATTGTAGCCAAGCCAGCGAATCTATCAGCTCGTTCATTACCCTAACTCCTGCGTGCCCAGGGACAAAAATAAGGTGATTTCTCTGATCATTGTCTGTACGAGCACCATATTCATTTACCATATTCATGAGTATTTACCATATTCATTGGCTCTAGTGCTTCCCCTGGGGTTCTTAAAACTCTCTATTCAATTATAACAAATATACTTAAATGTACATATCAATGATGTGTTCATGTATATCAACATGTTTTGTGTATACTTGTGTTTTTTTTCATGCTGTTGTTTTGTCTCATATATTTATTTTTTTAATTTAAAAATAAAGCATGCATATCGTATGTGTTAGTGCAAGTGCTGTTCGATCAGATATGAACTGATTTTCTGTGTTAGGTAGTCGACGCTGTGTGAAAGACACGACTAAATTAAGCTATTTTGAGGGGAGAGTTAGCTGGATATGCTATCAAAAACACATGTCCTTGGGCTAGAAAACAGGTGTCGTAAGTAATAGCAGTTTTTTCTTCAAATCCTGTGCTTCATAAAAAAAATAATTTCCAGAGGCTTTTAATACTAGTTTCCTGTTTATTTATGTACCATACTTATGTTCATTGTATTTTCGTGAGTGCCAAATTGTTCCTTCATGTCAAGATGGTGCGACACGCAAGAGGTGTAATTCGGCTGGCCTCTAGTTGGAGTTAATTTTCAGTTTTGTTTGGATGGAATTTGTGCATTCTAACTTAAATGTGATAGACTGTACACACGTGTATTCCCGGGATCCTCAAGGGGAGCAAAGAATAGTAACACTGCGACCTACAAGGCATGTCGTAAGAGGCGACTGAAGTAGGTGCCTATCTTGTTACGTGTGGTTATTGATTAATGAACTGATGTCACAGCACTCCGGGCAGACCCATAGGTGCTCAGTCTCACCCACCACATTTCGAAGGGTATGCATAGTCATGGTTCATGGGGCTCGATTTTTAACCACACCTCCCTCTTTCTGCCCCTCAAGCAACCAACTATACTTGTACAACGTGTAATTCGCAATTCCCTAAAAACGCAGTATTGATTCAACATCTATTTTAGTGTCCTCATCCAACAGAAGATCGCTAAGAGACCGACGAACTTTACGTATGTTAAAACAAACAGAATAAAGTAAGATAGAGCAAAATGAACTAATTAAACAAACAGAATAAAGTAGCATAGCGCAAAATGAACTAATTAAACAAACAGAATAAAGTAAGATAGAGCAAACTGAACAAATTAAACAAACAGAATAAAGTAGCATAGAGCAAAATGAACTAATTAAACAATCAGAATAAAGTAAGATAGAGCAAAATGAACTAATTAAACAATCAGAATAAAGTAAGATAGAACAAAATGAACTAATTAAACAATCAGAATAAAGTAGATAGAGCAAAATGAACTAATTAAACAAACAGAATAAAGTAAGATAGAGCAAAATGAACTAATTAAACAAACAGAATAAAGTAAGATAGAGCAAAATGAACTAATTAAACAATCAGAATAAAGTAGTATAGAACAAAATGAACTAATTAAACAAACAGAATAAAGTAAGATAGAGCAAAATGAACTAATTAAACCAACAGAATAAAGTAGTAAAGAACAAAATGAACTAATTAAACAAACAGAATAAAGTAAGATAGAGCAAAATGAACTAATTAAACAAACAGAATAAAGTAGTATAGAGCAAAATGAACTAATTAAACAAACAGAAAAAAGTAAGATAGAGCAAAATGAACTAATTAAACTAACAGAAAAAAGTAGCATAAAGCAAAATGAACTAATTAAACAAACAGAATAAAGTAGTATAGAACAAACTGAACAAATTAAACAAACAGAATAAAGTAAGATAGAACAAAATGAACTAATTAAACCAACAAAATAAAGTAAGATAGAGCAAACTGAACTAATTAAACAAACAGAATAAAGTAAGATAGAGCAAACTGAACAAATTAAACAAACAGAAAAAAGTAGCATAGAGCAAAATGAACTAATTAAACCAACAGAATAAAGTAAGATAGAGCAAAATGAACTAATTAAACCAACAGAATAAAGTAAGATAGAGCAAAATGAACTAATTAAACCAACAGAATAAAGTAAGATAGAGCAAAATGAACTAATTAAACCAACAGAAAAAAGTAGCATAGAGCAAAATGAACTAATTAAACAAACAGAATAAAGTAAGATAGAACAAATTGAACTAATTAAACAAACAGAATAAAGTAAGATAGAGCAAACTGAACTAATTAAACAAATACAATAAAGTAAGATAGAGCAAAATGAACTAATTAATCCAACAGAAGATACATACTCAATAGGATCAGCCCATGTTTTCCGTTTGATGCCATCTGGTTCTGATGTTTCAATCCAGTTATACCGCATGTCAAACTGAAACCCAACTCTTTGATGATGTTTATTTTGCTTCAGGATTAACTGTTAAATAAAATACCATAGATAATGTAGATATGTCAATATAAAATATGGCAACATGGTTCAACATCGTACAGATGAAACAATTATGTATATAAGTTGTGGTCGTCTGTGGCATAACGGAAGTGAGCTTGCCATATTAGGCATCAGCACAAGGAGTTTTTTGCAAGAACCCCAGCGGAAGCAACGGAAGGAACGAATATGATCAACAAATAAACAGTATATAGGTATGAAGAGCTTCCAAAACCAAAGAATGATATTGTCTCGTCTCAAATATATACAAGCACAATAAGCTAATAGCATGTGTTTGTGCAAACACTGTTCGATCGAACCTTACCTGATTATTCTGTGTCTAGTTGTAACGAAGCGTTTGAGAAAGACACTCCCCGTCAGTCATTTTTAAAAATGTCTATCTGGTTGTGTTCGTAAGGACGTTCGTAATGCTAGGCTAGGCGATGGGTGTCGTAAGAAATGAGGGTAAGTGGTTCGAGTACCGTGTTTGTCTATTTGTTTTTCGGAAGCTCTTAATACATGTACACTGTTTATTTGTTGATCATATTAGACATTATAACTCCGCCTTCGTTCCTTCCATTCGTTCGCTTGAAATATTGTCTATACATTCAAAGTTGTCTCTTGAATATAGTACTTTCTCTTCCCATGCTTTGTAATCTCTATGGGTATATGTTGCATGTATTACATTCTTATGCTTCTTAGTACTTTCTCTTCCCATGCTTTATAATCTATATGGGTATATGTTGCATGTATTCAAGTTATATATTTACTAGATGTTTCATTGTTTCTTTTCTATTTCTAGTTTTTATGTGTGTTTTTGTGTTACATTTATTTCGTTATTCGTTTTTATTCCAGATTTTCCTTAGATACGTTGGTATTTGGTCGTCCATTTGTGTTTCATTTTAATTTGTCACTCCTGTTTGTTCGTTTGCTTGATAAAGGCCTTGTTGGTCGAAACGTTGCTGTTTATCGTCACTGTTTATGTATTTTGTAAAACTATAGTACTTTGTTTGTACGTGTTTCACTCTTGAATAAATATCACTGTCTTTTGTAGCTCACACAGAATTCCGTGTAGTTTTATGTCGAGTGTTGTTTCGTTAGGCCAGTGAGTTTGCCTCAGTATATCATATTATGGGCAATCTTGAAGTATGTTCTCTGCAGTCTGATATGTTTGTCAACAAATACACATGCGTGAATTTCTAATCTTGAATTGTGTAGGCTGCGGAGTCGATTGTGTCCTGTTCTAAGTGTATCCTGTGTTAAGGCGCAGTATGATAACTCTGACGTGGATTCATGGTAATCGAACAAAACATATATTAACCGACTATCGACCTTTTGATGATTCATATATTCATAAAATACAACAATTATTATGTTCAGACACGGTACCAAACAATTAGCTTCTCGTAGACGACTGCTTAGAAAACATGAAAAATATAATTAAAGATCATCATCAAGGGGCGTATCCTTTATAAGAGTTGCTCTCTTTGCAGCGTATCTGAAATTCACTCTGTCTCTAGTCAGTTCACCCACTTCGTCGATGGTCATATTCATGGTTTCTTTAATATCTTGTAGCCATCTTCTTTTAGTCTGCCTCTGGGTTCTCGTACACTGCCCTCTAATATTTTCTATCCATGCCATTGTGACGATTAATGTGATCAAAGTATCTAATTTTTCTGTATAGTATATTGTTTATTAGCCAATTGTCTTTAACATTCAGTTCTTTCAGGACATCAGTGTTCTTTCTTTTCAGTCGTCCATGGTATTTGTAGGATCTTTCTGTAGCATTTAGTTTCGAAGGACTGGATTTTCGTTCTTGTTGTTTGTGTAATTGTCCATGATTCACAACCGTAAGTAGTCACTGAAAAAATTCATGTTCTCAATATTTTTAATTTTAATATTTTGCTGGTGCGTTACTACATGTTCTTCATAGTGTTTAACTTACTGATTGCTATTGCCAATCTTCTTGGGATCTCTTTGGAGCAGTCACCGTTATTGCTGAGAATTGAGCATATGTATTCGTAGCTCTCTACACGTTGGAGTTCTTCATTGTTTATTTAGATGTTAGGTGAACCTTTTGCTTTTCATTAAAGATAGGAGATAAACATTGCTGAGCATGAAAATTGGTCCTGCACAGAGTCATTACATCTCTTTCCATATGGTTTGATATTCATCAAGGCCATCTGTTCAATGTGTTATTTTACTCTCTACTGGCAATATACTTGTAAGTCTTTGTTGTGTTTAACTCATAACATTGTGTTGATGATAAAAGCTACATGGATTAAAGGAGGGTATGTCGTGAAATCAGAGACATGTCTGGTCAACTACTAGTGACAACTGTTATAAGAAAGAAAAGATGGAGATATGTCTGGTCAACTACTAGTACACGTTATAGAGAGAGGAGATATGTCTGGTCAACTACTAGTGACAACTGTTATAAGAAAGAGAAGATGGAGATATGTCTGGTCAACTACTAGTGACAACTGTTATAAGAAAGAGAAGATGGAGATATGTCTGGTCAACTACTAGTGACAACTGTTATAAGAAGAAGAAGATGAATATGTCTGGTCAACTACTAGTGACAACTGTTATAAGAAAGAGAAGATGGAGATATGTCTGGTCAACTACTAGTGACAACTGTTATAAGAAAGAGAAGATGGAGATATGTCTGGTCACTACTAGTGACACTGTTATAGAAGGAAGATGGAGATAAGTCTGGTCAACTACTAGTGACAACTGTTATAAGAAAGAGAAGATGGAGACATGTCTGGTCAACTACTAGTGACAACTGTTATAAGAAAGAGAAGATGGAGATATGTCTGGCCAACCACTAGTGACAACTGTTATAAGAAAGAGAAGATGGAGATATGTCTGGTCAACTACTAGTGACAACTGTTATAAGAAAGAGAAGATGGAGATATGCTGGGCACACCTTGAGGAGAAATGATCAACAAATATCAAAGCAGGCATTAAAGTGGGATGCAAAGGGTTCAAGAAAGAGAGTCGACCTAAGGAGACCCTGAAACGAACTTTGCTGAGAGAGGCAGGAAATATCGGTCTCAGTTCCATGGAGGAGATTGAGCGAGTTGCCCAGGATAGAGCGGTATGGAGAAATTACTTGCAGGCCCTATGTAACGTATAACGGTACGAGAGGAATTATTATTATTATAAGTCGTGTTTTGGCCGTGCTGCAGACACTGTTCATCTGGTATGCGGTCGCACAAACATCTACCATGGGAAATGGATATAATAGATATTAGGAAACATGTTTTCAATCATCATTAAATTCAACGAATGTTGCATAGAAGAGAATCCCATGATGTTGCATGCAGACGTTATTGCCAGCATTACTGAAAACTGCAATGGACGTGACGCTGTAAAGTAAGTAAAGGAACCCTTTCATACCTCGTGGTATATAGGTCAATACAGTGTTAGGCCTGTATTTTCATTGACCGTCGGCACACGATGGGTGATGTGGTCAGCATCACGCCGGCCGCCTTTACTTTCCCAGAGCATGTCTGGTACCCAGTTGAGGCTGGGTCAACCTGAAGCCGTCGTGGTCGGGAAAAATTCCACACATTGCGGGAGCTGAACCCAAACCATCAGCCTGGCGAAGCGAGTTCACTAACAACTACGCTACAGCGGCTCTCTAAGTGACGTTGTGATTGACATGAATGGTTCGGTAGTTCGCCAGGAAAAGTCCTCATGGGCCTTCTCTGTAAGCTCGTGCAACACATTGGTCAAGGAAGCCAGTGGTGCATTTAGTATAACCACAAGTAGCATGACAATGTAAGTACTGACGTTGTCTAAGGCACTACTATGGCTAGTCTATTAAGGCTAATGGACATGGGGTCAGTTTTGTGACTAGTGATGAAAAAAATAATTCATTTTTTCATCGATGACGACATCAAGAACAGCCTTATGAAAATGAACATCAGCTTATAAAATGCCTTAAAACAAGCACACACAAGATCACTGCGTCCTCCTCAACACTTATATAAAGAAGTAAATGGTGGAAGAGAAGGAGACGTAACATTAAAATAAATACCTGAAATGTGTCCCACTCTAACACGTCAATGTTTGGGACGGCCACAATTCTGTCGTTCTGTCGGATTCTGCTTAAGAGCGGTTCAAGCCAGCCTAAAGACAAGTTTGCATAAATTAACACATTAGTTAATATAATTTGTAAAACTAACACCAAAATAGACGTTGAATTGTTCGCAGCCAACTCTGATATTGGGCCGCATAACTGACGGGAAACCATGACCTAGTTTTCCCTGGGGGCTGATTTTTTGTATGTATGTTAGAACAATGTACGAGTTTTTCGCCAAATTCTATGAGTCTATGGTTATTTAAAATGAAAAATATTCATAATACTGATATTCCTTATTCTTAAACTGAACTTGTTACATAATATAACCTTAATTTAGCATGCTGTGTTGATTTAAAAAAACGAATTCGTCTTTATACAGTAATACTGAATGTGAGGTCACGCGACGGTTGTGGTCTAATTTCTTAGAATTTTACCTGAGTCCGCTGGCCGTATGGTTATCGAAGGCTACGAATCGGTCCATTGATTTGAGCGGTTTGGAATTACCTGTTTTACAAGTAGAACTAGATGCACGAGGAGCAGAGTCAGGAGTGTGCCCAATAAGCGAGCCACTGAAAAACAACAGTATGAATACTCTTCGATATGTGTTGCGGGAGGTTGAGCACCTATGGGTCTGTCCGGAGTGAAATGCCGTCAGTTTAGTAACCAATAATAAAACCTAACCTGTTTCGTATTTTGTTTTGTTTCTTTCAAAGACATACATTTTGGTGAATGAGCTTAGTTTATGGCCGAGAGATTTTCTTTAGAAATTATTTCCTTGAAAGAAAGACTAAAGTCTCATACCTTTATGTACTTCAACATGTGCATCAAGGAAAACTACAACTTCTGCTGTCACATGTTGAAAGCCAACCATACGTGCAGCGATTAATCCCTTTCTGGTTGGCATACGTACAACTTTGACTATTCCGTTGAAGATCTTAATGTAGTCATCAAGTGGTTTACCAAGGTGTTCTGGAGTAAGAAACAAATTAAAGACAATGAAAAATAAATTTTAAAAATAAACTGCTATGAAGTCGGACGTAGATATGGCGGCTAAAATGTAATCTCTGACTGAATTTTGAGTCAAGACTTGCTTTACTTATTCCCAGTGTCTCACATCAGTCCTCGAGCCGTACACTAACTTCAGTGGTACTTGTAAGTTAGGTTCACGAGTAAAGGATCAAGTTCTGTAGTCAAGTCGTGCACCGTGTGCCCACAGATACATATTGGCTTAAGCTGGATTTGAACCCAGGAATTTCCCAAGCACATGTCATTCTGGTAGCGTGTTATCAAGTTTTCTATCAACGTCTCTTATTCTTCTTCTTCTTCGTTTGATATCCCACAGCTACCAGGTTGTTGCCCAGTGTCGTCACACAGCTACCAGGTTGTTGCCCAGTGTCGTCACACAGCTACCAGGTTGTTGCCCAGTGTCGTGGTTTTCTGTTTTTGTCTTGCGCTGTTCTGGTCGTTTGGGTGATTATTATTTTTGCTCTTTGATAGGATTCTGCTTTGCCATCTAACCATCTTTTTCGTGGTCCTCCTCTCGCCTTCTTTCCTGATTTCTGTTGTAGAAGACTCTTTATACTGTAGAGTTTGGATGTATTCTTATTAAGTGGCCAAACCACTTCATTCTTTGTTTGTCAATGTAAATCCAGAAGGTTCTGTACCAACTTTCTTTCTTATGCTGATGTTAGTGACTCTGTCTTTTCTGGTGTCGTTGGTAAATTTTGCACAGGCACCACATTTCACATGTGGTTATTTTTTGTGACTGAGCTGTGCTTATTGTCCATGTTTGGCTCTGGTAACACAAAGTAGTATGAGAATGCTGTTGATCATCTGTTGCTTAGATGTCAGTGAAATTTGTGGTCTCTTATTATTAAATATGATAAAGTTGCAGATCACATTCCCTGACACAATTCTTCCTGTTCAACATTACATAAATTATTCATCTAGTTAAAATTGACATCTCTGTACTAATAAAGCTGCTATAGTTCTCTAGGTTGTGGTCTGAAAAATGACCGTCTTCTGGACTTGTCAATGGAGACTGTGTGAAATAAAAGTTTGTGGTTCAAGTTCTGTGTTTGATAATTGGTGTTTGCTTGGAGAGCTTATATTCTTGTTTATTTTCTAATTATTTGCAATTAGTCTGTAGAATGCCCTGGTATCACCTACCACAGAGAGCTACACAGAAAAGTATAATGAGTACAAGACAAGAGGAAGACCACGCAAAAGATGGAGCGACGGCATCAAGAACAGCCTTACGAACTTGAATATCAGCTTATAAAGTACCTTAAAAAATCAAACACAATATCACTACGTTTCACCCCCAACACTTCCATAAAGAAGTAAATGGTGGAAGAGAAGAAGAAGAAGTCTGTAGTTGCTTAAAGCTAAATAAAATAAATATATTCTATGAACCATGTTTAACATTCTCGAAACTATCTCTTCTCTTCCACAATTGATGTCTTTATAGAAGTGTGTATGTGGGTGTAGTGATCGTGTGTGTGCTTATTCTAGCACACTTTGTAACCTGTGTTTTTCGAGTCATGGATGCGAGTCATGGACAATAAACAAACAGATCAAAATATCTCTGAGCGCCACAGAGATTTGGTTTTATAGAAGAATGATGAGAATCTGATGGACTGCTAAAATGACTAATGTGAAGTTGTTGAATGAGGTCAAGACACAGAGAACGCTTATCATCAATATAAGAAAGAGGCAGTTAACATTTTTCTGGCATGTGGTGAGAAATGGAGGTTTAGAACACATTGTGACAACTGGTAAAATCAAAGAGAAACAAGACAGAGGAAGACAGGGAGAGATAATTTTGAATAGCCTGACTTCATGGCATGGAAGAGCGTCAACATCTGAAATGATAGCAAACACCAGGGACAGAGTTTTGTGGTGATCCATGATCGCCTACTCCAGCCGGCACGGCACCTGATGATGACGATGAACCTGTTATTCACTCTCTTGAAGCTGTTCTTGATGCCATCGCTCCGTCTTTTGTGTGGTCTACTCTTGCTCTGTACTCGTTGTACTTTTTCAGTGTGGATCTCTGTGGTAGACGATACCAGGGCATTTTTGGAAGATGCCCGAACCATTTAATCTGTTGTTCTTTTATGAATTGCATGACTGGTTTCACCAATAATATATCGATATAAGAAAATATTAATGTAGTTATATTCAATAATTCTCCACGCACGAAACTTCTAGGTGATAAGTTCAGGGCCGTGCGGAATATTTTCTCAGTATGATGCAAGTCTTCGAAATGCCGCCCCTTAATTAAATGTTTTTTCCTTAAAATAACCTTCAATTGTATTTTTGATGTTGCTGCTGATGCCGCCCCCTTACGGTGCCGCTTGATGCCTCTCTGTATCCTAGCACGCCATGGCCCAGTTTCATTTAGCTACTATAGTTAAACATTTCAACAGCAGAACACAAACACAATAACCATTGAGAATATTCCTAATATTCTGATCTTAATCGCTTATCCCTTTTCAGAAGTATAGACTAGGAATTTTGTGTCTGTATGAAGTTGAATTTTGCACTCTTGTAACTTAACCCATCTACTTCAGAAACTGTTGGTACCAATTATTAGATGTGTTACTGTAGCACATATCATCAAGGTAAGTATCCTTTATAAGACGTTGCTCTCTGCCGCGCAACACATGGCTGAATTGCCAATCTTGAATTATGTATACATGTGGCTGTGGAGTCGATAGTGTCCTGTTCTAATGCGCAGAATGATAACTCCGCCTGAATTAATCATAATTGAACAAAACAAATATTAGCCGATTATCGACCTTTTGATGATTATTATATTCATAAAATATAACAATTATTATGTTCAAACACGGCACCAAACAATTAGCTTCTCGTAGACGACTGCTTACAAAACATGAAAAATATAATTAAAGATCATCATCAAGGTGCGTGTACTTTATAGGACGTTGCTCTCTTTGCAGCCTCATCTGAAATTCACTCTGTCTCTAGCCAGTTCACCCACCTCGACGATGGTCATGTTCATGGTTTCTTTAATATCCTGTAGCCATCTTCTTCTTGGTCTGCATCTGCATCCTGGGACTCTGCACTCTTATATTGTTCTCTTCAGGCCATCGTGAAGCTTGATAAGACCAAAGTATCTAATTTTCTGTATAGTATGTTGTTTATCAGCCAATTGTCTTTTACATTCAGTTCTTTCAGAATATCAGTGTTCTTACTTTTTTTCGTCCATGGTATTTGTAGGATCTTTCTGTAGCATTTAGTTTCGAAGGCCTGGATTTTCGCTCTTGTTGTTTGTGTCCATGATTCACAACCATAAGTAGCCACTGGAAAAATGCATGTTCTCAATATTTTTAATTTTAATATTTTGCTGGTGCTTTGCCACATGTTCTTCATAGTGTTTAACTTCTTGATGGCTATTGCTAATCTTCTTGAGATCTCTTTGGAGCAATCGCCATTATTTTTTACTATTGATCCCAGGTCTCACATTTACTGAGGAGGTCAGAAAGTAATGCACCACACTTTTAGTCTCTGGTAATAATGAAGACAGGATCATGAAATTTCGCACACTTGTAGTATGACATGTATTGATTGTGTCCACCAAAAATCACCGTTTTCTGATCAATAGAACGCATGCAACAAACCGTTGAAATGGGGTATATCAACAATGTCCTTTACAAATAGAGAATTGTTATAGAATTTCTGGCTGCGGAGAAAGAAAATGTGGTGAACATTCATAAACGATTGTGTGCAGTTTACGGAAGTTGTACAGTCGATAGGAGCACTGTCAGTCGCTGGGTTCAGAGAATTAAAGGTAAAGAAAATGGACATATGGTGCTGTAGGATTTACCGCGCTCTGGACGTTCTGCCGCGGCTTTGAGTCTCGAGATGTTGAACAGCGATGATGCCATTATTCGTGAGGATAGGCTTATCACCAGCCAACAATTGGCATTGCAGTTTTCAATCAGAAAGGGGAGTGCAATTGCAATGTTCAAAACTCTCAAATATTCAAAGATTTGCGCGAGGGGTACCTCGGTGTCTAACAAATGATCACAAATTCCAAAGGAAAACAATCTTTTCTGAATTGTTGGAACTTTACAATGTTGAAGGGGAAAATATTTTGTTCAATATCACTACCGGTGACCAAACTTGGGCACATCATTGTGAACTTGAGACAAAAATGCAATCGATGGAATGGCATCATTCGAATACACCAAAGAGGAAATATTTCAAGACATCTTCATCAGCAGAAAAGGTCATGATCACGGTACGTGACGTTTTGGCGCCGCCGTTTTGGCGCCGCCGTTTTGGCGCGACCGTTTTGGCGCAGGAGGTTGTCGCAGTCGTTTTTGGGGCAGGACGTTTTGGCGCACAGATTCCTCAATAAATTTCAATAACCTTAATATTATTTTAATTTTGAGTGTACATTTATATTAACTCTAATGAAACAATATACTTATACATCAGTGTTTATTGGAACAAATGTCAGGTGTCTGAATTATATCATCAACCGTTTTATTTGAGATGATCGAGAATTGACACGCTTACCGACTGAGTGTCACATCTTGTCCATCGCAAATGTCAGAAATCCTGCCCCTTCCAAATGTTAATAGCTTGACCCGTTTACTTACGTAATAGTATTTGGTGTTATGTGCGTGTCACATCTTGTCCATCGCAAATGTCAGAAATCCTGTCACTTGCGCATAATTTTTTGATGCATTAAAAACACGGACTTTCGGAAAACTTATTAAAGGTAAAATATTGGACAAGATTCGTTAAACTTTATTCAAGTTTTATAAGTTGATTATTTGCATTGGCTAAAAGTAAAATATTTAACAGTATTCGTTAAACGTTTTTTAATTTATATATTTTGCATTGCATTGGATTTATTAAAAATTTATAATTTATTGAAAACAGTTATTTATAAACGTTAAGTTAAATATGAAGTTATTTTTAAATGGCGCCAAAACGGTCGCGCCAAAACGGTCGCGCCAAAACGGCTCTGCGCCAAAAAAATCCAGCGCCAAAACGGTCGCGCCAAAACGGTCGCGCCAAAACGGTCGCGCCAAAACGGTGGCGACAAAACGGTTGCGCCAAAACGGCGGCGCCAAAAAGTCCTGCTTCGTCATGATCACTGTCTTTTGGGACATTTATGGTGTGATTCTCGTGGATGCGATGTCAAGAGGTGAAACAATCAACTCGGCATCTTACATCAGTTCACTGACAAAACTCAAGAAACTGTTCTGCAGAGTTTGTCCTAACAAGAAATCATCGGATTTGTTGCTCCAACACGACAATGCACACTCTCACACAAGTCTGGCAACACGGGAAGCAATCAACAGACTTGGTTGGACTGTGCTACCCGATCCACCATATAGCCCTGATCTGGCTCCATCTGATTTTCATCTGTTCGATCCCTAAAAATTACTGTGTGGCACACGGTTTGACAACGACGAGGATGTGATTCGCGCAGTTAAGAAATGGCTACGTGAGCAAGACAAAACTTGGTACAGACTAGGCATCCATTGCCTTGTTCCGCGCTGGCGTAAAGCCTTAAACTTGAATGGAGATTATGTGGAAAATAGGTAGTATTAAGGATATGTTGGGGAATAATCTGTGAAAATTTCACCACATTTTTTCCAATAGTTTATTTTCAAAAAATTGTGGTGCATTACTTTCTGACCACCCTTCGTACAAATACAAAAAGGCTTATCATATCTGTTTGTACAAACACTGTTCAATCGAATATAATCTGATAAGAAAGTTCGGGAAAAATAGGAAGTCGCGGTGGAGCTACTGTGCATGTGTATTGTAGTAAAGTAGCTCATCTAGATAACTCTGTAGTGTAGATTTGAACTTGTCCACATTCTGGGTATGGCAAGCTGGTCATGGGACAAAACAAGGACAAAACAATTAAATGACATGTTTAGTATGTACATACAGAGACTAACCTCTTTGAGAATTATCATCCACAAGGATGATCTCAGTGATAAGATGTCTTGGTCCAGCATCCAGTATACTGTAAACAGTTCTCAGCAGAGCTGACCACATTTCCTCATAGAAAATGATAACCACCCCAGCTGTAGGCAGTGCTGATGTATTGTATGTTATATTATTACATCTGAAAGTCAATGAGAAAAAAATAAATAGTAGACTATTCTATATCGTCCGTCTACGTTCTAAATCATTTTTTGGAAATGTTTCAAAAATTTCAAGCAGTGTCGGCTCCTCTTTAAGAGCCAGTGAGGCCTGGCCCCACCAAAAATAATATGCAACGTGTATTTCTTATTTTATTAATTATGTGTTCATAATTATTAATTTTAACATGATAGTGATTACCTTTGAAAGTTAAATATACGACGGAAAAATATATTAAGTATCTCTCTCGATCACCGTCCAGATCGATGTACCAGACCTCTACATAAATTCTGTTCATATGGAAATCTGATTCATGCAGCCATATCATGAGTGTGTTTACGTCACATCTTCAGCACCATTTGGAGCCCTGGTGCTTATACTTCGGCGATGTGTCCGGTTTCAGACAGCGTTTACTCGGTTCGCTCTCCGTTATGTAGCCATCTAGTGTTTTTACGGTGTGGGGTAGCTAACCCCACTTCCTACATCCTTAGTCGCCTCTTACGACATCGTGGCAGGTAACAGTGGTTCTATTCTTTACATCCCAATTTGGGCCCCGGTAACCACTCGGGCAATATTAAGTCTGAAATTCAGCGTCTTTTCTCCCTCATTAGCATACTTCACTCATTTCCAGTGCACTATATTTTAGGGTCAGTAGAAATGTGGTATATTTAGACTGTCTGTTAACATAGTGACCTCTGACCTCTCTCTCTCGACTGGTTACAGAGACAAGTATGTGATTTTCATTCATTCATTAGAAAAACTCTTACGCGGCAAAGCCATTGCCGTTTTAAACGGTGTTATTGCGCTAAAAGCTAGTACGTGTGCGTTTTAATTTGCGTTCTAGGCAAGATGAGTCGCCCTTGTTGTGTTATATCCGTGTTTATGTAGTGTGGTCTTGATATTGTCTATCCATCGTTTTCTGCCTCTTCCCTTGGCTCTAACACCTGATCTCTTTTTATTGTATGTTGTTAGTGGAGGTTGGTTTTATTCCATTCTCATTAAATGTCCAAACCACTGCATTTGTTGTATTTCGATGTATTGGGTGCATGAAGTTACGTCCACTCTGCTTCTGATGTCCTCATTTCGTAGTCTATCTTTCCTGGTGACTGCCCCTGTGAAATAATTAACTAACCATCAAATAATAATTTATGGCAATCGGCCGTTCCATCAATATTCATATTTGTACGAAAATGTAGTTTAGACAAGTTGACGAGGTGTGACCTACTTTATAACATGGTGATTGTAAGACAAATAATAGCAAATACTAAAATATAGCCTAACCCAAAACCATGATTTTTCAGAAAATTATTTTGTCTGGCATCACCAACAAAAATTATCACGAGCCGCCACTGCTTCCATGTATACCCAGTATTCTTCTAATAAGCCTTCCTTTGACACTTCTTAACAAACGTTCTATTTTCTGATCTGTTTTATAAGTCTCAGATCTATTCATAAATGAGAACTATCCTAACACATGTGTCGTGTATTCTATGTGTTGTCTTGTATGATCTGATGCTCGTCCATCACGGGTGATGATGACCACACAAATTTTCATCCAAGGGAATGTAGTTGCACTATGTTTGTCTGTGTGTGCGTAGATGACTAGTGAGCCCGATACGGGCTTGAAATGTTCTTGTACAGTGTGGGAAGGTATACTTGCATTTGTGGGAAGTTTTACTGCTTTTTGTTTTGTTTTGTTTTGTCTTATATAGATAATTAATCAAATACAAACTCTGGCATATCAAGAGTAATATCCCTTCGAAACGGAAGTGTGTCACTGACGAACTGATTAACTTTATAGTTTTGAAGGCCAAGGTTGTAGATATTCCTCTCTCTGTCATTAAGGAGACTTCTGTTGATATGAAGGCCAGCTCCGTTGTGACCTGGAAGATATTGTGGAAGATTGTGGAAAACGGTAATGCCTGCACAATTACTAATGTTACTGATTAAATTTTTAAATGTAAAAATGATAAAAGACGTTGTAAAGAGAAGCTGGAAGAGTTTCAAGAACATGTTTAAAAATGTGGAGTATAGATATTGATGGAGATTAGTATGTAGACTGTAACCAGACAGTTTAACAAAGACAGCTCTGAGATAGACAGCCGTTAAAAGGAAATGGTTAGATCAAATACAATCTGAAGAAAGATGGTGTAAAGGGAAGTGAGAGCGTGTCGACTTGCACGGAACACCGTGTACAGAAATAAAATCGATGTTGAATCGATCAAACGATTTAAGCAGTTTGGAGTTACCCGTTGTTCAAGTCGAACTGGATGCCTGAGAGGCAGAGTGAGAGGTGTGTTTAATCAGCGAGCCACAGCAACCATCAGTATGCATACTCTTCGATATCTGTTGGGGGAGACTGAGCACCAATGGGTCTGCCCAGAGTGCAATGACGTCAGTTTAGTAACCAATAAACAATAACCAATAACCAATAGGTTACATGTGAGCTTGTCTGTACTCTCATTGGAGCAAAATCAAAGATAGTATTTATTATTCAGCTCAATCCTCGCCAACATATTTCCTGCTAGTCATTATGTGTTCAACTATACTTTATACTTGTGTCCAAAGAACACAGCTGAAGGATGAATGCTTTCTGAATCTCTAGGATTTTACTATGGGTAACAATCATCACAAAACTCGCCGAGTGGTTACCGGGGCACAAATTTGGGTGTAAAGAATAGAACCACTGTTACCTGCCACGCATGTCGTAAGAGGCGACTAAGGAGGTTTGGATGAAATCGGATGCACATGTTCTAAACGTGTAGAAGTACATGCATTTAGGGGCCAACCAAACCAATGTGCAACGTATACACGTTCTTGGGAAAGATCAAACATATCACAAAGAGCGATTAAAATTGCTCGCAAAGAACGAACGCAAAGGAGAAGATCAGAAAACTGCACAAAATTATTGTCTCTTCCATTACTTTAGTCACCATCATTCGCATTTCCTTCCAGTCACATAGTGTACATACATATCATCCAATCACTGAGAGTGCTTGCAAATCATCCAATCACAGAGAGTGTTTGCAAATCATCCAATCACAGAGAGTGCTTGCAAATCATCCAATGAAACACAGATTGAACAAATGATCTACTAATAACAATTTAAAAATGATAATCGTGGCATATCCTTTTTACGGGACGTAGCCATCAACAACAGTAAATGAGTCGTCTATTTTCTAGGCAATACTTATACGTTCAGTAGATTTCCTTTTGCTTTCTGAACTGAGAGGTCTATTTTTACAGTTAGTAAGAATCCAAGGGAAATAATTTGCTTTCAAACTTGCCAACCGTGGAATTTGAACCCAGGTACGCTTGGATTTTGATGGAACTCACTACTGCTTAAGCTACAGAAGCTCTCAATAAGGCTTTAGGGAAAGAAAACCCCATTTTATAACACCTCATTTATTGAGTTATACTATTTTCTTTTCCGATCCAGAAGCACTTGAGCTTTCAACTCTTCAGCTCGGTGTCATGGACATCGTAATCTTTCGGTTCGTTGCCCCGAACACCGTAAATCTGGAGAATCTGTGGCTTTTCTGCCGCCCGCGGAATTGAACCCGCACTCACAGGGAGCTTGTCACCCGTTGTCCAACGCGCTACGAACACGCTAGGAAGGCGGACGAGTTATACTATAGAATGGTATAGGGTCAGGTTTGTTTGATCATAGAGTGGGTCATCACAACTTTTAGGTCCCATCAAGTCTGTTTGTTTTTAATAGTATACTTATATTAGTTAACATTCAATAGCATCAAATATTATTTATGTATTCAATGATGATTATCACATAGCTTGTTCTCACTGGCGGCTCGTCATTAAGGTCCAGTGGGGCCGGGCCCTACCCAAAAAAATGTATAACGTGTATTTATTATTTTATAAATTAAAATATAGCAACTAAAAACCATGATTTATCCGGAAAAAATGTCTGGCCCCACCAACAAAAATGTCCCTGAGCCGCCACTGCTTGTTATGAGCACAGGACCGTGCGGTATATTGTCTCAGTATGATGCAAGTCTTTGAAATGCTTTCCTTAAGTTTTTTTCCTTTACAATAACCTCCAATTGTGATGTTGATTTCACTGCTTATGCCGCCCCTCTTATGGTGCCGCCTGATGCGCCCCTCTGTATCATAGCACGACCCGGCCCTGTCTGAGCAGAACTTTACCACTTTAATAGTTCTTAGGAAGTTTTCTCTCTCTATCTTTCTTGTAAATCAGATGATCTGTCTCTACAGCCTTCACGCTCAAATCATCATTTACATCATGAATACATCTTCTCAGTGGTCAGATGCAACAAAGCAAATCAAATGATAGGGCAAATGGCGCCAATTTTAAGATGCAAACACGTCACCATGAACACAAAAGAGCAATGTTCAACACAATCTTTCTCCCCACATTATGTTACCAGTGCCAAACCTGGACGCTGACAACAAACGATAGAAGAAAACTAGTCACAACAGAGATGAAGTGTCTACGCAGAATGCTGGGTGTAACAAGAAGAGACCGGTTGAGAAATGAAGACATCGGGAAAAAAAGTGGGTACAACATCAGTACTAGACTTCATCAAGAAACAACAAATTAAATGGTTCGGTCACGTAAGCAGATTACCATCAGACAGTGCACCCCAAAGAGCAATGCTGCTCCGATACAATGGGTACAAAGCAAAAGGCCGGCCACGCAAAAGATGGACCTCAGAGATAACAGAGGCGACGAAAGAGACTATCTACGAAGCGCATACTAGGGCCCGTTTTAGAAATCTCTTCCTGACCTGACGCTGTGAGGCATACAGGATTCGAGAAAGAAGAAGAAGAAAAGTGGTCTTATTCTTCTTTTCCTATTTCCGAGATGCTTCCATCCATAATTGTCTTCTCCAACTATTCGCGCCTTTTTATATATCCAAAATACTTCAATTTTCTCATTTTTTAAAGTAGATTTAGCCAGTTTTCGTTAACTGTGGGTTCTTTCTGAGTACTTCTCTTCTATGCCTATAGTTTTATCAATAATAAATTGCCAATATTAGATACAAACAAATAGTATTTATGTTTGAAAAAACCACTGTTAGATACTGACAATGTTTACAAAGGTGAACTTCAAAAATAAAAATTATTGTTGTGCATCGTCCACATTTTTGTTTCTAAATTGTAGTCAAGAGAAAATCTTTTAAGAACCACTACTCTAAAAATAGATTGATCTTTGAGATATAGTTGACATGACTATAACTGGAACTCACCCAAATCCCCTGGTACAGATTTTTTTGGCCAACCAACATCGAATTCTCTCTGTGAGTGGATCATTTCCATGCACATGTTGCACTTCCTCACATCGTCGGACACGTTGCATTCTTTATTAGTTATTGATGTCACAACTGACTTTTGTGCCAAATCTTTGATCTGTATGTTCACACAAACAAAACGGAGGTAACCTATAAAGGTATCTGAGGAATTATTATTATCATTAATATTATATGTGTGTGTGTGACTGCCGATGTTAGAAGTGAGTGTTGACAATAAATAGATTATGTTAGTTACATAATTCGAGGAGTCTGGAGCCATTTGTATTATCTACTTCTGTGGTCTCCAAAATGTTTCCAAAGTGCCCTAGATATGTTTCCCCTCCTGTTCTGTCAGTGCCTAAATGTGCCTTGAAATTGTCCATTACGAGTAGTCCTCTCCCCCTACCCCCCCCTACCCTTTTTTCCTTATTTTAATATTATTTATATTTTCAATTGATGGCCTTATAATATTTTGTCAAATATTTCTCCCAATCATTAGTGATATTACTAGCTATTGTTGGGCTGAAATCGGATGCACGTGTCCTAAAAGTGTAGAAGTCTATGCGTTTAGGGGCCTACCAAACCAATGTGCAACGTATACACGTTCTTGGCAAAGATCAAACATATCACAAAGAGTGATTAAAATTGATCGTAAAGAACGAACGCAAAGAAGAAGACTAGCTATTGTCTATTGTATTTTCCCAGGTGGATGATAGAATTGGTTGTTCACTCTTGCCGTTAAGAGTCGGCGTAGATCTTTAATTTGCGTTCCAAGGCTAGATGAGTCGGCCTTGTTGTGTTATATCCGTGTTCATTTAGTGTTGTCTTGATATTGTCTGTCCATTTTTTCTTTCTCTTCTCTTAGCTCTAACGCCTGGTCTATTTTTATTGCATGCTGTTATTGGTGGTTGGTTTCATTCTATTTTCATTAAATGTCCAGATCACTGCATTTGTTGACTTTCAACGTAGTTGGTGCATGAAGTTATGTCCACTCTGCTTCTGATATCCTCGTTTTATAGTATATCTTTCATGGTAACCCCCACTGCCTTACAGCTCCTTGAAAAGATAATTATTCTAGCAATATTATACACTGTTGGCTTGCCGGGCCCGTCACATTTGGGATGTTAGTCACTGATGTTATGACCTTACAAGATGCTAAATATGACAAGGCGTGTAAATTTTAATGTTTGTGATGTTTTCCCCAATTTTTCTTAACGTGCCCGTCATGATTCTCTCTGAGATGTAAATCTGTGGTTGGTATTGATTTAGCTTTAGTTAGGTCTATAATCAATCCTACGCCACGCTTTGTCCTTTCGTCCCCCACCCCCATCCGGAGTATACGTAGGTGTAGTCTAGATAATCACAATATATATGAGATTGCAGTAAAACTATTAGATTGGCGAAACACATAATCACAAAGTACTGTAGTTTTACAAATTACAAAAACAATGACAATATACAGCAACGTTTCGACCAACAAGCCTTTATCAAGTATATATTCAAGTTGCATGTCTTCAAGTTATATATTTACTTGATATTTTATTGTTTCTCTTCTTTTATATTTCTAGTTTTTATGTGTTTTTTGTGTTACATTTATTTCGTTATTCGTTTTTATTCCCAGATTTTCATTAGCAACGATTGAATGTCTCCATATCTAGTCGTCCATATGTAATTGTTTTTTTAAAGTTGTCATTCCTGTTGTTTGTTTGCTTGATAAAGGCCTTGTTACACATTATAACAGTTTGCCAACGCCCCCCCAATCACATATATACATGCTCTATTTTCTCTAGGACATAGAAAATTTATATTTATTTCTGTCATACATGGTCAATTTTCAAATGGCTATATGCATGAAAGAGAAATTTGACGAAAAAATGAATCATGTAAGACAGGTAAAGGATGAATTTAAATGCAGAATTCAAATTTTAAATGATTATTTAATAGCAAAATCACGAAAATAATTTATTTTAAAATATTTATTATTAATTTCTTCTTTAAGAAGCCACCGACCCATAATCGCCTGTACACCACCCCCGCCCTTACCCCCAAATTTTTCTGAACCTACTATCGGCCCCCTCTAGAACGCTTCAGCGTCCATTGGGCAGTATCCCCACTTTGGGAAAAGCTGCCCTAGATGTATCACACGTGCACTATAAGTCTATCACATTCAAGCTTGAATATACAAATTATATTTCTTTGCAGGCTCATTCTCTCTTGAGATCTGCTGTTTGCAAGGCTCATCCGTCTTGAGATCTGCTGTTTGCAGGCTCATCTACTCTTGACATCTGCTTGATGTAGGATTATATTTATACTACACAAGAATGGTCTTGCGGTGTTATCTTGGCAGACTTGCATTGAGCTTAATAACTATAGTCTGTCCATTAATTCGTGAGCACGTTTGAAATTGATTTTCTCGAAAACTACCTGTTGGATCTCAGTGATTTTTGCAAGCAGCCTTAGAATATCCATGACGCTAGAGAAATATTTTTTCCAAGAAAATTTGATGTAGTTTGAAATATTTCTTCTTCAGGTTATATTAAAATCAACCTCACCGGATTGTACACAATAGTAACAGATTTACGGTACACAGGCGCGTTGTTCTAAAAATACATTATGGTAACATTGAAATATCGTGAGTTTCACGAAATCCCGTGCACCTAACCCAGTCGACTTTGAAAGCGGAAAGCATATGACGTTATAATTGGGATACCATTGTATAGTTATAGGCGTATCTCGCTATTTGTATGAAGCTATTGTATCATATTTGTTGGCTTATCAAAACTGACATTGATATCACATTCATAATGAGTCTGAAGTGCACATTTATAACAATGCAGAAGGTTACAGTTTTACTATACCAACACTTCCGTAGGGAATCTAAGAGAGGTCATCTATATTGCGATATTCATAACCCTGAGAAACGAGCGCAACTGGCGCTTGGTCTGAATAGAGAATCCTTTTCCCGATGGATTAAACAGGACACAAAGTGCACTAATGTCAAGCAAGGAAGGAAAAGAACAATTGACGACTTTGACATAGATGTCATAAGACGGAGCTCTTGAAAATGTTTGCGACAAATCAACTTGTTACTCTCAGGAAACTGAAATTAAAACTGCAATCAGATTGCAGCATAGACATTTATAAAAGTACTCTATGAAAAATTGTAAGAGCCGCCGGCTTCACCTTCAGAAAAACTATAGGCGGCAGGAATATTATTTGTGAAAAGCCACATTTAATTGCTGCCGAAGTAAATACCTGAAGCAGATCCGTGAGCGGCGGAGGCAATGCTATGATATTGTATATTTGGACGAATCCTGGGTCAATGCTCACCACACCAATGCTAAAGAATGGCAATCAGTAGACGGTGAACAGAAAAGAAAAATACCAAGCAGCAAAGGCCAGCGTATTATACTAACACATGCAGGAAGTAGTGAAGAAGGTCTTGTCCATGACGCTGGACTTATTTTCCAATCAAAAGTACCGACGGTAGGGACTACCACACAAATGAATGGACATATTTTCAGGCACTGGATGGAGAAAGATCTACTTCAAATTCTAAACAGACCATCATGCTTGGTAATGGATAATGCATCCTATCACAACGCAGTATCAGCGGAAGACAAAGTACTAACTGCATCAAATACAAAAGATCAAATTAGGACTTGGCTTGCTAAGGAAAATGTCAGCTTCGATGATACATATTTGAAACCCGAGTTGTTGCACCTGGTGAGGATGACAAATAAGACAAAGGTGTTTCATATTGACAAAATCATTGCGGAATACGGCCACACGTCTTTGCGACTACCTCCATATCATGCTCACCTCAATCCGATAGAGCTTGTCTGGGCTAAAGTAAAGGGCAAGTTGCCGAACAGAACAGGACGTTTAAAATGTGTGATGTTGAAGTTCTGACACGTGAGTCCCTCTCAATGATAGACATGCAGTTCTGGAAGAAGTGTGTTGAACATGTGCTCCGAGAGGAAGACAAGTACTGGCACCGAGATGGATTACAATTTGTCCAGCCAGTAACAATTATCAACCTCATGGAATCGTCAGATTCGGGATGATACAAATCATATTTTGATTACAGACTGAGAAATAGCAACGTATACATTTCCATATCCAAATGCGTCTACCATCATACAATTTGTGGTGAAGTTAAGACACCCTGGGGTCTAATGGTGACCGAAGGGAGGACTAACTGTTGCATATTGTATCCAAGTTCACGGTTGCACATAAAGGGCAACACACTTAATTACTTGACCTATCAAGTTAATATGGAGATACACCTATGAATAGAATTGACATGGACAAATTCTAGGGATACTGTAAAATCTAAAATTTGAGCCCCGTATTTGCAATTGTCATAAAAGATCAAAGGAATGTGCCGATGTGCAAAATCCGTAGCATCTATGGACTACTGGTTAGCTTTATTTTAGAGTCATGGATATTCTAAGGCTGCATGCAAAAATCACTGAGATCCAACAGGTAGTTTTCGAGAAAATCAATTTCAAACGTGCTCACGAATTAATGGACAGACTTTTTTATAGCTGCTCTGAAATGACAAGACACTGTAGGACATCGTTACTGTAGCGGTCATCATTCAGGTTCCTGACCACACGATAGAGATTAAATGTGGTGCATGTACTAATAGTTTCTGACACCATCAACGACCATCAACTATATTAGTTATACTCAAGGACAGTAGCATCACTAAACAGCTCACATCAGTTTAGTTTAGTTTAGTCGTCGGATCATCATCACTGCACGGCGAACCAATTAGTCCATTAGGGCTCGATCTCCCCTCATTATTTCCTTCAGTGTGTCGCAACTAACGACACCGGTTCTTTGTTGGTTTACTATTCTTCTGTGGTTACCAGTTTTTTTTTTTTAGTTTTAGTCGTCGGATCACCATCACTGCACGTCGAACAAATTAGTCCATAAGTGCTCCGATCTCTCCCTCAGTATGTCCATCAGCGTGTGGCGACTAACGACACCGGTTCTTTGTTGGTTTACAATTCTTCTTTGTCTGCCAGCATAGCGTTCTTGTCGAGCTACACCACACTTAACTTTGAGTTCTTGCAGTCTGGTTAGTGTTGTGGATGCACCGCTATTACGTGAATCATGTACACGCCCTCTCTCCTTAAGGAATTTATAATATCAGCCTGGTCCATTGCTCGTCCGCTTTGGACAGCAGCCATACCTGCAAGCCTATCCGCACGTTCATTCCCCTTACACCTGCATGCCCTGGTACAAAAATAAAACTGATCTTTGTCAGCTTAGGTTACCAGTGTATGTATACACAAAATCGTCCATCGTTATACGTAAATACAAATCGAAACTCATCCGTGAACATTACGTTATCCCACAATGCACTTTCACAACGCTGACTGATTGATTGGACCATTATCACTTCACTTCATGAGTAACCATGTGTGCTCCGATCTCTTTCTTACACAGAAAGTTCACAATGCTATGAACTGCATAAACCATACTACACGTCATGAACAGCAGACTAAATCAAAATGCTTAATCAAGCAAAAGTTAAAAGAGACCAAAAAAGCACGTTGGACAATGGTACAGTGTCACACAGGTCTCTAAAAAAACCTAAAGAACTTTTGTTATTGAATCATTTTGATACATGAATCGTCATCATCACCATCAAATAGTTTGTCCTGAGATGAACTTTGACACCGTAACAATCCTTCATAATTTCTTTCTATTATAGACTAGATGGTCCGCCTCTACAGCCATCATGCTTATAACATCAGTGACTTGCTGAATTTATCTTCTCCGTGGTCTTCCTCTTCTACTATTTGCCGGTATGAACTCTTCCATGATGGTCTACTCCAGCCATTCGGATCTTTTTATATGTTCAAAATACATCAATTATCTCATTCTTATTTGTAGCATAAGCCAGTTTTGTTTGTTTTTTGGTTCTCTTCTCTGTCCATCATAAACGGTGGGCTCTTCTGTAACACTTATATTCAAAAGCACATATATGTTTTTCCACCGCCTTGTTAAATGTCCATGATTAACGCCCACGCTTCAGAAGCATGAAGCGTAACTGAAATGTCCATGATTAACGCCCATGCTTCAGAAACATGAAGCGTAACTGGAATGCCCATGATTAACGCCCACGCTTCAGAAACATGAAGAGTAACTGAAATGTCCATGATTAACGCCCACGCTTCAGAAACATGAAGAGTAACTGAAATGTCCATGATTAACGCCCACGCTACAGAAACATGAAGTGTAACTGAAATGTCCATGATTAACGCCCATGCTTCAGAAACATGAAACGTAACTGAAATGATAACGAAAATTGTAAAGTAACTTAAAATCATGGACAGACAGAAACGAAAAAATAAGAGACATTGAAGAAAGCTTACAAATCTGGAAGCGTGGTCCGGTAGTACATTACAAGACATGACGGTACTGTAGAATGTGAATACTGCAAAGCAAATCCAGACTAAAAACAAAACTTTCAGCATAAAATAAATTTTGTTTTGGTACTTCATCATTAATATTTCCTTGTCTGGTGCTTCCCTGATAAAGAAAGAAAAAATATATATTTAACGTCATTTTATAAACATGTATAGGGGCGGCTCGTCATTAAGGGCCAGTGGGGCCCAGCCACACCAAAAAACGAAAGAGTGAATAACTTCCTAGAAAAGATAAATAATAGTAAATACTCAAAAAATAACCATGACTTTTCCGAAATTGTGTGCCTGGCCACCAAGAAAAATGACCACGAGCCGCCACTGAGCATGTACATATATTTACAATGTAATACTGATATAATAGTTACATATGACAGTTTAGCTTTACTTCTTATAGCAATCTAGCACGTTATCTGTGGAATCAAAATTATGCAAACATATGGGGAATACCTAAACAATTTATTTTCGTATGCCTGCTATAAATTTAGGCGTAGTTATAGCCTCGAATACCACGGAAGTGTCGTCACATCTGATAGTAGACTAGACAGAGAGATCGAAATTATAATCCAGCATGAAAAACAACAAAACATACCAACTTACTCCAATCTTGAAACACCCAGCAATTCCAGTAGAGACTAAAGACAGATTATATAAATGCAAGTCAGTTTTATGTGCTTTTGAGTTATTTCTATTTGTTCTCTTCTCTGTCCAAGATATATGAAGACTCTTCTGTAACACTTATATTCAAAAGCACATATGTGATTTCCCACTGCCTTATTAAATGTCCATGCTTCACACCCAAACTAATGGTTGGGGAACAGATTGTGAATATTAAAAAATGATGTGCAACAAAGAACCAAATCAATACAGTGTAATCGCCTTCTCAGTATTATCAAAAAGCTATGAAAACGATGGCGGTAGCTAGGGCGTTGAGCTGGCTAGGTGCAGAGAATTATAAACATTTATGTCTTGTGAGGGATTCAAAGAACGAACTCGAGAAAATTCAGTCTAGCTACATACGACATGACTGGATCGACATATTTAATATCATCACAATTAATCTATATAATGTTTGTTTTCGAAGGACGTCATGTGGATGGGAAGTGCAATAACTGAACATATCGTCTGGCTGACACAGCTGTGATCGCTGAGGGACGTGTAATGAACAGGTCAGACATCATCAATGTCGTAAGAGAAGAAGATCGATTGAATAGTTGTTTAATAGACGCGTATGCGTCAACATTCCTTTCCTAGAGTGAAGGAGATGTGACTCAAATTACATTGACCAAATACTGACCACATTGTCTAAAACTTACATTAACCACATTGTCTAATAGTTACATTGACCAAACAATTACCACAATGTCTAATAATTACATGGACCAAAAACTGACCACATTATGTAATAATTACATTGATCATACATTGGCCACATTGTCTAATAATTAGATTGGCCGAACACTGACCATATTGTCTAATAATTACATTGATCAAACATTGACCACATTGACCAAATTGTTTGTTTGACCAAATTGACGACAACTGATAAACTGCATATTTATTCCAACTCTCTACTATCAGTGCCAAACATGGCCCTGACTAAGACACAAGAAAGAAAGATTACAACATGTGAAATGAGAAATCTACGAAAAGCTGTCAACGTTACAAAGAGAGATAGAGTGAGAAACGAGTATCAGAAGCATCGTTGGTACTATACCATGCATACAGTACACCGAGAAGCAAAGAATCAAGTGGTTCGGCCATCTAATGAGAATGGAACCACATTTACTACCATCACGTGCCTATAATAATCGACACTCAGGGCGCAGAGCATGAGGCAGGCCAAGTACACGATGGATAGATAACATCTCAGAGTCCAAGCGAAAGCATGGACTGACAACGTCAAGCGCAACACACCTGGCACAAGATGGAAACTAACTCTCCCCACGGCGCTTCACGGCAAATGTGGTTAAGATAAGATAAGATAAGAAGACTAAATTGTGTAGTACTTAAGCTGAACAAATTGTTAAGTAATGACATCGATAAAACTGTCCAAGAGTTGCATCGGTATCGATAGGGAAATACAAGGATATCATGTCTAAACATTTATTCTATTAATTTATTTAAGAATTTCATCGATCTAATTGACGAAATATTTCTTCCATCAAATTTTAAGAATTTCTTCAATTAAATTATTTTAAGAATAACATCGAATAAATTTAATAATAATTACATCAATCAAACATCTATAAAGCCAAGTTGTCTACGCATATCTTTGGTCCAATTGTTGTTAATATTTTACTGCTGTTTTACCACATGCTCTTCATAGTGTTTAACTTCTTGATTGCTATTGCCAATCTTCTTGAGATCTCTTTGAAGCAGTCTCCCAAATTCAGTTACCAAGAATTACATCAGTCAAAGTCTGTAAGAATTTATATCGATTACATTGACTGAGAATAAGATGTACCAAGTTGTCTAAGCATACCGTCGAATCCAATTGTTTAAGAATTACATTGATCAAATTGAATATTAATAACACCGATAACGTAGTTAAATAATTCTTCTTCCAACTTCCCTTTAAGCATAATGAATCAACAAATGCCCTCCAGTCAGATTTGTCTTGAGAAAGCCAGCATAGTTTTTTCGAGGTAATTCCTGCCTCTTCTCTTTCTCTCTCTACAGTTTGTCTCCATGTCCCTCTAGATCTTCTAGTTCTCTTTCATTCCAGACTATTTCAAAGTTACTTGCGGGTGTACGGTCTTTAACATTAAAAATTTATGTTTAAACCATTTCCATCTCCTCCTTCGTATTTCCTCGCTAATATTGTTGATGACTGTGCATCGGGTGATCTCATGATAAGGTTTAATGTTTACACGGATCTTCTTCTTCTTCTTCTTTGTCGTCACACTGCTACCGGGTTGTTGCCCAGTGTCGTGGTTTTCTGTTTTTGTCTTGCGCTGTTCTGGTGGCTTGTGTGATTGTTATCTTTGCTCTTTCACAGGATGCTGCTACGCCATCTAACCATCTTTTCCGTGGTCTTCCTCTTGCCTTCTTTCCCGATGTTCTGTTGTAGAAGACTCTGTATACTGTGGAGTTTGGATGCATTCTTATTAAGTGGCCAAACCACTTCATTCTTTGTTTATTTATATAATTCAAGCACGGTTTTGTGCCAACTTTCTTTCTTATGCTGATGTTGGTGATTCTGTCTTTTCTTGTGTTGTTGGTAACTTTTCTCAGGCAACGCATTTCACATGTAGTTATTTTTGTGACTGCGCTTTGCTCAATGTCCATGTTTGGCTCTGGTAACACAAAGTAGGTATAAAAATGCTGTTGATCATTTGTTGCTTAGCTGCCTGTGAAATTTTTGTGTGCCTTAACAATGGGGCTAGCTGGTAGGTTACAGCATTTGCTTTTGTACTCTAGCCTCTATCTCTCTATCTAGTTTTCCGTCTTCTGTGAATATGCTTCCTAAGTATTTGAATTCTTTCACTTGGTTTATTTTAGTGCCATTGACATGGATGTCTAGATTATTATGTTTTCTTCCCATATTCATTATTTCTGTTTTAGTGTTGATTTTCATGTCATGTTTCACACAATTATTGTTCAAAGTGTCAATATGATGTTGTAGATCTTGTTCATTTTGATGTATCAGGCACTGATCATCTGCAAAAAGCAGTTCATTTATTTCATCATTATCTGAATTTGACTCTTGAGTTATTTTATCCATATATGCAATAAAGAGTAGTGGTGAGAGGACACAACCTTGTCTAACACCTGATGTAATGGAGAACCAGTCGGTCATTCCTTCTGTTGTTCTTACTGTACTCTGGCTATCTTGATATAAGGCCATGATGTTACCTAATAGTTGTCCTTGGACGCCATATTCTTCAAGGATCTTCCATAGTTTGCACCTGTTTACTCTATCAAATGCCTTTTCTTGGTCTATAAATATAAGCTGTTTACTTTGATTGTATTCAATTGTTTGTTCGCAGATCTGTCTTAGTGTAAATATTGCGTCTGTGCAGCTCTTACCCCTCCTAAACCCAAACTGGCTATTGCTTAACTGGGGCTCTAATATATGTCTTGCTCTTCGCTCCAATATTTTTGCAAACATTTTTCCTATTTGGCTCAAAAGAGAGATACCCCTGTATGTTTCACACTCTCTTTTGTCTCCTTTGTTCTTCCATACACGGATCAAGTTGCCTAAAATAAGAATGACATCAACTAAATTGTCTAAGAAATTATATCATCAAATTCTCCAAAAATTATATTGATCTAGCTGTCTACGAATTTCCACAAGCAATGAAGAAACAACCGACCAAATGCAGTTGTATGCGTAGATTTATACAACAATAAAATCACATAAATGTCAAACTAAGAGCTAAAGAAAACATACACGTATGTAGTAGAAATATAGCTTCTGCCACTTGCCAATATTTAATACTTTATTAAGATAGTTAACCGTTATGTTACTTTAATATGAACTGGAAGAAAATAGTGATGTAGGACTGAATCACAGCGTACTTGAATAAACTAAGTGGTTCACTAGTGAAGTGCATAACCTTCTAACCTTTATATATTAAGATAGAACACAATTCTAAAGATTTTTGCTATTTTTAAAAAGCAGGGTTTTTGCAAAAATTGGTTTTAGTAAGTATATGCTTAGCGTATTATATTATTATGCAAGTTTTATTTTCAGAAATATAATCGGTTTTCGTATATCGCTATAAGGATTAGTTCTGATTTTAAAGATATATGAACATTTGTAGTCAATGTGGTTCACATATGAAGAAAGTTTGTACGCGCACGCACACACACGCACACACACACACACACACACACACACACACACACATACGTATTAACTTACATTATATATATATATATATATATATATATATATACTAGCTAATTAACCCGGCTTCGCTCGGGATTTGAAAACATATATATTAAGAATTAAAACATATGTAAATACGTAAACGTATACAATAGAAACTGCTACCTTGCCTATTTCTTTTACTGATGTTACAAACTGAATCTTCGGTACGTACTGCATCGAGTGGCAATTTAAAAGTAGAGTATAAAGTTCATCCTCTTTGAAGCAATGTTACTGCTATTCTAGAAGACGACATAGCAATTGCAATAAGGGATTGAAAACGAATTGTCGAAAGGAGTAAATATATATATATTGTATGTGTAACATCTTTTACCTTCGATGTTCGATATCTCCGCACAATTATAAACATCAGGTGGTACGATAAGATAACCATCTCAGAAGTACTACCAAGTGCAAACTTGCCTTCCATCATTCTAATGCTCACTAATACAACTAAGATGGTTAGGACAGGTGAGAAGAATAGAAAATAATCAGATACTTCAACAGATGCTGCTCTGTTAACTTTCGGAAGGAAAAAAAGCACAATTGCACACTCCATTTAAGAATATCTGCAAGTCTTCAATGAAGAAATTTTCTACCAGTTCCAACAAATGGTAAAAACTAACTGATGACTGAGTTATATGGTAAACAAAGTTAGGAAAAAGGGGCAGAAGCGTTTGAAAAGAGACTTAGGGATGAGCTTAGGGCAAGAGAATATAGTGCCAACTCGAATGTTGTCACAGTAATGCACATAATTGTTAATAGACCGTATTTACAGACGATAAAGGTAATATATATGAAAGGTGTAGATATTATCAATGACACGAGAGAAGCCAATAGAATAAATGAGTGCGCACAAATGTATGATTCCCCATCTCCCTTGGAATAAAGGAGAGGGAGGGAACTGCTAGAGTGGAGCTACCAGAAATGAACACTTTGTTCAACCAAACAAAATGAATGTAACAATGGAAATTGCTAGGCAGAACACATTCAACATAAAACGAATATGAACCGGCATATTACGCTGATCAGGGTGTTTATCGAATTACATATTGATCTGTGTAGACCAATTTGATGATATCATTATTAATTATCACTTAGAATTCCTCAAAGTATCACAAAATCAGAAAATCACACACATGATTGGGCATAAAATACTGTAGACAGAGTTGGACGGAGCAATGAACATACAATTCTGCATCACCCCAAGAGAAACATAATGCTGGGACAAGAAATGAAAGATTTTTGAAATACAACATCTTCTTCTTGTAGCGCTCCATACTGACCACTTATTAACCACTCTTTGTTATTTGTATGTGATCTGAGCATAAGAGCGATTGCACTCTGTGCCAGTTATGCGCCTACAAGTAAACCAGCACATCTGATTTCTGATATGCTTTTTATTTACTAGCGTAGCTTTCCTAGCTCTTTCCACGCTTTAAGCCTCACACTGTGCCATAGAGTTGCTTCCCTTATAAGAAGTCTTTCTAGTTTTATTTCTACTATTTTACTTATAGTACTTTTCAACCTTGTTATTCTATTGGATTGTCGCGTTTTCTTCAATTTAGTATATAATAATATATATATGTTTATTTATTGACGAGTAGTTGGGATCGTATTTTTTTTTTAAATTAATTTTTTTACTTCCCTTGAATTAACTGCTTAAAAATTGAGGAAATAAATGGGCGTGGAAAGAGCTAGGTCCTTCATCAATCGGCTCTTAAGACATGCCTTGTAGGTCGCAGTGGTACTATTCTTTCCGTCCCTTGCTAGCCCCGGCACCACATGGGCAACCAACAACAGTAAACGAGTCGTTGATTTTCTGGGGAACTACTTATATATTCAGTTTTGCTTTCTGAATGGTGATGTCTATTTTTAAAAACGTTCGTAAAAATCCACTTAAACAATTTTTGTTTCCACATTACTCGTCGCGGTGTTTGAACCATGTACTCCTGGTTTGTGACAGGGCTCACTTCTGCTAAGCCTCAGATGGTCACATATCCATGATATTTCATTAAATTACACATATATCCTTGAAAATAATTTAATCAATTTTTTTTTCCCGATCCAGAAGCACTTGAGCTGAAAGCTCTTCGGCTCGGTGCCATGGACATCGTAACCCTTCGGTTCGGTGCCACGAACACCGTAAATCTGGGGAATCTTTGGCTTTTTCTGCCATCCCGCGGAATTGAACCCGCACACACAGAAAGATAGTCACCCGTAGTCCAACGCGCTACGAACACACTGGGCAGACGGGCAAAATAATTTAATAAATACTCTTATTGTAGAAGACTGCGGAATCCTTCCAGTATTTTTCTTAACCCGCGTTACTTCTGTATAAATAATTGCATCGTGATGTTCAGAATATTATATCTAACGAGTCTTATCCATCAACTATCGCTCATTAAAACAAGTCATAGACTTTACATGCTTAGTGAACCTTTTTCAGCAAACGGAAGAATAACTAATGAAATCCAATACAGATAATACAAAGCAAATCAAATGATAGGATAAATGGTGCTAATTTTTAAAATGCAAACATTTCACCATGAACACAAAAAGAGCAATGTTCAACACAATCTTTCTCTTCATATTATGCTATCAGTGCCAAACCTGGACGCTGACATCACATGATAGAATAAATATTCTTAACGCACTAAGAGAGTCCTTTCGAACAGAATAGTTTCAGGACTGCGAGTCCCACACGCTGACCAGATTGTGAGAGATATGTGTGTCAATATTTGTGCTACCCGTAAAGAACGACATACCAAATATGCAAAGATACTGATTAATCAACATCGAACTGTCGTGTAAGTCCGCTGGACGCTGCTGAATTTGTTTAGGAGGAGATCGGAGCACCTATGGTCATGTTCGGAGTGCTATGATGATTGTCCTCTGATAACTGATATAAGAAAACTAGTCACGACAGAGATGAAGTGTCTATGCAAAATGCTGGGAGTAACAAGAAGAGACCGGTTGAGAAATGAAGAAATCAGGAAAAAGTGGGTACAACATCAGTACTGAACTCGTACAAAGAAAAATACACACAACGTTGAAGTATCCAAAATGTCCGCGCTTTCATCCAATAGAAAAGAAAAATATTCGCAAAATTTAAACATTACAAGTTGTTATATAATTGAGATTACAAATTATTAGAAATCGCTTCCACCCGTCTAGCTACAATTTGAACCCGTCTAGCTACAATTTGAACCCGTCTAGCTACAATTTGAACCCGTCTAGACACAATTTGAACCCGTCTAGCTACAATTTGAACCCGTCTAGCTACAATTTGAACCCGTCTAGCTACAATTTGAACCCGTCTAGCTACAATTTGAACACGTCTAGCTACAATTTGAACCCGTCTAGCTACAATTTGAACACGTCTAGACACAATTTGAACCCGTCTAGACACAATTTGAACCCGTCTAGCTACAATTTGAACCCGTCTAGCTACAATTTGAACCCGTCTAGCTACAATTTGAACCCGTCTAGCTACAATTTGAACACGTCTAGCTACAATTTGAACCCGTCTAGTTACAATTTGAACACGTCTAGCTATAATTTGAACCCGTCTAGTTACAATTTGAACACGTCTAGCTATAATTTGAACCCGTCTAGTTACAATTTGAACACGTCTAGCTACAATTTGAACCCGTCTAGTTACAATTTGAACACGTCTAGCTACAATTTGAACCCGTCTAGTTACAATTTGAACACGTCAAGCTATAATTTGAACCCGTCTAGTTACAATTTGAACACGTCTAGCTATAATTTGAACCCGTCTAGCTACAATTTGAACCCGTCTAGCTACAATTTGAACCCGTCTAACTAAAATTTGATTAGTCATTGAAATACTCGTAGTAAAATAGATAAGTTAAATTTAGTCTGTATGACCATTAACTCCTTCGTCCATCTGAGCTGATACACTGACACGCAGTATTTGTCAATATGACGCTAAGTCAGTACACTGGCTAATTTAGTATACATTGTAGTATAAGTGAGTTCGGAGGTAAGACAAAATTACGGATTGAAAAGGTTAAACATAGTTTCAGCCGTAAATGACCACTTCTTCTGTACCTATTTCCCCATCACTGAAAGGATTCTTTATTTTAGCTGTTTCACTATCTTCAAAATTACATCTTGGATCCTCGCCGGTGCTATGGAATTCGTGCACTGCAACTGAGATCTTCCTGTGTAAGAAAGATATCGGAGCACAAATGGTTAATCACCGAAGTGCAATTATGATGTTCCTTTCATCAATCAATCAATCAACAAATCCTTTTAGCTAATGAAAATCAAATGAAAATCGTGGCATATCCTTTACAGAACCAGTAATACCAATAAATGTATACCAGTAAATCCAATACCATTAAATACATTCAATACCAGTAAATGCATTGTTTAGGTATCACTTATACTTTCAGTAGTTTACAATGACGTTCTGAACGTTGAGGTCTATTTTTATCTTTTGTAAAAATCCAAGGAAATTAATTTGCTTCCAAACTTGCTAGCTGTAAAGTTTGAGCCAGGTACGCTTCGCTTGTGATCCAGCTCACTACCTCTAGAGTTACAGGCGCTCACTTTTAGTTAATACATGACATATTTTGTCAGAAGATATTACCACATTACTAATTTGTTTGCTTAAATAGCTTTAGTAAAGCACATTCTGTAGCAGTCTTAATGTAGATTTAAGATGACTCACTTTGTGCCTTGTTAATTCACAATTCACAGGAACGTCTACTATTATATATGTAATATTTAGTGCAAAACTGCTACTATATATTGCTTTTCTAAAACTAGCATATCTACGCTTACGTCCACAACAACAAAAAAACTATAATTTATCTTTATGTTCAATGAAACACTATTGATATTCCCATTTTAAATTTTTTTTAAAACGTAGCTCCGTTGTCGAGTACCCACATTTTTCGATAATACATGATACGAAACTGATAAGAAAACAAAGATCATTATACTAAATAAAATAATAAAATAAATAATTCCTCTCGTACCGCATATACGTTACATAGGTCTTGCAAGCAATTTCTCCATACCACTCTATCCTGGGTAATTCGCTCAATCACCTCCATGGAACTGAGACCGATATTTCCTACCTCTCTCAGCAAAGTTCGTTTCAGGGTCTCCTTAGTTCGTCCTCTCTTTCTTGAACCCTTTGCATCCCACTTCAATGCCTGCTTTGATATTCCTTGATCATTTCTCCTCAAGGTGTGTCCAACATATCTCCATCTTCTCTTTCTTATAACAGTTGTCACTAGTGGTTGACCAGACATATCTCTGATTTCATCACTTCTGAATTCATACCATTTTATATTCATTATTTTTCGCAGACATCTATTTTCAAATGCATTCAACTTGCTTTCTATATCTTTAGTCATTTTCCAACTCTCGCTGGCATATGTTAGGATTGATACAACATTTGAATTGAAAATTCGTAATTTAGTTTTAATACTATATAACTTGCAGTTCCATATTTTATTTAGACTTTTAAAAGCTGATGTTGCTTTACCAATTCGTATCATAATTTCATTTTTAACATTTCCTGTGCAATCAAAATTGCTACCTAAATAGGTGAACTGCTCTGTTATTGTTATCATTTTAGATTCCAGTGTGATATCTGCATTACTTGCCATAGGTGTCTTCATTATATTTGATTTTTTTCATAGCTTATCTACAGTCCACCTTTTGCTGCTATAGATGACAAGTTGTCTGTTTTCTTTGCATATCTTGGATGTTTCTACTTAACAAGGAAATATCATCTGCAAAATCCAAATCTTCTAGTTGACTATTTTCTACCCAATCGATGCCAGTTTCACTCCTGCAACATTTTTGCATCACCCAGTCAATGGCCACTCCAAATAATAGCGGAGATAGAATACAACCTCGCTTTACTCCGGTTTCAACCATAAACCAGTCGCTGTATCCACCATCAGTATAAACTGCCCACTGTGAACCATCATTGTGGCTCCTGATAATGTTTATTATTTTATCTGGTATTCCATAGCATCTCAGAATTTTCCACAGGGAAGTTCTGTTTAGACTATCAAAGGCTATTTTAAAATCGATGAAATTTAGTATAAGTGGTTGCAGGGTGATTGCCCCCCACCCCAAAAATAAAATTTAAAAAAATTTCAATCAAAACTTTACATACCTAGGTAGAATTTTGTCAGCAAACGGAAGAATAACTAACGAAGTCACAACACAGATGCTATAAAGCAAATCACTTATTGGACAAATCTGGCCGATTTTAAAAATACAAACATGTCACCATCAACACTAAAATAGTATTGTTCAACACAATCTTTCTCTCAATATTATGCTATCAGTGGCAATCCTGAACGATGACATCAAACGATAGAAGAAAACTAATCACAACAGAGATGAAGTGTCAACGCGGAATGCTGGGAGTAACAAGAAGAGACTGCTTTAGAAATGAAGACATCAGTAAAAAAGTGGGTACAACATCAGTATTGAACTTTATCAAGAAATAACAAATTAATTAAATGCTTCGACTACATAAGCATATTACCAACAGACATTGCACCTCAAAGAACAATGTTACTCCGTTACAATGGATACCAAGCGAAAGGATGTTCGTGCCAAAGGTGCACCTCAAAGATAACAGAGGCGACAAAAATCACTGTTTATGAAGCACTCACAAAAGCCCGTTCTAGAAATCTCATCTTATCCAGACACTAGCAAAACAATTAGAAAAATAAGCCGCAAATCTTTAGACCATGGATAAAGATTAGAAACAAAAGAAGAAGAACATCTCTTGTCAAAACCACCTGTCTTAACAACATTAGGTCTGTCCACATAGTCTCTTCATTTTTTCTCCAGAGCGCTCATTGTAGCTCCATTAGCTGTCTAAAGACATTTGTACATTATGAAGAATTATGTCACAAGCAAGAGAGTCCCAATTAGGCATCTACATCTACATTTAGTCTGTCAAAAGCTGTCTTCCATTTATTGCCATTTAGGCTGCCTATTGGTCTCATTTAGTCCTCAAGCAAGTCTGTCTACATTTAGGTCTGTCCTCCAACGTCTCATTTAGGGTCATTGTATTCTCTCACAGTTTAAGGTCTGTCCTCACATTTAGGTCTGTCCTCACATTTAGGGTCTCTGTCTCTCACATTTAGTGTATATGTCCTCACATTTAGGTCTGTCTCACTTATGTTTTAGGTCTGTCCTCACATTTAGGTCTGTCCTCACATTTAGTGTCTCATGTCTTTCACATTTAGTGTAATTTGTTCTCACATTTTAGGCGTCTCCATTAGATTCTCACATTTAGGTCTGTCCTCACATTTAGGGTTTCAATGTCCTCAACATTTAGTGTCTGTCCTCATTGTCCTCTAATGATATTTGTATCAGTATTTCTAAGACTTAAAGAATCATGTTTTACCAGCCATTTTTTAGTTTATATTTTTGTATGCATACATCTACATTGTGCTACTAATTTTTAAAGCAACATCAGCTTTTAGAAATCTAAATAAAATATGGAACTGCAAGTTATATAGTATTAAAACTAAATTACGAATTTTTAATTAAAATGTTGTATCAATCCTAACAAATGCTAGCGAGAGTGGGAAAATGACTAAAGATATAGAAAGCAAGTTGAATGTATTTGAAAAAAAGATGTCTGCGAAAAATGATGAACATAAAATGGAACGAATTCAGGAGAAGTGATGAAATCAGAGACATATCTGGTCAACCACTAGTAGAAACTGTTATAGGAAGGAGGAGATGAAGATATTTTTAATGCACCTTGAGACGATATGATCAAAGAATATCAAAGCAGGTATTGAAGTGGGATGCAAAGGGTTCAAGAAAGAGAGGTCGACCTCAGGAGACCATGAAACAAACTTAGCTGAGAGTGGCATGAAATATCGGTCTTAGTTCAATGGAGGAGATAAAGCAAGTTGCCCATGAGACAGCAGTATTGAGATATTTAATTCAGACGCTATGTAACGTATAACGGTACAAGAGAAATTATTATTATATCTACAGCTGTTGTTAGTTTTATCATAAAACTGCTACTTATATCTATGAAACATTTACCATTAATCGAGATATTCAGATATTGCATGCTCTGTTTGTTTAAATTGGTGACATATTGTTCAATGAGAAATGTGAAATTAAACAAGATTGAAAGCATGCAATACAAAACAAAATAATAAAACAAGATTACAATTTTCTTTTATCAATCATTTTGAAAAATATATATAATTCTAGACATCTGTGACAATAATAATGTTTCTGTTTCATGTGAGAGAGAGAGAGAGAGAGAGAGAGAGAGAGAGAGAGAGAGAGGTGAGATTAAGAGAGAGAGAGGAGAGTAGAGACAACGAAGAGAGAGGGATAGAGAGCGAGAGTGAGAGAGAGTGAGAGAGCGAAGGAAAGAGAGCGAGAGTGCGAGAGTGAGACAGAGCGAGAGAAAGCGAGATAGAAAGAGAGAGAGGAAGAGAGCGAGAGAGAGAGCGAGAGCGAGAAAGACGGCGAGAGAGAGAGAGAGAGTGAGAGAAAGGAAGAGAGCGAAAGAGAGCGAGAGAGCAAGATAGAAAGAGTGTGAGAGAGTGAGAGAGAAAGTCAGAGAGAGAGAGCGAGAGAGAAAGATAGAGAGAGCAAGAGAGAGGAAGAGAGAGAGAGGAAAGAGAGAAAGTCATGCAGAAAAGAAATATAGTATATGAAGAGCGACGTGCAAACATACAATGTAACCTTCAAACAAACAATCTGTGGCTAAGGGGATAGTGACTCGGTCTATTAACCCCGACGTCCTGAGTTCGAATCATGCTGCGGACAGTTTGGTTGCAAATTGTTTCGCGTGGATTTTTACAAAGGACGATGGCACCAGCCGTTCAGAAAGCAATGGCAAACTACTGAATGTAATAATGCCTAGAAAAAAATCACAAACAGCGTTAAAAAGCTGGGGTTGGCTCGCAAAGTCCTGTAAAGTATATGCAATTAACTTTATTTTTAAACTTTAAGATTCAACTGTATCGGGAGTTGAATATCAAACTCTAGCAATCAAATGCAGATGAAAATAACAGTTTTCGTTCATTGATTGATTGATTGATTGATTGATTGATTGATAGAACCATCATAATTGCACTTGAGTGAGTTACCATCTTCTTCTTCTTTCTTCTTTGCGTTCGTTCTTTACAACCAATTTTAATCACTCTGTGTGATATGTTTGATCTTTGCCAAGAACGTGTATACGTTGCACATTGGTTTGGTAGGCCCCTAAATGCATAGACTTCTACACGTTTAGGACATGTGCAGCCGATTTCATCCAAACCTCCTTAGTCGCCTCTTACGACATGCGTGGCAGCTAACAGTGGTTCTATTCTTTACACCCCAAATTTGGGCCCCGGTAACCACTCGGGCGAGTGAGTTACGATATGTGCTTCGATCTCTTTCTTACAGTGCAGAACTCATTAGCACCGGCGAGGGTCCCTGATGTGATTTAGAAGATGTTGAAGATATTTTGTGGGGAATTTTAAACAAGAATCGTTTTCTAATGAATTTTGTTCGGACAGTGGTTTCCAGCTGCTCTTCTATCCCTTTAGCTGCTAAAGACGTATATATGCGTTTTTCCCATTCACTTCTAAAGACACATTAACAAGTCTGTTATTATCTCTCCTCTGTGGGCTAAAGACGTGTTAACACGTTATACATTGCTACTGTCACTGCTATAGGCGTATATTCACGTTTGTGACCTAGAAACAAAGAGTAGCTATTTTTAGCTCAGCCTTCGGAAAGTATGTAGCAGCGAAAGGGTTACATTTTGAAATTCCAAGTGTTCTTTTACCTGTTCAAATTGAACACGGGGCCTACGGTTTATCGTCCATCTTCGCTAGGATTTGAACTCCATCTCACTTACATTGATATCAGTGATCATTAGAAAATATCGCAATGGATCCACAAAGGAGAGAACTGGTTACCTTTTGGTACGAGAGGCGATTATCTAACCTATACGCTACAGAGTTATTTCTGGATAGATCTGTTTGTCATATTCTCTATCCTATGTGTACGGAGGATTTTTCTGTAACACTTCTATTCAAACGAGAGTATGATTTTCTATTGCTTTACTAAATGCGTATTCTTCCCAAGCTTTATTGAAACCTACACCCGTGATCTAACTTCATGCGGTGTAGACAAAGAACATTGGGAGCGCCAAAGACAGGCAAGCATGGCGAGCGACAGTGAGGGTGGTTAAAAAGAATAGAAGAAAAACACCATCACATATGGAGGTAAAATAAAGAGCAGCGGGCAGAGAGAACATGCTTTGTATCCGCCACATTCTCCAGTTTCACCTGCAGCAACTGTGGCAAGGATTGTCACTCCAGAAAAGGGCATTACAGCCACAAGAAACGATGTTATTCAGCTCAGAACAAACTACGTGACGCAAAACCTATTGACTCTTGAGATAATGAGGCTAATGATGATTCTTCATAACCATACTCTTGGAATGTGTATGCTCTTAGTATTCTGGTCTTTGCTGACCTATCGGTCTCATTTCATATTCCTGCATACTGTTTTGTGCACCATATTACCAGATCATTAGCTTAAGTTGTCATGCTTACTCCATGTGACATTTCAGGAATCAGATAATTAATATAAACCAAATTGAGTAGACCGCCGAGTGGTTGCCGGGGCCCAAGTCAGGGGTGTGAAGAATAGAACCACTGTTACCTGCCACGCATGTCGTAAGAAGCGACTAAGGATGTTTGTCGAGGGGCTAATTACCCCACCCTGTAAAAGATATCAGACAGCTACAGAGACCACAACCAATGAAATATATAGCTCGCCACCCGAGAAAGAAGAAGGACTCTGCAAGGAAGAAGAACTCATGAAGCGACCCGATGAAATTTGAAAGGAAATTGAGCGGCCGACATACCTTCTTTCAACCCGGAAGATCTGAAAGATTGGAACTCCCAGGATAATAGAGGTAAGGAACGACTCAATTTTTGAAATATTTTTTTTCGATTCAGAAACACTTGAGCTTTCAGCTCTTCGGTTTGGTGCCATGGACATCGTAACCCTTTGAAATTGAACCCGCACTCACAGAGGGCTAGTCACCTGTAGTCCAAGGCGCTACGAACACGCGGGGCAGGCGGACGGGACGAACAATTACAACATACAGACGAGATTTGGAAACGGAATGCAAGAAAATGGTGAGAGTATGGAGATATCTGGAAAATACGACCTTGGATATGAGTGCGTGAAGGCCTTGATTGCGAACCTGTGCCTCCCTAATGGCGAAGTATAAAGAAGAAAGTGAAAGATAAGCTACAGTGGTGATTCATACTTATAAAGCATCGTGAATGAAGTTAATCTGGATATGAGGTATGGGAAATGAAAGTTCAGTATGACGTAGATAGGTTAGGCTTAGGTAGATGGTATAAATTAGTAGGAAGGATGAACAAATATGACGTAGACAGGCTAAATAACATAAACTGGATTTAAATAGTAAATAAACACAACGCGATAGGTTATCTGGCAACTTTCGATTTGTCAATAGGGCAATTATCTTGAACACCCTGTATAAGTTGGGGTACTTACAGAACACAATTTGAGACCCCATAGATGTACTCAGGCTTTTCTGTTATGCAAATATCTCTATAGCCATCTGTATATCCTATCATTGTTTCTTCAATTTCTCATTTTCTTCAACAAAATATCCTCTGTGTGGAATATGTCAGATTGACACATGCGCAATTTTAACCCCCAAAAATACCAAAACTTGAACTAGTAAAACAGTAAGTCATCTGTATATCCTATCATTCTTTCTTCAATTTCTCATTTCTTCAACAAGTGTCCTCTGAATAATATGTCAGATTGACACATATAATTTGAACCCACCAAAATGTACAAGAACTTGAACTAGTAAAACAGTAATCATCTAGTATATCCTATCATTCTTTCTTCAATTTCTCATTTTCTTCAACAAAGTGTCCTCTAATGGAAATGTCAGATTGACACATGCGCAATTTTAACCTCCCAAAAATACCAAAACTGAACTAGTAAAACAGTAAGTCATCTGATATCCTATCATTCTTTCTTCAATTTCTCATTTTCTTCAACAAATGTCCTCTAATGGAATATGTCAGATTGACACGTGGCAATTTAAACCCCCAAAAAATACTAAAACTTGAACTAGTAAAACAGTAAGCAAGGGCCTTCGGAAAACATAATGTACCAAACACATGATTCGAACCACAACCTTACTTCTTACATCTCCCATAGCATAGTCTTGCATACGTTCGTTTTCAAAGAACAACCAGCCAACTCTCCAAGGAAAGAGCTTCACTTAGTCGTGTCTTTTTCAAGCAGCATCGTCTACAATAGACAGAAAGATCAGGTCAAATTCAATCAAACAGTGCTTGGACAAACACATGAGGTAAACTTTTAGCATTTATATATATGAGATAAAACAACCACATATACACACACACAATTATCCACATATAACATACAATCCCACATTCTTTGCCCTTCTTGTCATCCCCGGCATCGTGCTACGCAGAATAGAGGGACTGAGATGTTATGATATGGTCATATATGAGGAACCTGTGGAGAGAACAAGACAGATTCCAGTGAACCAAGAGGTTAGGAAACAATTTAAGGAACATCTGAAGGGAATATAACAAGAACCTTCCTTTCCTAGAACCCACTGGGATAGTTTAAAAACGGGAAGTCTAGAAATAGACGAACACGAGATTTCAGCAGATATCAACAACATTAAGAAGAGCTGGAGAAAGCTGCAGGAGACAAGCTCTAGATATGAATTAGTTGAGGGTCTATACCCCAATCGGGGTTAAAAAAGAGTGAGAGAGAAACAAGTACTTGAACTACCCACATTTTATCAATTTTTGAATTACTACGTTGTATCTAGAAAACGAATTAATATATCAAAAACCTAAGCAAGAAATCGTAAATAAAATCGTTCAATTTTATGGGAAACACATTTATCAAGTGCAGATTTACTAAGGATAATTTAAAAGATACAATCACCATGCTTATCAACTAGCTTAATTGATTGATTGATTGATTGATTGATTGATTGATAGTACCATTATCACTGCACTTCAGTGAGTTACCATATGTGCACCGATCTATTTCTTACACACGAAGATTACAGCGGCAGTGCAGAACGCATTAGCACCGGCGAGAGTCCCCGATATAATATAGAAGATAGTGAAGATATTTTGTAAGAATTTTTAAAAAAATCATTTTCTACTGAAATTTGCAAGGGCAGTAGCTTTATTTGTTTCCGATCCAGAAGCACTTGAGCTTTTCAGCTCTTCGGCTCGGTGTCATGGACATCGTAACCCTTCGGTTCAGTGCCGCGAACACCGTAAATCTGGGGAATCTGTGGTTTTCTGCCATCCTCGGAATTGAATCCGCACACACAGAGGGATAGTCACTCGTAGTCCAACGCGCTACGAACACGCTGAGCAGACGGGCAAGGCAGTGGCTTTAAAGCTTGCTCTTCTCGAGTTTGAACTGTCAAGTGTTCTTTTACGTGCTCAAATTAAACACGGGTTCTATGTTTTATCGTCCGTCTCCGATACGACGAGAAACTCGATCTTACCTACACTGAGATCAGGAATCTCTGGAAAGATATTCCAATAGCTCCACGACGGAGCGAACTGAGTACCTATGAAACAAGAGGCGAGCAGCTAACTTCTATACCACAGTGAATCCTTCAATCAATAAGATAAATATATAGTTAGTTAGTTAGTTAGTTAGTTAGTTAGTTAGTTAGTTAGTTAGTTAGTTAGTTAGTTAGTTAGTTAGTTAGTTAGGTAGTTAGTTAGTTAGTTAGTTAGTTAGTTAGTTAGTTAGTTTGTTTGTTTGTTAGTTTGTTCCTTTCGTGCCAAAGGCGGCACATAGGCAGAGGTTTTAGATCTCCATGTGAAGCGATTGTCCGAGTGGTTACCGGGGCCCAAATTGGGGATGTAAAGAATATAAACACTGTCACCTGCCATGCATGTCGTAAGAGGCGACTAAGGAGGTTGATCGTGGGGCTGGCTACCCCACACCGTAAAAACACCAGATAGCTACAGAAACCGCAGCCAAGAAAATTCACATTCTGAAGAACATATGGAGTTCAAGAATGATCAGGAATAAAACTAAGATAATGATATTTAACTCAAATGTCAAGTCTGTCCTTCTGTATGGAGCGGAGACATGGAGAACGACTAAGGTGAACACCAAAAAGCTGCAGACATTCATCAATAGATGCCTACGCAGGATACTCCATTTGAGATGGTATGACAAGACCACAAATAGAGAACTGTGGGATAGGGCAGGACAACGGCAGGTGGAACAGGAGATAATGAGCAGAAGATGGCGATGGATAGGACACACACTGAGAAACCCTGACAGCATCGCGAGACAGGCTCTCGATGGAACCCCAGGGCAATAGAAGTAAGGGAAGACCCAGAAACACCTGGAGACGGGAGTTAGAGATGGAACGTAAACAAACGGGGAGAGAGTGGCGAGATCTGGAAAAGATGGCCTTGGATAGGCGGGCTTGGAAGACCTTGGTTGAGGACCTATGCTTCCCTAGGGGCGAAGAGTGAAGAAGAAGAATGTGATGCGGTTCGTTGCTAGCAGTTGGAGATCTTGTATGGTTTTACATCCCAATAGTTTACTTTCTTGTTGGATTGTTCTTCGAAGAGTGGTCTTTGGTCTTCCACGTTTTCTTTTCCCAACTGGTGACCACATAAGGACTTGTTGATTTAGTCTCTTTTCGTCTGATCTAAGAACATGACCTAAATATTTCCACCTTCGTTTCCTTATAATATTTGATATGGGTTGTTGGTGTGTTCTATCTCTCACTGTGTTGTTAGAAACAAAATCACTCCATTTTACTTTTAATAATTTTCGGAGACATTTATTCTCAAAGCTGTCCAGTTTCTTATCAATTTTCTTTGTTGATTTCAATATCTAGACAGTAAAAAGTACTCAACCAGCCCCATTGTTATCAATTTTCGAATTACTAGGTTGTTTCTATACAAAGAATTAACCCTTCCACCCTGTTGAACCTATGTACTGGCTCAGTGTATTTTTTTAAGATGACGCTAAGCCAGTATACTAGCTTATGTAGTAAATATCGCCTGTGTGGGGCCGGAGCCCACAAGAGAATAAAGTACCACTGCAACCTACAATGCATGTCGTAAGAGGCGCTGATGTAGGGTCTAGGGATGCTACCCTATTAAATATAAAGCAGCGCAGAAATCGGATGTGCTTGTCTACTTGTAGGCGCATAACTGGCACAACGAACAATCGCTCTTAGGCTCAGATCACATACAAATCAACACAGAGTGGTTGACAAGTTGTCGATGTGGAACGTTCGAAGTAGTATATATATCACAAAGCAAGTGCGTCTAGAGGTAAAATAATTACGGAGTGAAATGATTAATATATCAAACATCTGCAACAAAGCTTAAATAAAAGCTTCCAATTTTATGTGAACCATTTATATCAAGTGCGGATTTACTAAGGATAGTAAAAAAATATAATCAGCGTTTAACATCCAGCTTATACGCCAGATCAATAATATTAAAAGGGAAAATTGCCGTATTAAACCGTAGGCCACCAGTAACATATGGCTGTGTCTGAAACAAAAGTGTTAATTATAGTTTCTGTTTAAGCAAACAACGCTACACATTTGAAAAGAGCAGTAGGCTGTGAACATTTATATCGGACTCGATGACATTCAGAGATTAAGTTGCTCACTAAATTTCATATGAAAACAGACTTAAGTTCTTCGTGTTGATTAAGTGAAAAATATCTATTACATATATTTTGTACATTTACAGTACATTATTTCTTCAACTTCAACTCTAACGGAGCACACGTCTTCAACTCTCAACTCTCAACGGAGCACACGTCTTCAACTTCACTTCCAACGGAGCACGTCTTCAACTTTTAACTCCCAACGGAGCACACGTCTTCAACTCTCAACTCTCAACGGAGCACACGTCTTCAACTCTCAACTCCCAACGGAGCACACGTCTTCAACTCTCAACTCCCAACGGAGCACACGTCTTCAACTCTCAACTCTAAACTCCCAACGGAGCACACGTCTTCAACTCTCAACTCCCAACGGAGCACACGTCTTCAACTTTCAACTTCCAACAGAGCACACGTGTTCAACTCTCAACTCCCAACAGAGCACACGTCTTCAACTCTCAACTCCCAACGGAGCACACGTCTTCAACTTTCAACTTCCAACAGAGCACACGTCTTCAACCTTCAACTCCCAACAGAGCACACGTCTTCAACAAACATCTTCCAGCTCTTCCTCTATCGTATCGTCCCTTCCAATTCTTTTCATGTCTTGCCTATCCTTTTAATATCAGTTTTCAGATCTCTTCTCCAAGTAGTTATAGACATTCTCATACTTCTCTTTCCCTGCGGGTTCCAAAATTGTACCTGTTTTGCAATGCTTCCGTTTGGTCTCGCAATGTGTGTCCTTTCCATCGCCAGCATCTCTTCCTTAGCGCTCTCCCCACTGGTATCTTCTTTGTTCTTTCACTGAGTCCATCGTTCGTAATCATATTACACAATCTCGATCTCTCTATTCTAAGTAAACATCCATTTACAAAGGTCTGTAGTTTTCTGGTGGTTTCTTTTGTTGTCTTCCATGTTTCCGAGCGATAATACTGCACTGACTTCACATTTGATTGAAAGATTCTCAGCTTTATGTTTGTTTACTGACTTCACATTTGATTGAAAGATTCTCAGCTTTATGTTTGTTTACTGACTTCACATTTGATTGAAAGATTCTCAGCTTTATGTTTGTTTACTGACTTCACATTTGATTGAAAGATTCTCAGCTTTATGTTTGTTTACTGACTTCACGTTTGATTGAAAGATTCTCAGCTTTATGTTTGTTTACTGACTTCACGTTTGATTGAAAGATTCTCAGCTTTATGTTTGTTTACTGACTTCACGTTTGATTGAAAGATTCTCAGCTTTATGTTTGTTTACTGACTTCACGTTTGATTGAAAGATTCTCAGCTTTATGTTTGTTTACTGACTTCACGTTTGATTGAAAGATTCTCAGCTTTATGTTTGTTTACTGACTTCACATTTGATTGAAAGATTCTCAGCTTTATGTTTGTTTACTGACTTCACATTTGATTGAAAGATTCTCAGCTTTATGTTTGTTTACTGACTTCACATTTGATTGAAAGATTCTCAGCTTTATGTTTGTTTACTGACTTCACGTTTGATTGAAAGATTCTCAGCTTTATGTTTGTTTACTGACTTCACGTTTGATTGAAAGATTCTCAGCTTTATGTTTGTTTACTGACTTCACGTTTGATTGAAAGATTCTCAGCTTTATGTTTGTTTACTGACTTCACGTTTGATTGAAAGATTCTCAGCTTTATGTTTGTTTACTGACTTCACGTTTGATTGAAAGATTCTCAGCTTTATGTTTGTTTACTGACTTCAGTTGATTGAAAGATTCTCAGCTTTATGTTTGTTTACTGACTTCACGTTTGATTGAAAGATTCTCAGCTTTATGTTTGTTTACTGACTTCACGTTTGATTGAAAGATTCTCAGCTTTATGTTTGTTTACTGACTTCACGTTTGATTGAAAGATTCTCAGCTTTAAGTTTGTTTTATTCTCCTTTGACTTTCATATATTATTCAATGTAATAAATATATTATTCAATGTAATAAATTTTTCCCCTTTTTTTTAATTCTTATTTTGACATCTTATCTTTGTTTCTTCCCCTTTCTGTCTCTATATTGTTACCAAAGTATGTTTATGATTCTATATCAGGTAAAGCTGTTTCCTCCAGCATAATCTGGTTTACATTTACTGCATTTTTCTCATGACCTTGGTCTTGAAGGAATGACACCAGAGTTATCCATGAGAGCCAATATACGAAATATTTTGAGATAAGAACGGGGTGAGACAAGATGCTGCTTATGACCATTCCTGTTCTTGCTTGCCATATATTAGATCATGAAATCAACAACAACAGATAATAGATTTGATATACAATGGACACTTATGAAACAACTTAAGGACCTGGATTTTGCAGACCATCTGTCATTGTTGTCCCACAATAACGCACAGAGTAAAGAACAATTGAACAATCTAAATAGTAAGTCTCAGCAACTATGTTTATAAATATATAGGGAAAAGACTAGGATCATGAGAATACATTATTTATTGATGTGCACCACCCGTTCAGAAAGTAATGGCAAACTACTGAACGTAATAATGCCTAGAAAATCACAAACAGCGTTAATTAGCTGGGGTTGATTCGCAAAGTCCTGTAAAGGATATACAATTACATTTTTGTTAAATTATGTTATATTTTAGTTTGAGAATATTTGTCACCTTCTTCTCTTCCATCATTTACTTCTTTATAAAAGTGTTGGAGGAGAGGAGATGTATCGATCTGATGTGTGCTTGTTCTAACGCACTTTGTAAGCTGTTATTCATTTTCTAACGGCTGTTCTTGATGCCGTCGCTCGATCTTTTTCGTGGTCTTCCTCTTGCTCTGTGCTCACTATATTTTTAAGTGTGTCTCTGTGGTAGACGAAACGACAGAGATTATTTGCAAATAATAATATTATAATATAAGCGTTGAAGATGACACACTGGTTATGGTTTTCAATAATTAACTCGCTTATCAGCGAGAGTTGGAAAATGACTAAAGATATAGAAAGCAAGTTTAATATATGTGGAAATATATGTCTGCGAAAAGTAATGAACATCAAATGGAACTAATTCAGAAGTGATGAAATCAGAGAAATGTTTGGTCAACCACTAGTAACAATTGTTATAAGACTCAGATGATGGAGATATGTTGGACACGTCTTGAGAAGAAATGATTAAACAAGCAGGCATTGAAGTGGGAGGCAAAGGGTTCAAGAAAGAGAGGTCGACGTAATGAGACTCTGAAACGAACTTTGATGAGAGAGAAAAGAAATATAGGTCTCAGTTCCGTGGAAAAGATTGAGCTCGTTGCCCAAGATAGAGCGGTATGTAGAAATTGCTTGCATGCCCTATGTAACGTATAGCAGCGATACGAGAGGGAATTACTATTATTATTATTATCCCGATTGTCGCGATTACTTGACAGTATTCTGGCAGTCAACAAATATACTTATAAGTATGGGCGACATGAATAATCAATTATGGAAAGGCAAACAAAAGAACAGTGCAGTACAATACGGGATAGAATCAAGACAAAGAGATGTAATATACGTATACAACTCTGCCAAGAAAACCATATGATTATCTGCACACAAACAATCTTGTAAACACGAATTACAGAAACTCTACAAATGGAAAAGCATAGGATACAAGTAGAAGTATCAGAAAAACTTTACTATAAGTAACAGAAAGCTGAAAAGAAAAACGTAAAGAATATCAAAAAGGAAAACAGTTTTAGAAATCAACTTAGATATTAAAATGACTAAAATTAAATTTGAAACCTGAAAAGACAACAAGAAGAGAAGAAGTATTTTGAAGACGTATAGACTAGAGGTACAAAATACTCACTGAAGTGCAATGATGATGTTTCTATCTTCCTGTGTAAGAAAGAGATCGTAGAACACATGGTTACTCACCGAAGTGCAATGATGATGTTTCTATCTTCCTGTGTAAGAAAGAGATCGTAGAACGCATGGTTACTCACCGAAGTGCAATGATGATGTTTCTATCTTCCTGTGTAAGAAAGAGATCGTAGAACGCATGGTTACTCACCGAAGTGCAATGATGATGCTCCTATCTTCCTGTGTAAGAAAGAGATCGGAGAACGCATGGTTACTCACCGAAGTGCAATGATGATGTTTCTATCTTCCTGTGTAAGAAAGAGATCGGAGAACACATGGTTACTCACCGAAGTGCAATGATGATGTTTCTATCTTCCTGTGAAGAAAGAGATCGGAGAACACATGGTTACTCACCGAAGTGCAATGATGATGCTCCTATCTTCCTGTGTAAGAAAGAGATCGTAGAACGCATGGTTACTCACCGAAGTGCAATGATGATGTTTCTATCTTCCTGTGTAAGAAAGAGATCGTAGAACGCATGGTTACTCACCGAAGTGCAATGATGATGTTTCTATCTTCCTGTGTAAGAAAGAGATCGTAGAACGCATGGTTACTCACCGAAGTGCAATGATGATGTTTCTATCTTCCTGTGTAAGAAAGAGATCGTAGAACGCATGGTTACTCACCAAAGTGCAATGATGATGTTTCTATCTTCCTGTGTAAGAAAGAGATCGTAGAACGCATGGTTACTCACCGAAGTGCAATGATGATGTTTCTATCTTCCTGTTAAGAAAGAGATCGGAGCACACATGGTTACTCACCGAAGTGCAATGATGATGTTTCTATCTTCCTGTGTAAGAAAGAGATCGTAGAACGCATGGTTACTCACCGAAGTGCAATGATGATGTTTCTATCTTCCTGTGTAAGAAAGAGATCGTAGAACGCATGGTTACTCACCGAAGTGCAATGATGATGTTTCTATCTTCCTGTGTAAGAAAGAGATCGGAGAACGCATGGTTACTCACCGAAGTGCAATGATGATGTTTCTATCTTCCTGTGTAAGAAAGAGATCAGAGCACACATGGTTACTCACTGAAGTGCAATGATGATGTTTCTATCTTCCTGTGTAAGAAAGAGATCGGAGAACACATGGTTACTCACCGAAGTGCAATGATGATGTTTCTATCTTCCTGTGTAAGAAAGAGATCGTAGAACGCATGGTTACTCACCGAAGTGCAATGATGATGTTTCTATCTTCCTGTGTAAGAAAGAGATCAGAGCACACATGGTTACTCACTGAAGTGCAATGATGATGTTTCTATCTTCCTGTGTAAGAAAGAGATCGTAGAACGCATGGTTACTCACCAAAGTGCAATGATGATGTTTCTATCTTCCTGTGTAAGAAAGAGATCGTAGAACACATGGTTACTCACCGAAGTGCAATGATGATGCTCTTATCATTCATTCAATCAAGCAATCAATCAGAATAAATAATCCGACAATAGTATATAAATTTCGAAAAAGGGATAGACTGCAGTAAAACTTAATAAAGTAGCGAAGCACGTAAGAACAAAATGCTTTAGTTTTACAAAATACAAAACAGTAACAATATACAGAAACGTTTCGACCAAAAGAGCTTTATCAAGCAGACGATACAACAAGAGTGATGAATTTCAAAGAACACTACATATGGACGACTACATACGGAGACATTCAAAAATTCCTAATGAAAATCTGGGAATAAAAACGAATAACGAAATTAAGAATTACATAGAGAAACAAAGAATGAAGTGGTTTGGCCACTTAATAAGAATGCATCCAAACTCCACAGTATACAGAGTCTTCTATAACAGAACATCGGAAAGAAGGCAAGAGGAAGACCACGGAAAAGATGGTTAGATGGCGTAGCAGAATCCTGTGAAAGAGCAAAGATAACAATCACACAAGCCACCAGAACAGAGAAAGACAAAAACAGAAAACCACGACACTGGGCAACAACCCGGTAGCAGTGTGACGACAAAAGAAGAAGAAGAAGAAGAATGCATCACAAAAAACCCCACAAAAACTAGAAGTGGAAAAGAAGATAAACATTACAAAATCAAGTGAATATATAACTTATATATATATGTAGCAAATACACAAATAGATTACAAGGCATGAGAAGAGAAAGTACTAAGAAGCATAGGAATGTAATGTATACCAGGTCGTAAGATACCATACAGCTAAATAAAACGATTCTCCAGAGCAAATCGACTATGATCATCACAGGAACATGATCGGATGGTTGTGGCCTGGACATCGTGGCACAGAGTTGGCTGTGCTTTCTCAGACGCGTAACTGGATCATGGTGGAGTTAGTCAGCACAACGAAACGGTAGCACTATGTATAAAGGACTGCGAAGCTTTCGAGACAAAAACATCGAGTACGACCACGGAGATCATCGATGTATCCAGGGCTCTCTCGTGTGTGTCTGAGCAATAGACCACACATACGAATATCAAATAAGACTCGATGAATATGTTTCAAAGGATTGAATCTAGAAGTCAGCATGAGTAGACAGCATTCGTAGATCACATTTCAAGACACTGACTTGACTGCCTACACCTGGCATTCTGAAAGGCAGGGTAAAGTTAGTTGGTTAGTGTTTTCCTTTCGTGCCAAAGACGGCACATAGGACAGAGGCTTTAGATCTCCGTGTGATGCGGTTCGTTGCTAGCAGTTGGAGATTGTGTATGGTTTTACATCCCATTAAATTACTTGCAGGGTAAAGAATGTGCTGATTTCTTAATTGAGCAGAATTGTGGACAGAGCAGATGTCATCAATGTGGTACGCTATCCTTTATGTAATATCTCAAACATTAGAACGATTGCTAGAATTGGGAGTTTAGTTTGAACATGCCAGACAGTGTCGTCTTCGTTGTAGAGAGAGAAGATATACTAATCAACTTCTCATGGATATGGTGAGCAATCGGACTAGGATGGCTGCTGCATCGGAGGACGGAGCAAGCATGGGAATGCTGAATGTTCATGGGGTAGATCGCATAACATAACATAACATTGATGAAAAATTGATGCTGATCATTGCAAGATTCTAAGCACTGCGTGATCATTGCAAGATTCTAAGCACTGCGTGATCATTGCAAGATTCTAAGCACTGCGTGATCATTGCAAGATTCTAATCATTGCGTGATCATTGAAAAAATATACATATTTGTTGAGATCCATGATTTCTCTAATGTGCTGATGGATCAAGGATTTCAGTAAATGATCAATACGAAAAAAGCAGGACTCCTGAGATAAACTACCATGCAAACACAGAAAGACAAAAGATTAACATGCAATCATGAATGAAAATCGTGACATATCCTTTACATGACGTAGTCATCAACCACAGTAAACGAGCGGTTGATTTTCTAGCGATTTTCTAGGCACCACATATACGTTCAGTAATTTTTCACTGCTTTCTGAACGCATGCGAACATAGATAAAGACAAGAATGACAGAGAAACATAAACAGTATTGACAAACGATGGATATTCTTAAAGAGATTGAGTAGAAGATAAAGTACATAACATTTATTTAACACACGTAATATCAGTTTTAAATCACCATCATCATCATCAAGGTGCGTATCCTTTATATGACGCTGCTCTCTTTGCAGCACATCTGAAATTCACTCTGTCTCTTGCCAGTTCACCCACTTCGTCGATGGTCATGTTCATGGTTTCTTTAATATCTTGTAGCCATCTTCTTCTTGGTCTGCCTCTGCGTCCTGGGACCCTGCCTTCTATTATTGTTCTTTCCAGGCCAATCACCAACGGAGATTTATTGTTTACAAAAAAATAATGTTGTGAAATATCACATATAAGTTACCTTAGAAGAGCTGCAGGTGTGACAATACGAGACAAAATTAGAAACGAAGAAATCAGAAGAAGACTGGATGTGAAACCAGTCATGCAATTCATAAAAGAACAACAGATTAAATGGTTTGGACACCTGACAAGAATGCCCTGGTATTGCCTACCCCAGAGAGCCACAAAGAAAAAGTATAATGAGTACAAGTCAAAAGGAAGACCACGCAAAAGATGGAGCGACGGCATCAAGAACAGCCTTACGAAATGAATATCAGCTTATAAAGTGCCTTAAAACACGAACACACAAGATCACTACATTCCCCCACCCCCCAACACTTCTATAAAGATATAAATGGTGTAAGAGAAGAAGAAGAAGATGAAGTTACCTTATAGCTTTTTTTAACATTTTGGTTCTTTTCTAAAAATATATTCTCCATCCTAAGGTCACACTACTCCCACAAACTTATATACATCCTTTGATACAGTTATATCCCCATTAGTTAAGACCAGACTTTTTCTTGACCAGTTCCACTGTTGGTTGATATCTGAGCTATTACATATCGCCATGATGATATTTGATTGTATGTTAGTGAGTGAGATACAGCAGTCAGTTCCAATAGATCTGATTGTATTATCCTAGAAATATAAAATATAGAAAACTTGCATAACTCAACTATGATGAACTGCAAGTTAGCATTCATAAATAACAATAGCGAAAGCAAAGTAAGTGATATAGAACTTTTAGTAAAAACATTAAAAACTGCTTTCTTGTTTTCATGTTGGTTAATGTAAATAAATAAACAATAAGCACGGATTAAGGTAATCCAAATTAAACAATTTACCAAACACAGAAGCTGAACCACATACTTTTATTACTTACAATACCCATTGCCTAACCCTTCAGACGATGATTTTTCTGCGAGAAATCGGATGGCTATTCTTCTTCTTCTTTTGTCGTCACACTGCTACCGGGTTGTTGCCCAGTGTCGTAGGTTTTCTGTTTTTTCTTGCGCGCCGTCTGCTACCCATCCAACCATCTTTTCCGTGGTCTTCCTCTTGCCTTCTTTCCCGATGTTCGACTCTGTATACTGTGGAGTTTGGATGCATTCTTATTAAGTGGTCAAACCACTTCATTCTTTGTTTATCTATGTAATTCAAGCACGGTTTTGTGCCAACTTTCTTTCTTATGCTGATGTTGGTGATTCTGTCTTTTCTTGTGTTGTTGGTAACTTTTCGCATGCAAAGCATTTCACATGTAGTTATTTTTTGTGACTGCGCTTTGCTCAATGTCCATGTTTGGCTCTGGTATGGCTATTCTACTTTGATCTTGCCAAGAACGGTTTTATACGTTATACATTGGTTTGGTAGGCCCCTAAACGCAAAGGATAGTTGGGAGACAGAACGGGTCTCAGGATCTGACTTAAGGATAGACAGATGACAGAATAAAACATTTTTCATTTTTATGTTTGTATGTTAGCTTTTTGTCTCTTTATGTTTGTATGTTACTTTTGTCTCTCGATGTTTATATGTTAGCTTTTTGTCTCTCTAATGCACTGCTTTGGAACCCGAAGGGAACGAGGAGTAGAGGAAGACCTATAAATACTTGGAGAAGAGATCTGAAAACTGATATTAAAAGGATAGGCAAGACATGAAAAGACTTGGAAGGGACGATACGATAGAGGAAGTGCTGGAAGATGTTTGTTGAAGACGTGTGCTCCATTGGGAGTTGAGAGTTGGAAGACGTGTGCTCCGTTGGGAGTTGGAGTTGAAGAAATAATGTACTGTAAATGTACAGAATATGTAATCGATATTTTTCATTTAATCAACACGAAGAACTTAGCCTGTTTTCACATCAAATTTAGTGAGCAATTTAATCTCTGAATGTCATCGAGTCCGATATAAATGTTCACAGCCCCCTGATCTTTTCAAATGTGTAGCGTTGTTTGATTAAACAGGAATGGAGTCAAAGGCGCAAGGAAGCGGGGCGCCAGGATTAGGGAGATGGCTCTAATCCCTTGCCCTCACCTCCACGTGGTGACCCTGGTAACAGATGTTAGTTCCAGTCTGGGCAAGAAGGCAGGTGCTGTGGGAGAGCTACTCTGGGGCAAGTAGAGATGCAAAGGTATTCATGCTTGATGGGATCCGCTTGCAACACAGACGAGCTAACTCCCAGAGTGACTATTAATGCTCGCCTCTCCCGGTCGAAGGGAAAAGCTTGAACGACATATGTGGAACCTCGCGAGGCGGAACTCGGAGACCACGCATTCTCTCTCTTGTTACGTGTTTCTTGAGCCGATGAGAATGCCGGGCGACGATTTGGACCGCGCGTTGGTCCACTTGTGTCAAAAGTTCGAATCAAAACCATTGAAGGGAGGTTGACCCGCGTGTGGCGAAATTCGGAGCCCACGCATTCTCTCTTGTTGCATATTTCTTGAGCCGATGAGAATGCCGAGTGATGAGTTGAGTTGCACTTGGGCAACATGGGGTAAACTCGGTTTTGCCCACTCGAAGCCAGACAGCCCAGTAAGAATTGACGGAAATAGTGAGGTAGGCACCAGGGCAGAGCGAGCGCGCATACGACGTGCAAGGGTGGCGCCACATGTGGCAAAATAAATGTGAGCACGTAAAAAGACGATGGTGACAGGGCATCAGGGCAGGGCTAGCACACAAGCTGGCAAAGTCATAGTGGGCCTCATCGAGGGGCACGGCAGGAGGGTGTGCGTCCCATCCACACGAGTAGAACAACTGGAAAACACAGCAGAGTCAAAACCAGGCAAGCGCGGCAGCGGCAAGTGCGGCAGCAGCAAGCGTAGCAGCAGCAGGCGTGGCAGCAGCAAGCGCGGCAGCAGAGAGCGCTGCAGCAGAAAGCGCGGTAGGCAGGGTGTGCGTCCCACCCAAATGTACAGAACAACTGGAAAGCCCAGCAGAGGCAAAGCCAGTGCACGTTTCCGCTAGCAGGGAACCACTGCTGCCTTGTAGCTGATTGGGGACAATCAAAGGCTAGCGGAGCAAACCGTACACAAACCTGAACGGGCTACAAACCAAGGTGTTCATTAAAACGGCCGGATTTGTTGGGTAGATGGTGCTCAAAAGCCCGGGAGGGCAGGCCGTCTAAGGGTCGCTGCCCTGAAAGAAAATAGCAACCCACTGCCTTGTGGGTTTTGCCTGGGGACAGTCAAAGGCTAGCGGAAGAAGCGAATCCGCACACAATAGCTGGCTGAAATCGAACACCTCGCCGAAGGATAAGCAACTGAGCTCAAATAGGTACTGAAGGTTGGTGCACGTACATTACGTTCTGATGTTTGACTGTTTATATATCACAAAGAGAATGATAAAAACAAGCCTAGAACGATCAAATAAGAAGAAGAAGATTAAAGAGGAATTATATTTAATACTTTTGTTTCAGACACAGCCATATGTTACCGATGGTTTACGGTTTAATACGGCAATTTTCCCTTTTAATATTATTATTGTTCTCGTGTATAAGCTGGATAGTAAACATATTGAATTTATCTTGTTATTATCCTTAGTAAATCTGCACTTTATAAAAATACTTCACATAAAAGTGGAAGCTTTTATTTACGAAATAGAAGTCAAAATATCTCCAAAAGTGGAAGCATTTCACCCCGGAATTATTTTACCTTCAGACACATTTACTTTACGATATATGCTAAAAAAAGCTAGTATATCGGCTTAGCGTCATCTTAAAAATACAGTGAGCCTATATATAGGTTCAGCAGGGTGAAAGGGTTAATTCTTTGTATAGAAACAACATATTAATAGAAAAATTTAATAAAAACTTGGCTGGTTTGAGTCTTGTTTACTCTCTATATATTTATCTTATTGATTGAGGGGTTCACTATGGCATAGAAGTTAGCTGCTCGTCTTTGTTTCAAAGGTACTAGTTTGCTCGTCATGGAGCTTTCGGAATATTTTTCAGAGATTCCTGATCTCATTGTTGGTAAGAACGAGTTTCTAGTCGTATCGGAGAAGGACGATAAAACCTTAGGGCCCCTGTTTAATTTGAGCACGTCAAAGAGCACTTGATAGTTCAAACTCGAGAAGAGCAAGCTGGAAAGCGGCTGCCCGTGCAAATTTCAGTAGAACAGGTTGTTTTTTTTTAATTCTTACAAAATATCTTCACCATCTTCTAAATTACTTCGGGAAAGCTCGCCGGTGCTAATGAGTTCTGCACTGTCGTTGAGATCTTCGTGTGTAAGAAAGAGATCGAAGCACATATAGTAACTCACTCTAGTGTAATGATGATAGTTCTATCAATCAATCAATCAATCAATCATCAATCAATCATCAATCAATCAATCATCAATCAATCAATCGTCAATCAATCAATCATCATCAATCTATATCAATCACCATAATCAATTAATCAATCAACATCAATCAATCGATCATCAATCAATCAATCATTCATCAATCAATCAATCAATCAATTATCAATCAATCAATCAATCATCAATCAATCAATCATCAATCAATCAATCAATCAATCATCAATCAATCAATCATCAATCAAAATAATCAATCATTAATCAATCATATCAATCAATCAATCAATCATCAATCAATAAATCAATCATCAATCAATCAATCATCAATCAATCAATCAATAATCAATCGATCAATCAATCATCAATCAATCAATCATCAATCAATCAATCAATCAATCAAAAGAAAACTGTTATTTTCAACTGCATTTGATTGCCAGAGTTTGATGTTCAACTCCCCATACAGTTAAATCTTATAGTTTCATCATCATCATCAGGTGCCGTGCCGGCTGGCGTAGGCGATCATGGATCTCCACAAATCTCTGTCATTAACATTTGCTATCAACTCAGATGTAGACGCTCTACCGTGCCCTGAAGTCAGACCATCCAAAATGTTCACTGTCTGCCTTCCCCTGTCTCGTCTACCCTCGATTTTACCGGTTTTCACAATGCGTTCTAAATCTCCCCTCCTCATCACATGGCCGAAAAATTATGACTGCCTCTTTCTTATATTGATGATAAGCTTTCTCTGTGTCTTGATCTCATACAACACCTCAACATTTGTCATGTTAGTAGTCCATGGGATTCTCATCATTCTTCTGTAAAACCACATTCTGTGTCCCCAGAGATGTTGTGATCTGTGTGTTCATTGTCCACGACTCGCATCCGTATGTAAGTATTGGTTCTATGTAGCACTGAATAACTCGCATTCTGATCGGGATTGACAAGGACTTGTTGCAGATAATGCTTCTCATTTTAAGAACGATGATTTCGCTTGCCCTATTCTGCTTTTTATTTCTGATCGGCATCTGCCATCTGATGTTACCAGGACACCGAGGTATTTAAATTGCTGCATTTGTCTTATAGTTTATAGTTTACCAAGCTGAGGTGTTTAATTATAAATAAAACTTATAGTTTACCAAGCTGAGGTGTTTAATTATAACTAAAACTTATAGTTTACCAAGTTGAGGTGTTTAATTATGACTAAAACTTATAGTTTACGTGAGATGTTTAATTATAATTAAAACTTATAGTTTACAAAGCTGAGATGTTTAATTATAATTAAAACTTATAGTTTACAAAGCTGAGATGTTTAATTATAATTAAAACTTATAGTTTACAAAGCTGAGATGTTTAATTATAATTAAAACTTATAGTTTACCAAGTTGAGATGTTTAATTATAATTAAAACTTATAGTTTACCAAGTTGAGATGTTTAATTATAATTAAAACTTATAGTTTACCAAGCTGAAAATGGATACACGTATTGTTTGAAGGCACCAATCTATGTTGCGCTTCGCCTCCATTTACTAGTTTTGTTTTCTGTATGACTCTCCCTCACTCTCTCTATCTCTCGCTCTATTCTATTTGCTTATTAAACAGAAACATTATTATTGTCACAGATGTTTAGAATTATACATATTTATTAAAGTGATAAATGAAAATTGTAATCTTGTTTGATCTTTTTGTATTTATATTGCATTCTTTCAATGTTTTTTAATTTCACATTTTTTTTATCAATGTGTCACCACTACAAACAGCTGCTATTTTGAACATCTCAATTAATGGTAAATGTTTCTTAGATATAAGTAGCAACAACAGCTGTAGATATAATAATAATTTCTCTTGTACCGTTATACGTTACATAGGTCAGAATGCAATATCTCCATACTGCTCTCGATATTTCCATGGCTACTATTCTTTCATCAACGTTCGTTTCAAGGTCTCCTTAGGTCGCTTTCTTTCTTGAACCATTGCATCTTACTTCACTGCCTGCTTTGATATTCTTTGATCATTTCTTCTCAAGGTGTCCAACATATCTCCATCTTCTCCTTCTTATAACAGTTGTTACTAGTGGTTGTCCAGTCATTTCACTGATTTCATCACTTCTTCTGAATTCGTTCCATTTTATGTTCATTTTTTTCGTAGATATCTATTTTCAAATGCATTCAACTTGCTTTCTATATCTTTAGTCATTTTCCAACTCTCGCTGGTATATTTTAGGATTGATATAACATTTGAATTGAAAATTCGTAATTTAGTTTTAATACTATATAACTTGCAGTTCCATATTTTATTTAGATTTCTAAAAGCTGATGTTGCTTTAAAAATTAGTAGCACAATTTAGATGTATGTATACAAAAATATAAACTAAAAATGGCGAACATGTGTTCTTAAGTCTAATCATGAATTGACCTATGTAGACGACTCTAATGGAAGACAGACTAAATGCTGAGGTAACAAAATGTGAGACAGACTAAATGAGACAGAAAGAGCCTAATGTAGGACAGACCTAAATGTGAGGACGCCATGAGACACTCAAATGAGGACAGCATAGCGACTAAATGAGACAGACCTAAATGTAGAGAGACAGACCTAAATGTGAGGACAGACCTAAATGTGAGGACAGACCTAAATGTGAGACGACCAAATGAGACAGCTAATGGACGCCTAAATGTGAGGACAGACCACTAAATGTGAGGACGCCTATGTAGACGCTAAATGTGAGACAGCCTAAATGTGGCACAAATGGAAGCTAAGTAGGAGACAGACTTGTGACGACTAAATGTGAGACAGACCAAATTGAGGACGCCTAAATGAGACAGACCTAAATGTGAGGACAGACCTAAATGTGAGAGACAGAGGCACTTAAACTAAGTGAGACATGGAGGACACCTAAATGTGAGGACAGACCTAAATGTGAGGACAGACCTAAATGTGAGACGCCTAAATGTGAGGACAGATACTCATAGAGACAGCCTAAAGTGAGACGACAATGAGCAACCTAAATGTGAGGACAGACCTAAATGTGAGGACAGACCTAAATGTAAGGACAGACCTAAATGGAGACAGACCTAAATGTAGAGACAGACCTAAATGTGGGGACAGACCTAAATGTGAGGACAGACCAAATGTGAGGACAGACCTAAATGTGAGGACAGACCTAAATGTGAGGACAGACCTAAATGTGAGGACAGACCTAAATGTGAGGACAGACCTAAATGTGAGGACAGACCTAAATGTGAGGACAGACCTAAATGTGAGGACAGACCTAAATGTGAGGACAGACCTAAATGTGAGGACAGACCTAAATGTGAGGACAGACCTAAATGTGAGGACAGACCTAAATGTGAGGACAGACCTAAATGTGAGGACAGACCTAAATGAGACGACCTAAATTGAGAAGCCAAATGAGACAGATAAATGAGACGCAATGAGACGCAATGAGACGCCAATGAAGACTAAATGACGCAAATGAGACGCAAGAGACAACAATGAGACGCGAGAGACAAATTGAGAGCAATGAACGACTGGACGCAGGACGCCTAATGAGACACCAAATGAGACACAGAGACACAATGAGACGCAAATTGAGACGCCAAATGAGCGCAAATGAGACGCTAATGAGACGCAATGAGACAGCAAATGGGGCGACCAAATGAGACGACGTGAGCGACTAAATGAGAGCAAATGAGAAGACAAATGTGAGAGCTAAATGAGACGACAAAGAGGACGCAATGGACGCCTAAATGAGACGACAAATGTGGACGCTAAATGTAGACAGACAATGAGACGACTAATGAGGAGCCTAATGGCGCCTAAATGGCAGCTAAATTGACTATGAACAGCAAATGAGAAACTAGAGAGCCAAATGAGACGACTATGTGAGACGACTAAATGTCTGTTGCGTAGAGTTTTGACAGGTAAGTCTTAATTGCTGTGTTTTCCTAATGATGTTCTTTAACTAGGTCTGAAAGAAGGATTTTGAACGGGTCTTCTTATAAGTGTTTCTCTAATCATGTTTTCTCAAGCGCCTGGAAAGATGAGATTTCTAGAATGGGTTTTTGAGTGCTTAATAAACAGTGATTTTTGTCACCTCTGTTATCTTTGAGGTTCACCTTTGGCCGAACATCCTTTCGCTTGGTATCCATTGAAACGAGTAACATTGTTCTTTGATGTGCAATGTCTGTTGGTAATATGTTATGTAGTCAACCATTTAATTAATTTGTTGTTTCTTGATAAAGTTAATACTGATGTTGTACCCACTTTTATTTTTTACTGATGTCTTCATTTCTAAACCAGTCTCTTCTTGTTACTCCCAGCATTCCGCGTTGACACTTCATCTCTGTTGTGATTAGTTTTCTTCTATCGTTTGATGTCATCGTTCAGGATTGCCACTGATAGCATAATATTGAGAAAAAGATTGTGTTGAACAATACTATTTTAGTGTTGATGGTGACATGTTTGTATTTTAAAATCGGCGCAATTTGTCCTATTATTTCTATGATTTATTGCATCGGTGTTGTGATTTCGTTAGTTATTCTTCCGTTTGCTGAAAACATGCTCCCTTGGTATGTAAAGTCTTTGAATTGTTTTATTGGACGTCTATCTAAGGTAGAACATACAAGGTAGATCATCTAAATCATTTAAGGATGATGGAGAGCTTTGATATTTACAGTAGAGATCTTGGTGTCATCAGAATATTTATTGACGCTCTTAGGCTCTATTCTTTACCAACCATATTTAGGCCCCGGTAACCACTCGGGAGATTTAACCTTCAAAGACTGACGTTTTCAGTTTGAAATAAGAAAAGAAACAGTGTGCTCTTTATCTGAAACTTTTATTGAATGATCTCAATTGATTTTACAACTTAATCTGTAGTATCTATGAAAGGTGTGGAACGTTTGCTTGTTACTATCATATCTCATTGACAAATATTGCTTTACGACAAAGGAGCTACGTTTTTAATTTCAAATGGGAATATCAATAGTATTTCATTGAATATAAAGATAAATCAGTGTGTTTATTTTGTTGTCTACGTAAGCGTAGATATATTAGTTTTAGATAAGCAATATATAGTAATATTTCTTCACTAATCATTACGTATATAAGAGTGAACATTCTGTACATTTTGAACTTAATTAATATCATTACATTTATAACAATGGATATCCTGTACATTTTGAACTAAATATCATTTCATTTATAACAATGGATATCACGTACATTTTGAACTAAATTTCATTACATTTATAACAGTGAATGATCTGTGAAGTTTGAACTTAATATCATTGCATGTATAACAGTGTACATCCTGTACAGTTTGAACTAATTATCATTACAAATATCCCAGTGAATATCTTGTAAATTTTGAACTAACTATCATCACATATATAAGAGTGAACATTCTGCATATTTATAACTAAATATCATTACGTTCATAACAGTGAATGCTCTGTGAATTTTGAAATCATTATCATTAAAAATATAGCAGTGAACCTCCTGTGAATTTGGAACTAATTATCATTACATATATATCAGTGAACATCTTGTGAATTTTGAACTAAATATAATTACATGTATAACAGTGAACGATCTGTGAATTTTGAACTAATTATAATTTCATATATATCAGTGAGCGTCATGTGAATTGTGAACTAAAAACGCAGCACAAAGTAAGTTATATTAAATCCACATTAACACTGCTACAGAATGTGATTGATGCAAACTGCTTAGCAATCAAACTATTAAGGTGACAGTAGCTTCTGACACAATATGTCATATATTAGCTAACACTGAGCGTCTGTAGCTTTAGCGGTAGGGAGCTCGATCACAACCCAAGCGTACCTGGTTCAAACTTCACGGCGAGCCAGTTTGGAAGCAAATTAATTTCCTTTTATTTCTACGAACAGTAAAAACAGACCTCACAGTTGAGAAAGCAATAACAAACTACTGAACGTATAAGGGGTGTCTAGAAAATCGACGACTCGTTTACTGTTTCCTGCGAGTCAGTACAGCGACTCAGATGGACGAAAGAGTTAATGGTCATATAGATAAAATTTAACTTATCTCTTTCACTAGGAGTATTTCAATGTATAATCAAATTGTAGCTAGACGGGTTCAAATTGTAGCTAGACGGGTTCAAATTGTAGCTAGACAGGTTCAAATTGTAGCTAGACGGGTTCATATTGTAGCTAGACGGGTTCAAATTGTAGCTAGACGGGTTCAAATTGTAGCTAGACGTGTTCAAATTGTAGCTAGACGGGTTCAAATTGTAGCTAGACAGGTTCAAATTGTAGCTAGACGTGTTCAAATTGTAGCTAGACCTGTTCAAATTGTAGCTAGACGGGTTCAAATTGTAGCTAGACCTGTTCAAATTGTAGCTAGACGGGTTCAAATTGTAGCTAGACGGGTTCAAATTGTAGCTAGACGGGTTCAAATTGTAGCTAGACAGGTTCAAATTGTAGCTAGAAGTGTTCAAATTGTAGCTAGATGGGTTCAAATTGTAGCTAGACGTGTTCAAATTGTAGCTAGACGGGTTCAAATTGTAGCTAGACAGGTTCAAATTGTAGCTAGACAGGTTCAAATTGTAGCTAGACGTGTTCAAATTGTAGCTAGACGGGTTCAAATTATCAGCTAGACGAGGTTCACATTGTAGCTAGACAGGGTACAAATTGTAGCTGACAGGTTCAAATTGTAGCTAGACGGTTCAAATTGTAGCTAGACAGGTTCAATTAGAGCTAGACGTTTTCAAATTGTAGCTAGACGGGTTCAAATTGTAGCTAGACCTGTTCAAATGTAGCTCGACAGGTTCAAATTGAGCTAGACAGGGTTCAAATGTGACTAGACAGGTTCACTTGTAGCTAGAACGAGTTCAGATTGTAGCTAGAAGTGTTCAAATTGTAGCTAGATGGGTTCAAATTGTAGCTAGACGTGTTCAGAATGTAGCAGATTTGGGTTCAAATTTGCTAGACCCTGTTCAAATTGTAGCTAGACGAGTTCAAATCTTAAGCTAGACGGGTTCAAATTGCAGCTAGACGAGGTTCAAATTGTAGCTAGACGTGTTCAAATTTAGCTAGACGGGTTCAAATTGTAGCTAGATGGGTTCAAATTGTAGCTAGACGTGTTCAAATCTTAGCTAGACAGGGTTCAAATTGTAGCTAGACCTGTTCAAATTGTAGCTAGACAAGTTCAAATTGAGCTAGACGGGTTCAAATTGCTAGACAGGTTCAAATTGTAGCTAGACGTGTTCAAATGTAGCTAGACGGTTCAAATTGCTTAGCAGACAGGTTCAAATTGTAGCTAGACGGGTTCAAATTGTAGACTAGACAGGGTTCAAATTGTAGCCAGACGGGTTCAAATTGGCAAGCTAGACGTGTTCAAAATGTAGCTAGACGGTACAAATTGTAGCTAGACGGGTTCAAATTGTAGCTAGACGGGTTCAAATTGTAGCTAGACGGGTTCAAATTGTAGCTAGACGGGTTCAAATTGTAGCTAGACTGGTTCAAATTGTAGCCAGACGGGTTCAAATTAGAGCTAGACGTGTTCAAATTGTAAGCTAGACGGTTCAAATTGTAGCTAGACGGGTTCAAATTGTAGCTAGACCTGTTCAAATTGTAGCTAGACGGGTTCAAATTGTAGCTAGACAGGTTCAAATTGTAGCTAGACGGGTTCAAATTGTAGGAATGACGGTTCAAATGTAGCTAGACGGTGAAAACGATTTCTAATAATTCCAAATCTAGTTATATAACAACTTGCAATCGTATGAATATTTTTCATTTCTTTTGGATTAATGCACGGACATTGTGGATACTTCAACGTTGTGTGTATTTTTCTTTTGTAGTTGTCTTTTCTAATTTTGTAGCTAAACGTTTTGTTAAGTGGCAAGATATTGTTAAACTGTTCTCTTAGAGAACTTACAATAGGGGGCAAGATATTGTTAAACTGTTCCTCTTAGAGAACTTACAATAGGGGGCAAGATTTTGTTAAACTGTTTCTCTTAGAGAACTTATACTAGGAGCAAGATTTGTTAAACTGTTTCTCTTAGAGACCGTACACTAGGGGGCAAGATATTGTTAAACTGTTCCTCTTAGAGACCGTACACTAGGGGGCAAGATATTGTTAAACTGTTCCTCTTAGAGACCGTACACTAGGGAGCAAGATATTGTTAAACTGTTTCTCTTAGAGAACTTATACTAGGGAGCAAGATATTGTTAAACTGTTCCTCTTAGAGATCGTAACTAGGGGCAAGATATTGTTAAACTGTTTCTCTTAGAGAACTTATACTAGGGGCAAGATTTGTTAAACTGTTCCTCTTAGAGACCTACACTAGGAGCAAGATATTGTTAAACTGTTTCTCTTAGAGAACTTATACTAGGGGGCAAGATATTGTTAAACTGTTCCTCTTAGAGACCTTACACTAGGGAGCAAGATATTGTTAAACTGTTTCTCTTAGAGAACTTACACTAGGAGGCAAGATTTTGTTAAACTGTTCCTCTTAGAGAACTTACACTAGGGAGCAAGATATTGTTAACGTATTTCTTACATTTATGAAAGAGAGTAATTTACCATTGTTATATATTGTTGCTATATAGCAACTAATGAAAACCCTTAAGTACTGGTAAACACAATGACTTTTGTTATTATTGTGCTACTTATGAACCATTTTAATCATTTCAAGCATATCATGACAGCAGTAATTCATAATCTAAATTACATCATGTCATCCTACATCTTTGATGAATTATTTCAGACATCTTTCTTTCTTTCATTTCTTTAATCTTGTTTTGCCCCAGGGCGTCAGGATAAGAAGAGATTTCTAGAACGAGCACATGTGTGTGCTACATAAATAGTATCTTTCGTCGCTTCTGTTATTTCTGAGGTCCACGATTTGCGCGGCCGGCCTTTTGTTTTGTGTCCATTGTATCTGAGCAACATTGCTCTTTGAATTGCACTGTCTGTTGGTAATCTGCTTATGTGGCCGAACCATTTAATTTATTGTTTCTTGATGAAGTTCAGTACTAACGTTGTACCAACTTTTTTCCTGGTGTTTTCATTTCTCTACCGGTCTCTTCGTTTTACACCCAGTATTTTGCGTAGACATTTCATCTCTGAGCCGCTGTAGCGTAGTAGTTAGTGAACTCGCTTCGCAAGGCTGGTGGTCTGGGTTCAGCTCCCGCAATGCACGTGGAATTTTTCCCGACCACGACGGCTCTCAGGTCGACCAGCCTCAACTGGGTACCAGACATGCTCTGGGAAAGTAAATGCGGCCGGCGTGATGCTGACCACATCACCCATCGTGTGCCGACTGTCAATGAAAAATACAGACCTAACACTGTATTGACCTATATACCACGAGGTATGAAAGGGTTCCTTTACTTTACTTTCCTTTACTTTCTTCATCTCTGCCGTGACTAGTTTTCTTCTATCATTTGATGTCAGGTCCAAGTTTGCACTTCCAGGTTTGGCATGATAGCATAATGTGAAGAAAGATTGTTTGAAATTCTCTTTTGTGTTCATGGTGACATGTTTGCATTTTAAAATTGAACCATTTATCCTTTCATTTGATTTGTTTGTATTATCTGTTGGATTTATTAGTTATTCTTCCGTTTCTGAAAAAGGCTCCTAGATATGTAAAGTCTTTGACTTGTTTTAATGAACGGATGTTGTTGGAGAAATTGTTAGTGTTTTCCTAGGACTCGTTAGATATAATATTCTGAGCATGAAGATGCAATTATTTATACAGAGTATAACGGTTAGTGAGAAAACACTGTAACTATTCTGCAGTCTTCTACGTAAGAGAATTTCTTTAATTATTTCCAGGATATATTATGTATAAGTTAATGAAATATCATGGATATCTGAGAGTCTGTGGCTTAGCGGTAGTGCGCTCGATCAAAACCCATGAGTGCATGGTTCAAACATCGCGACGAGCAATTTGGAAAAACAATTTGTTCTATTGAATTTTTACGAACGGTAAAAAATAGACTTTACCATTCAGAAAGCAATGGGAAAACTGAACGTATAAGTGGTGCATAGAAAATCAATGGCTTGTTTACTGTTGTTGTGGCGACGTCTTGTAAAGGATATGCCACGATTTTATTGTCATCATGATACAGGTTGCCCTATTTTCATCATGGATACCGATGTTGCATATTTTCATCATGGATATACGATGTTTCACTATTTTCATCATGGATATACGATGTTGCACTATTTTCATCATGGATATACGATGTTGCCCTATTTTCATCATGGATCACGATGTTACCTATTTTCATCATGGAAACACGGTTGCCTATTGACATTTACTTACATCATCAAATAGCTTGTCCTAGGCAGAACTTGCCACCCCAACAGTAATTTGGAATTCTCTTCTCATAGGCCAGATGTTCTGCCACTGTGCCAGATGTTCACGCCATCAGTTACATCCTGAATCAATCTTCTCCGTGTCTTCCTCTTCTTCTCTTGGCCGGTATGCCTCCTTCCATGATGGTCTTCTCCAGCTCTTCGTGTCTTGTTATATGGGCAAAATATCTCAATTTTCTCAGGACAATCCAATTGACATATTCAAGCTTCGAAATGCAATAGAAATATTGTTTATAATTTCAATAAACAAGTTTCAAAAGACGTGAACATGAAGTAGGAGATGTAATGCACATTGAAACAGGAATTCACTTTCTGACTTTCGAAACTTTAAGTCTTCTGCGGAATCTATCAAAGACTCCAAATGCGAAGGGTTAGTTTCATTGACCGGGTTTGCCCATATGGTTTCGCCCCTGCCAGTTGAGATTGCATGCACTTAATTACATTGCACACATGCAGAAAGCATGAATTACGCAGCTTCTAGGGATTTCATGGACAAATTGTACATGTGTCTCGATCAGGAATCAAACTCCCAACTTCAATATGTTGACGGGGGCTCTTCCATGCAACTTTAATATACTAAACGAACCAGGTGGATTCATTTCATATACATTTATTATTATAATTTGTGGACAATACACGAACACGTCTGATCGTGCTCAATGTTTATATCGTCTCCTTAGTTTACTCATCGTTACTAACTGACTGTCACTACACAACTACGTATTTTTTACTACGTCAATGTCTCGTTCTTTTTGCCGCCAGGCGTAGCAGGTTTAACTGATGATCGGTTTCCAGATAATGCACGCTCGGTCGCTTGATATGGTGAGGTATTGTGGAGTTTTAAGATGTCTGTAACTCCATCAATTTTCAATCAATTTGAAAGATGATTCAATTTTCAGGTTGTAACTCTTGCAACTGGTGTATTCGGGTTCATTCTGACCAAGTGGCCAAACCATTTGAGTCTCTGTTTTCAATAAATCTAATAGCAGGTGTTGTTCCGACTGTTCTTCTAATTTCCTCATTTCTTATATGGTCTCTTCTTGTTTTATTTACTGCTTTCCTCAGGCATCTCATTTCGCATGTGGTAATTTTCCTTTCTTGCTCTTTTGTCAGTGTCCATATTTGGCTCTGGTAGCACAGTGTTGGTATAAAGATTGAATTTAACTCTTTAACCTATATTAATGTTTATCTACAACTCATTCCGCTGTAGCGTAGTTGTTAGTGAACTCGCTTCGCAAGGCTGGTGGTCTGGGTTCAGCTCCCGCAATGCGCGTGGAATTTTCCGACCACGACAACTCTCAGGTCTCAACTGGGTACCAGACATGCTCTGGGAAAGTAAAGGCGGCCGGCGTGATGCTGACCACATCACCCATCATGTGTCGAAGGTCAATGAAAAATACAGGCCTAACATTGTATTGACCTATATACCACGAGGTATGAAAGGGTTCCTTTACTTTACTTTACAACTCATTGCTTTTCTTGATTCTATTCGACTTGGAAGATGGGTCTATAAAATGTACGTAAAACATAATCTTGAAGAGTTCGAAATAGAAATAATGAATCTGCAAGAAGTTTGTAAAATTCTCTCTCTTATGGAAGAAACAAAAGGATAATTTCTGAGCTTTGTTGGGCAAAGAATAAATATCCAATGATTTTGAAAATATAATCCTGCTTTAGTTCAGCATATCTATCTAAAGTCTCGTTCTCATCTTATACTAGATTTAGCCCGTACTGAAGATCCAATTTGCAACGTCAGTAATGGAACAGACAAAGCAGCAGTTTCTATTACATACGTTTACGTACCTACTCTTTAAACGTATTTACATGTTTTTATTTTTAATACATTTGTTTCCGAATCCCGAGCGAAGCCGAGTTAATTAGCTAGTATATATATATATATGGTGGCGTCTGTGCCTAGGGTTAGTGACTTTGTCTATTAACCCCGACGTTCTGAGTTCGAATCACGCTGCGGACAGTTTGCTTGCAAATTGTTTCCGTTGATTTTAACAAAAGGACGATGGCGCCACCCGTTCAGAAAGCAATGGCAAACTACTGAACGTATAAGTGGTGCCTAGAAAATCAACGACTTGTTTACTGTAGTTGATGGCTACGTCCTTTGGGATATGCCACGATTTTCATTTCATATATATATATATATTTTTCTTCTTCGTTGCGTTCGGTTATATATATATATATATGTATATATTTATAATATATTTTAATATGTATGTGTGTGTGCGTGCGCGTACTTGTACAAACTGTGTTTATATGCCAACCACATTGACTTCAAATGTTCATATATGTTCAAAATCAAAACTAATCCTCCTAGCAATATACGAAATCCGATTATATTTCTGAAAACAAAACTTGCATAATAATATAATACGCTAAGTATGTACTTACCAAACACAATATGTGTAAAAATATACTTTTAAATATAAAAACGTAGTAAGCGTGTACTAACATAATATATGAAGTTAGAAAACCATGAATTTCACTAGTGATTTTTGGGTTATTCAAGTGCGGTGTGATCAGTGGCGGCTTGTGATAATTTTTTGGTGGGGCCAGACATTTTGTTCCGGATAAATCATGGTTTTAGAACGCTATATTTTAATTTAATAAATAATAAATACACAATATACATTATTTTTGGTGGGCCCGGGCCCCACTGGCCCTTATAGACGAGACGCCATTGGGTGTGATGCAGTCCTACATCACTATTTTCATCCTGCTCATATTAAAGTGACACAACGGTTAGCTATCTCAATAAAGTATTAAATATTGGCAAGCAACAGAAGCTATACTTCTACTACATATGTGTATGTTTTCTTTCGCTCTTTGTTTGATATTTATATGTGATTTTATTGTTGTAAAAAACTACTCATACATCTGCATTTCTCTCTCTCTCTTTAGCCTGTTACGCCCTTGGCGTTTAGGTCAGCAACAAACGTACACCATTTTTCCCTGTTCATGGCCTTCCTCTGTATTGTGTTCCAGCTATGATTCATTTCCTTCAGCTCTTGCTCTATCGTTCTCCTCCAGGTCGTCTTGGGGTTTCCACGCTTTCGCCTACCCTCTGGAGTCCATCTCAGTGCAGTTTTCGTGTCGGAGCCAGTCTCCATGCGCATCACATGTCCAATCCATCTCCAGCGTCGTCTTCGGATGATAGTGCCCATATTCTCTTGTTGGCATCGTGCAAGCAATTCTTGATTCGAGATAGTAGTCGGCCAGTACACTCGTAAGATTTTTCGCAGACAAGTTGTATGAAAGGCGGATAGTCTGGACATATCCTGTTCTGTCATTCTCCAGCATTCCGATCCGTACAGCAATTTTGACAGCACACAGCTGTTATAGATACTAGTCTTGGTTCTGATGCTGTATTGGGCAGATTTCCAGGCGGTCTGAAGGGTCATGAATGCACTTCGTGCCTTACTCAGTCTGTTTTTAATGTCAGATCCAGCGCCTCCTTCATTGCTAATAACACTTCCAAGGTATGTGAAAGAGGTTGTATCTCGGAGGGTTTTACCTTCTAGTTTGACTGGTGCTGGGGCTGCTATGTTCAGAGTCATTACTTCAGTTTTCTTCTGATTTATTTTCAGCCCAACCATCTCACTATATTGGTTAAGGCGGCAGGTCTTTTCCTGGATATCTCTATGTGTATGAGATAGGAGTGCGATATCATCTGCAAAATCTAGGTCTTCCAGAGTGGATTTGACACAACGGTTAGCTATCTCAATAATGTATTAAATATTGGCAAGCAACAGAAGCTATACTTCTACTACATATGTGTATGTTTTCTTTCGCTCTTTGTTTGATATTTATATGTGATTTTATTGTTGTAAAAAACTACTCATACATCTGCATTTGGTCGGTTGTTTCTGGATTGCTTATGGTCATTTGTAGACAGCTAGATCAAAATAAATTTGAGAGACTTTGATGACAGAAATTCTCACTCAATTTAGTTGATATTTTTCTTACTTTGTGAACTTGGGTAGCATTGGGATAATGTGATTTAGATCCTTTATAATCGATAATAATAATAATTTATCTCGTATCGTTATGCGTTACATAGGGCCTGCAAGTAATTTCTCCATACCGCTCTATCCTGGGCAACTCGCTCAATCTCATCCATGGAACTGAGACCGATACCTCTTGCCTCTCTCAGCAAAATTCGTTTCAGGGTCTCCTTAGGTCGACCTCTCTTTTTGAACCCTTTGCATCCCACTTCAATGTCTGCTTTGATATTCGTTGATAATTTCTCCTCAAGGTGTGTCCAACATATCTCCATCTTCTCTCTCTTATAACAGTTGTCACTAGTGGGTGACCAGACATGTCTCTGATTTTATCACTTCTTCTGAATTCGTTCCATTTTATATTCATTATTTTTCGCAGACATCTATTTTCAAATGCATTCAACTTGCTTTCTATATCTTTAGTCATTTTCCAACTCTCGCTGGCAAATGTTAGGATTGATACAATATTTGAATTGAAAATTCGTAATTTATTTTTAATACTATATAATTTGCAGTTCCATATTTTATTTAGACTTTCAAAAGCTGATGTTGCCTTGCCAATTCGTATCATAATTTCTTTTTAACATTTCCTGTGCAATCAAAATTGCTACCTACATATGTGAACTGCTCTGTTATTTTTATCATTTTAAATTCCACGGTGATATCTGCGTTACTTGCCATAGATGTCTTCATTATATTTGTTTTCATAGCTTATCTGCAGTCCAACTTTTGATGCTATAGATGACAGGTTGTCTGGTTTTCTTTGCATATCTTGGTTGTTTCTACTTAACAAGGCAATATCATCTGCAAAATCCAAATCTTCTAGTTGACTATTTTCTACCCAAACGATGCCAGTTTCGCCTCTGCAACATTTTCGCATCACCCAGTCAATGGCCACTCCAAACAATAGCGGAGATAGAATACAGCCTTGCTTTACTCCGGTTTCAACCATAAACCAGTCGCTGTGTCCACCATCAGTGCGAACCATCATAGAGGCTATTAATAATGTTTATTATTTTGTCTGGTATTCCATAGCATCTCAGAATATTCCACAGGGAGATTCTGTGTAGACTATCAAAGGCTTTTTAAAAAATCGATGAAATTTAGTATAAGTGGTTGTTGCTTCTCAATATGTTCCTCCAAGATTAGTCGTAGGGTAATTATTTGGTCTAAGCAGCTTCTCCCAGGTCTAAAACCAGCTTGTTCTTCTCTAAGAGTTGTGTCCACTGCTCCTTTGATTCTATTAAGAATGATTTTGCAGAAAGTCTTGGTCATTACTGATAATAGGGTGATCCCTCTCCAGTTGTTGCAATCTTTGAGATCACATTTTTGGGGGATCTTAACAATTATTCCCTTTTTCCATTGATCTGGAACAGTTTCTTCTTCCCATCTATATATTTATATGGATTAATTGCAATGGGTCAAATGTGTCGTTCCAGTCATGTCGTATGTAGCCTGAATGGCTTTTCTTGAGCTTGTTCTTTATGTCCCTCACAAATACATAAATGTTTATAATTCGCTGCACTAAGCCAGCTCAACGTCCTAGTCACTGCCATTGTTTCCGTATGTTTATGATAATACTTAGAAGGCGATTACACTGTATTATTGATCTGGGTCTTTGTTGCACATTGTTTCATTTTTTTAATATTCGCAATCTGTTCCCCACACTTGATGCAAACGAGATTTATAATATCTAATAGATATTCACATTTTCTTTTTTAATTTAAAAACGACGCTTACATCTTTATTGAATGCTTGTTTAAAAACAAAACAAGTCCTTGTCATTTGAGATCAGAATGCTAGTTATTCAGAACTACATAGAACCAATACTGACATACGGATTCGACTCAAGGACAGTGAACTCACAGATCGAACAATCGCTGACGGCCACAGAGATGTGGTTTTACAGAAGAATGATGAGAATCCATGGACTGCTAAAATGACTAATGTTGAGGTGTTGAATGGATCAAGACACAAAGAAAGCTTATCATCAATATAAGAAAGAGCAGTCATCGTTTTTCGGACATGTGATGAGGAGGGAGGTTTAGAACACATTGTAACAACTGGTAAAATCGGGTAGACGAGACAGAGGAAGACAGAGAGAGAAAATTTTGGATAGCCTTACGTCATGGCACGGTAGAGCGTCAATGAGTTGATAGCAAACACCAACGACAGATAGCAACCGGCCGGCATGGCATCTGATGATGATGATAATGATGTTCAAAAACATAGGACCAAGTCTTCATGAAATATATCTTCAGAAATTGATGTCCAAGTCTTCATTGAATATATAGCATATAGATATACAGGATGTGTGTAGAGTCTCACAACACTTCATATGTAGATCAAATGTGAACAACAAAGTACATGACGTCATAAAAAATGTATTCCATAGTCAATTGTGGTGCAATATGCAGTGTATGACTGTTGTCTGCTGGGGTAATTCTTTTCACTCAAACCATAATGGTGTTTTCAACTGAAGAAAGAATATTTGACAATATGAAGAAACGTGTACAGACATATCTTGAAGCCTGCGGTGGATATTTCCAACATCTGCTATAATAAATATTTCATTTTAGGTTAGGTTTGCCCGAGTGGTTACCGGCGCCCAAATTTGGGGTGTAAAGAATAGAACCACTGTTACCTGCCACACATGTCGTAAGAGGCGGCTAAGGAGGTTTGGCTGAAATCGGATGCATGTGTCCTAAACGTGTAGAAGTCTATGCATTTAGGGGCCTACCAAACCAATGTGCAACGTATACACGTTCTTGGCAAAGATCAAACATATCACAAAGATGGATTAAAATTGGTCGTAAAGAACGAAAGCAAAGAAGAAATATTTCATTTGTTCTTTCCAGTTTACCAAGAAGAACAGTAGACCATAGCAGTAACAATTGTGACTAATTTCTCTACTTTATTTTAGCACATTTTTGTAAGATATCATGTGCGTCATTTTTTAAACTCACCTACAAATGAAGTGTTGTGAGGTTTTACAAACAGCCTATATATATATATATAATAATGGTTTGAGCCGAAGGATTAACTAATGCACCGGGTTTTACCCCATATGGCTCGGTCCTCTCTGCACAAATGGCACGCCACCTGCCGAGAGTATTGCACAAAGCACGAACTCAGTAGTTTTAGCGACAATCCTAGAGGTAACTCAGCTACTGCCTTTTTAAAAGGTATGCAAGATATAAATCTAATATGTATATATAAATAATAAAATATATATATATATATATATATATATATTCTTGAAAAGCTGATGATCCTTGTCTACTGTGAATCCTAAAACCTAATGATCATGTCTACAGTGAATATATCCAGAAAGGGATCGCCGATAGTGAAGCCAAGAACTCTAAGCACTACTAACCAAGTGCCGCAGAAATTCCGGAATTGGGGGCTAGTTTTGCTAGAACATCTCGATGTGCACATTCGATGTGTCTCGATGTGCACATTCGATGTGTCTCGATGTGCACATTGTACGCGATTATACTACAGGAAACTCTGAACCTTTACATGGAGATCTAATATGCAAGCAGTGGCGGTTCGTCATTAAGGGCCAATGGGGCCAGGCCCCACAAAAATAATATATAACGTGTATTTATTATTTAATAAATTAAAATATAACCTAACCAAACATCATGGTTTCCCTGAAAATGTGTGTCTGGCCCCACCAACAAAATGATCACAGCCTGCCACTGCATGCAAGCATCTCTGAAGTCTAATAAATACTCACCTGAATGTCGAGGGACACTGGTGATACAATAAAAAAATAACTATCGTTACTGTCGATTGTTGCGGAAAGACTGAAGTTAAGCGATGATGAGACAGGTGGGGACGGTCGAGGAATTTAAGCTGCTGAGTGGGTAGACAGTGACGAGTCTGTAAAGGCTGGCTGGCAGGGAAGGTGACGTCTGGGATTTAAGTGCATGGTAGAGGTGGGGAGAGTCTGAATTTAAAGCTGATGGATGCGTGACAGGACGATGGATTTAATAGCTGAGCTAGTATGAAGGTGGACGAGTCTGAATTAAGCTGATCTATATGTAGGACAGGTGACGAGTCTGGTTAGCTCGATGCAGGAAGGGAGGGTCTGGGAATTAATAGCTGATATGGTGTGACAGTGGGACGAGTCAATAAAGTGCACTGTGCAGGACGGTGGAAGTCGGGATTTAATAGCTGCATTCAGGCAGGAGGACAGGAGAGTCAGGATTAATAGCCCATAGATGTGCGTGTGCAGGACGAGTCTGATTAAAGGCATGATGCAGGGACAGAGGAGACAAGAATTAATCGATGAAGCAGGCAGTGGGACGAGTTAATAATACCATGTGTGCAGTGTGACAGGAGCAATAATAGCTGCATGGCTAGTGCGTGTAGGACAGGTGGGACGAGTCTGGAAATTAATAGCTGCATGGATAGTGCAGTGTAGGACAGGTGGGACGTGAGTCTGGGAAATTTAATAGCCTCATGGATAGTGCAGACACTACGAGATGTTCAGGTTAGGATTTGTCATTTATGAAAAAAGTCCTTGGCCTGACCGTGAATTGATCATTGGTCTGCTGCATGGGTCTCCGCTCTAATCCATTCGACCAAACGCCCGTCTGTTCAGGTAAGCACAATGTTACGTCAAAATATGTCAGAAGTTCCATGACAGCGCCTTAATTATAGCAGTTGAGCGAAAAACAATTTTCTAGTCGTTCCATAAATGTTTGCTTGATTTTGTTTCTACAGATAGCATGTTTGACTACTGCAGGGTGTTTAACTTAAAAGCAGCCTGTGAATAGAGCTAATCTGGCATTATGTATGGAAATGAGAAGGTTCAGTTATGACGTAGTATAGGTCAAGGTTGTGTGATGGTGTGTAATTGTAGTGCGTGAAGCGGCGATGAACAAATGTGATGTAGGACAAGGTATTCAGAACCGGTTTAAATAGTAAATATACGAGATGCAATGCGTACCTGGCACATTTATATTTATCAATGGGGCTGCTTTTAAGTTGAACACCCTGTATAAGAAGTACAAACTAAACGGTCATATGTAACAACTCGTTATATTAGTATTACATTGTAAATATACGTACATGCTCACAGATTGACATTAAATATATATTTTTTCTTTGTTTATCAGGGAAGCACCAGACAAGGAAATATTAATGATGAAGTACCAACACAAAATTTATTTTATGCTGAAAATTATGGTTTTAGTCTGGATTTCCTTTGCAGTATTCACATTCTACAGTGCCGTCATGTCTTCTAATGTACTACCGGACCACGCTTCCAGATTTGTAAGCTTTCTTCAATGTCTCTTATTTTTTCGTTTCTTTCTGTCCATGATTTTAAGTTACTTTAAACGTTCATTTCCCATTTGAGTTACGTTTCATGTTTCGAGCATGGACGTTAAGCATGGACATTTGAGTTACGCTTCATGTTTCTGAAGCATGGACGTTAAGCATGGACATTTGAGTTACGCTTCATGTTTCTGAAGCATGGACGTTAAGCATGGACATTTGAGTTACGCTTCATGTTTCTGAAGCATGGACGTTAAGCATGGACATTTGAGTTACGCTTCATGTTTCTGAAGCATGGACGTTAAGCATGGACATTTGAGTTACGCTTCATGTTTCTGAAGCATGGACGTTAAGCATGGACATTTAACAAGGCGGTGGAAAAATATATATATGCTTTCGAATATAAGTGTTACAGAAGATTCCTTCGTATATCATGGACAGAGAAGAGAACAAATAGATCTATCTAGAAAGAACTCAGAATCAAAGAAAACTGGCTGATGCTACACATACGAATGAGAAAATTTTAGTATTTTGAGTAATTTAAGGGCTGGAGAAGACCATCATGGAAGAGGACACACATGTACAAGTCATCTTGACCTTTTACCTCTGATTATTATTATTATTATTATTATTATTATATTCCAATCGTACCGTTATACGTTACATAGGTCATGCAAGCAATTTCTCCCTACCGCTCTTTTCTAGGAAATTCCTTCAATCTCCTCCATGACATTGAGTCCGAGATTTTTCACGCCATTCTCATTAAAGTTCTTTTCAAGGCATTTCTGTCTGTCTTCATCCATTTGTCTCCAATTTTTCACGCCATTCTCATTAAAGTTCTTTTCAAGGCATTTCTGTCTGTCTTCATCCATTTGTCTCCAATTTTTCACGCCATTCTCATTAAAGTTCTTTTCAAGGCATTTCTGTCTGTCTTCATCCATTTGTCTCCAATTTTTCACGCCATTCTCATTAAAGTTCTTTTCAAGGCATTTCTTTCTTTCCTCAACCACTTGTCTCCAATTTTCACGACATTCTCATTAAAGTTCTTTTCAAGGCATTTCTTTCTTTCTTCAACCACTTGTCTCCAATTTTTCACGCCTGTTTTGTGATTATTTGATTATTGCTTCTAGGAGTATACCTAACATATCTACATCTTCTCTGTCTTATAACAGTTGTTACTAGTAGTTTACCAGCCATTTCTCTCATTTGTATCATGTCTCCTGTATTTTTTTTTTCATTACTTCCTTCTGATATCATGTTGCAAAATTGCCAGCTGTCTTGGTTTAAGTTTTATCATTAAGCTTGATAAAATTTGCGTTCAAGATGCCAGGGTAAGCTGGATTTGAATTTAAGCAGGTCTCTTACTGAAGTCGATTTTCAGTTTTTTAAATATCTAATTTGTGTATTCTATCTTGTATGGGATAGACTAGTACAGGTGTGGCACATCTGAGGGATGTTCTAGCTACTGTCACAGGTCTAGCAGGGAGACATTGGTATACTATTATTTCTTCTCATAGAATTATTGTGAGCGTCTGTAGCTTAAGAGATAGTGAGCTCGATCACAACCCAAGCGTTTCTGGTTCAAACTCTACGACGGGCAAGTTTGGAAGCAAATTCTTTCCCTTAGATTCTTGCGAACTGTAAAAAAAATAGACCGCACCGTTTATAAAGCAATGACAAACTACTGAACGTATAAGTGGTGTCTAGATAATCGACGACTCGTTTACTGTGGTTGATGTCGACGTTCTGCAATATGGCACGATTTTTGCTAGAATTATGAAAAGATTTCAAGAACCGGTAAACAGGACTAAAGAAAGGAAACAAAGAAATAATGTTAAAATTTGTCACAGTACTTTCCGTGAAATCACTCAAAAATCACAAGACGACATAAGTGAAGCAGTGGCGGCTCGTGATCATTTTTTTGTGGGCCAGACAAAAATATCCGAAAAAATCATTATTTTGGGTTAGGTTATATTTTAATTCATAAAATAAATACACGTTACAGAGTATTTTTGTAGGGGCCCGGCCCTACTTGACCCTAATGAAGAGCCGCCACTGAGGTGAAGAAATAAATAAACGAAAACTAACAATACTAAAACTATCAGACACACGAACCAAGGTACAAGGATGCAAAACTCTACATCTATACCACATAAACTTATACTCAATGGTGGAAAAAACGAAATGGCCAAGCATGGCGTCGGATTTATCATAGACCTAACTAACGCTATATCAATATTAAGCACAGATGACATCTCGGGGAGAATTATGCCTGTCACTTTCAGAAAAAACGAGGAAAACATCACATATGTTCAAATTTACGCGACTTGTAATGCTGCTAATAATGGTGAGGAATGTGAGCCATTTTATGATGTCATCATTGAAACTACGAGTATAATTAACATCAAAATAGGGGGAAACTACGTTGTAATGGGTGATTTGAACGCACATTTAGGATCTGACAGAACAGGAGTGGAAGCATACTTAGGGCACTTCAGATGCCCATTAGTCAGAAAACAAAAGTGTCTCCAGACTCCTCGAATTATGTAACTAGCAGGATCTATTTATTGTCAACACTCAATTCCAACATCGGTAGTCACACATATATCTGTTTTTTTTATTATTTTGTCATCCCACTGTTACCGGGTTGTTGTCCAGTGTCGTGGTTTTTCTGTTTTTGTCTTGCGCTGTTCTGGTGGCATAGGTGATTGTTATTTTTGCTCTTTGACAGGATTCTGCTACGCTATCTAACCATCTTTTTCGTGGTTTCTCTCTCGTCCCTCTGTCCTGATGTTCTGTTGTAGAAGACTCTGTATACTGTGGAGTTTGGCCAAACCACTTCATTCTTTGTTTCTCAATGTAATTCAATCAAGGTTATGTGCCAACTTTCTTTCTTAAGCTGATGTTGGTGATTCTGTCTTTTCTGGTGTTGTTGGTTAACTTTTCGCAGTCCCGCATTTCACATTTAGTTATTTTTTGCGACTGCACTTTGCTCAGTGTCCATGTTTGGCTCTGATAACACGAAGTATGTATGAAAGTGCTGTTGATCATCTGTTGTTTAGCCTAAGTGATATTTTTGTCTGCCTAAACAATGCTGCTAGTTGATATATACCTGGTACAATGAAACATCTTAGACTGTAAAAGCCAAAATCGTTTTACTACTAGCCAAGAGGTCAAGAAAAATGTACGTCATAGATGAAAGGGCAGTGCAAAGTGTGGAACTCAGAAATAACAGAAACAGTGAAAAAACAATATTTATAACGCGCACACAACAGCCTGTTCTAGAAATCTCTTCTTATCCTGACGCTGTGAAGCAAAATAGAATTAGAGAAACGAAGAAGTAGAAGAGGTTCTTGTCTGACGATTTTATTAGAAAGATATCGTTGTGTAAGATATGCATTCTTAAGATATCGTGTGCTACAGATATGCATTCTTAAGATATCATTGGATACGGTATGCATTCTAAGATATCATTATGCTACAGATATGCATTCTTAAGATATCGCTGGGCTACAGGTATGCATTCTTAAGATATCATTATGCTACGGTATGCATTCTTAAGATATCGTTATGCTACAGATATGCATTCTTAAGATATCGCTGGGCTACAGATATGCATTCTTAAGATATCATTGGGCTACAGATATGCATTCTTAAGATATCGCTGTGCTACAGATATGCATTCTTAAGATATCGCTGGGCTACAGGTATGCATTCTTAAGATATCGCTGCCAGATATGCATTCTAAGATATCGTTGGGCACAGATACGCATTCTTAAGATGTCAGATACCACTTCTTTCATTTGAGCAATTTGGTGATAGTGATGAGGTTGATTCTACATCAATTAACTTGTTATGTTTCTCCTGTTTCCTCTTCTTTCTTATTTCCTTTCTCGTTATCTTCTTCTTCTGCATATATTGTCTGGCATAAACTGGTAATTGCTAAACAGAAAGCTCTTGCTAGTAGTACTGAAAAATAATACAACTTTTCTGCAAAAAATATGACTGAAATAAACTCAGACTTTGTGTGACCATACAGATCAAAGATTTGGCACAGAAATACAATGAGTCCGACGATATGAGGAAGTGCAACATGTGCATGGAAATGATCCATACGCAGAGAGAATTCGATGTTGGTTGGCCAAGAAAATCTGTACCAGGGGATTTGGGTGAGTTCCAGTTATAGTCATGTCAACTATATCTCAAAGATAAATCTATTTTTAGAACAGTGGTTCTTAAACGATTTTATCTAGACTACAATTTAGAAACAGAAATGTGGACGATACACAACAATAATTTTTATATCAAGTTCATCTTTGTAAACAATGTCAGTATCTCACAGTGGCTTTTTTCAAACATAAATACTATTTGTTTGTATCTAATATTGGAAAATTTATTATTGATAAAACTATAGGCATAGAAGAGAAGTACTCAGAATGAACTCACAATTAACAAAAACTGGCTAAATCTACTTTAAAAAATGAGAAAATTGAAAGTATTTTGGAATATAAAAAGACGCGAATAGTTGGAGACAATTATGAATGGAAGCATCCTGGGAAATAGGAAAAGAATAAGACCTTTGAGAAGATGTATTCATGATGTAAATGATGATTTGAGCGTGACGGCTGCAGAGACAGATCATCTGATTTACAAGAAAGAGAGAGAGAGAGAGAAATTCTTAAGAACTATTAAAGTGGTAAAGTTCTGCTCAGGACAAGCTATTTGATGATCATCATTGACTACATAAATACTATTTGATGCTATCGAATATTAAGTGTCTTCGAAAACAATGTACATATGAACTGAACGACACAGTTCGAATTCGAACTCACAAAGCTTAGAAAGCAAGGCAAATGGCTTAACTACTACGCCACAGATATTCCCAAATTAGAAGTTAAAAGTTTAAGAAAAGAAGTTGACGTTGGATTGGACTAAGATTGGTTATTGGTTTGTTTTGCTTCTAATTGCTGACCAGATTGTCATCTTGAGGCATGCCTGCTCCCTCTTTAGCCAGTTTGTCAGTATCTTCTATGAACTTATGAACTATGAACTATGAGCTTGCAGTGTCAGGGTATCCACTGGCTTAATTGCTGACCAGATTATCATCTTGAGGCATTCCTGCTCCCTCTTTAGCCAGTTTGTCAGTATCTTCTATGAACTTATGAACTATGAGCTTGCAGTGTCAAGGTATCCACTGGCTTAATTGCTGACCAGATTGTCATCTTGAGGCATGCCTGTTCCCTCTTTAGCCAGTTTGTCAGTATCTTCTATGAACTTATGAACTATGAGCTTGCAGTGTCAGGGTATCCACTGGATTACTACACCGTTGAAATCATGGAACAACTAGGTTACTGCATCACATTTCACAAGTTGTTATTTTCTTTGCTCTCTTTGTCCATTGTCCGTGTTTTCATTTCTAGCAATACCAGTTGAAACAATAGCAATACCAGTTGAAACAATAGCAATACCAGTTGAAACAATAGCAATACCAGTTGAAACAATAGCAATACCAGTTGAAACAATAGCAATACCAGTTGAAACAATAGCAATACCAGTTGAAACAATAGCAATACCAGTTGAAACAATAGCAATACCAGTTGAAACAATAGCAATACCAGTTGAAACAATAGCAATACCAGTTGAAACAATAGCAATACCAGTTGAAACAATAGCAATACCAGTTGAAACAATAGCAATACCAGTTGAAACAATAGCAATACCAGTTGAAACAATAGCAATACCAGTTGAAACAATAGCAATACCAGTTGAAACAATAGCAATACCAGTTGAAACAATAGCAATACCAGTTGAAACAATAGCAATACCAGTTGAAACAATAGCAATACCAGTGAAACATAGCAAACATGAATAACACAATACAATAATTGCTAACAATCATTACAAATTGAAAAATGAAGTATTCGATATAAAAATAGCAATAGTTGAGACAATAATGAACAGTTGGAAAATAGAAAAGAATGAAACAATAGAAAGATTAAATGTAAATGATGATTACGTGAAACAATAGCAAGACAACATTGATAACAAAGAAAGTGAAAAATTCAAAACCATTGAAAATGGAATTCCAGTTGACAGACAATACATTGAACACATTGACAATAATACTATTTGATGCTATACAATATTACAGCTTCGAAAACAATGTACATATGAACGAAACAGTTGATTGAATCAAACAACTCAGTTGAAAAAACAATACAGTTGAAACAATAGCAATACCAGTTAACAAAGCAATTAAGTTAAAAAAGAAGTAGTTGAATTAGATACAGTTGAAACAATATGTATTACCATTAATTTACAAGTGCATCTTAAGCAATAGCATACCAGTTAAACAATGGGCAATATCTTACAATAGAACCTTAAACAATAGCTTGCAGTTGAAAATACCACTGCGCTTAATACAATGATTTCACTGAAACATGCCTGCTCCTCTTAGCAATGTTGTCAATCTTATGAACTAGAACTAGAAACTAGTTGAACAATAGCATACAGGGTATCCACTGGCTAATCCTGAAACAATACCAGATTGCATCTGAACAATCCATGTCCCTCTTAGCCAGTTGAGTACATACTACCTTGAACTTGCAGTGAAGGGTACCACTGATTACACAGTTGGATCATGGATCAACTAGTTAACGCATATCATTTACAAGCTGTTATTTTTTTGTCATTTCATTTCCGTGTTGAACAATACACCAGTTGAAACAAGGTAATATCATTAAACAAGGTTAGTTAGAAAGTGATATTTTAACTAGAAATTAATTTTACATCAAACATTTGTCCATCACAGGCAGACTACCATTCGGAGCCTTCCCGGGTTCGAGCAGAATGGACGAGACGAAATGAGACAGATTAAATCGTTAATACGAATGGAGGATAACAGGATTCAAACGGTAGTCCTAATGTCAAATGGAGAAATACCTTCAAGGACAAACAAACACAGAATTTGGCTGCGAAGTATTTTGTATTTCTTCATCAGCCTGAGCACAGCTAAATAGTTCTCATGCTGGATCTTAATGTTTCGCTAACCAATCGCCAGAGCATTCGGCGACTTCTGGTTGTTGAAGAGACCATTTCGGTTAATTCGATTCTCCATCTTCTTCATATCTGAACAAAAGCGGAAAAACTTCGATTTCGCTTGTTGGCTCATCATCTTCCTCGTATAGGAACGGAAGAGAAGCTTCGACACTCACCCACTCATCGCTGTATGCGTTAGAAAAATATAAGAGGAGGCTCGACCGACTCCTCATCGTCCTCTTCCCACGCCAACTCGTGAGGTAGCTCGACGTCACTTAACAGCAGCTTGCCCACATCTCCGTCATTTACGACGGAGAATAAAGGTTCAAAGATGCTGAGAAATATATCGGCTTCCTCACGGGTTACCGTGAGAGTTGGCTCGATGAAATTCAGCGGCTCACCGCCACCTTCCTTGTTTAGGATGGAAAGTGACAGTTCAATGCCACTGATCGATTCCTTCTCCTCAGTTTGAGTTTGGCTATCCAAGCTGAGTACGGTGCTATATGATGAATACGTTATTCTGAAAGATTCAATTTTAGCAGGTAATCGTTGATGCAGCTCAGCGTGTTCCTTTAAGCTCCCGTATTCAAAGGGACCACTGAACTGATAATTACAGTCACTGCTCTTAACTTTCCTCGGACGACATACGTCTTTACGTCTTTGATGAAACTAACCACTTCGAGCAATGCATTCCAGTTATTTTGATGCCCTTTTCCTTAGGGATATTTTAAGTTTCTGGATGTTCGACATCTAAATTCACCTCTTGAAAAATAAATCGATAAATGACAGAGATCGGAACATCTATGGACATGGTCGGAGCGCTATGATGATAGTCCTCATATAACTGATAAATGAATGTACAATATGTTGTCTGTGTAATTCATTTCTGTACACGGTGTTCCGTCAAGTCGACAACTTCTCACTTCCATTTACATATCTTTCTTCAGATTGTATTTGATCTAAACGTTTCTTTGACGGCTGTCTATCTCAGAGCTGTCAATGTTAAACATTCTGGTCGCATTCTACATACTAATCTACATCGATATCTATGCTCACATTTTAAATCTTTCCTGAAACTCTTCAACTTCTCTTTTCAACTGTATGTCTTTCTATCATTTTCTTTCTATTATTTTGTCATTTTAAAAATTTAATCAGTAACATTAGTAATTGTGCAGGCATTACCGTTTTCCACAATCTTCCACAATATCTTCCAGGTCACAACGGAGCTGGCCTCCATATCAACAGAAGTCTCCTTAATGACAGAGAGAGGGAAAATCTACGATCTTGGCCTTCAAAACTATAAAGTTAATCAGTTCGTCAGTGACACACTTCCGCTTCGAAGGGATATTACTCTTGATATGCCAGAGTTTGTATTTGATTAATTATCTGTATAAGACAAAACAAAACAAAACAAAAAGGCAGTAAAACTTCCCACAAATGCAAGTATACTTCACTGTAAAAACTTCGCCATGGCTCACTAGTCATCTACGCACACACAGACAAACATAACGCAACTACATTCCCTTGGATGAAAATTGTGTGGTCATCATCACCCGTGATGGACGAGCATCATATCATACAAGACAACACATAGAATACACGACACATGTGTTAGGATAGTTCTCATTTATGAATAGATCTGAGACTTATAAAACAGATCAGAAAATAGAACGTTTGTTAAGAAGTGTCAAAGGAAGGCTTATTAGAAGAATACTTGGTTATACATGGAAGCAGTGTCGGCTCGTGATCATTTTTGTTGGTGCAGAAAAATAATTTTCTGAAAAATCATGGTTTTGGGCTATGTTATATTTTAGTATTTACTCTTTTTTGTCTCACAGTCAGGAAATGTATAAAGTAGTTCACAACTCACTAAGTTGTCTATAGGTATATTACCGTACACAGATGTATATTGATGGAACGCGCGATTAACTTGAATTATTCTAGGATGATTAGTTAATTATTTCCATTATTTTTATACATCATTCAGTATTTACACACCTGTACTAATTTTTAGCGCAATAACACAGTATAAATGTGCCATGGCTTGGATGCATATAATTCTCCCTACTGAATGAGTGAAATTCACATTTTTGTCTTTGCTAAGTATCCAGTCGAGAGAGAGGACAGAGGTCGCTATGTTAACAGCATACGGTTTAAATAAACCCCATTTCTACTGGCCTTAATAAAATACGTGCGTGAGGAAATGCGTAAAGTATGCTGATGAGGGAGGAAAGATGCTGAATTTCGGACTGAATATGCTATTTTAGCGTTATATATTCAACTTTCAAAGCTAATCAGTATCCAATTAACCCTTTCGCTGCTACATTCTTTCCGAGGGCGAGCTGAAATAGCTACTCTTTGTTTCTATGTAACAAACGTGAATGTACGCTTATAGCAGTGACAGTAGCAATGTATAACGTGTTAATACGTCCTAGCCCAGAGGAGATAATAACAGACGTGTTAATGTGTTTTTAGAAGTGAATGGAGAAAACGTATATATACGTCCTTAGCGACGAAAGGGTTAAAACAAATAATGTATCAAATAATAAATACAAATTGCATATTATTTTTGTGGTGCCCGGCCCCACTTCCCTTAATGACGAGCCGGTACTGCCTGTGAGTTTTGAAACATTTTCAAAACAATAATTTAGAGCATATATGATAGAAATAGAAAAATCTAGTATTTCTTTTTTCCTCTTTGACTTTCAGATGTAATGATATAACATACAATAGATCAGCACTGCCTACAGCTGGGGTGGTTATCATTTTCTATGAGGAAATGTGGTCATCTCTAATGAGAACTATTTTCAGTATTCTGGATGCTGGACCAAGACATCTTATCACTGAGATCATTCTTGTGGATGATAATTCTCAAAGAGGTTAGTCTCTCTATGTGCACACTAAACATATAATGTCATTTATTTGTCTTTGTTTTTGTACCATGGCCAGCTTGACATACCCAGAATGTGGACAAGTTCAAATCTACACTACAGAGTTGTCTAGCTGAACTAGTTTAGATCAATACACATATACAGTAGCTCCACCACGACTTTCTATTTTCCACCAACGTTCTGATCAGGTCAGATTCGATTGAACAGTATTTATACAAACACATGCGATAAGCCTTTTGTTTTTATATATGTGCTTACAGTAAAACATCTAATAAGTGGTACCCACATTTTCTGAAGTAGATGGGTTCATTCACAAACGTGCGAAATTCAACTTCATACACTCAAAATTCCTAGTCTATGCTTCTGAAAAGGAATAAGCGAACGTAATAGACTATTAGGAATAATCCCCATCGTTATTTTGGTCATGTTCTACCACTAAAATGTTTAACTACAGTAGCTAAAATAAAATGTTTAACTGCAGTAGCTAAAATAAAATGTTTAACTACAGTAGCTAAAATTAAAACGTTTAACTGCAGTAGCTATAATTAAAATGTTTAACTACAGTAGCTAAAATTACAAAGTTTAACTGCAGTAGCTATAATTAAAATGTTTAACTACAGTAGCTAAAATTACAAAGTTTAACTGCAGTAGCTATAATTAAAATGTTTAACTACAGTAGTTAAAATTACAAAGTTTAACTGCAGTAGCTATAATTAAAATGTTTAACTACAGTAGCTAAAATTAAAACGTTTAACTGCAGTAGCTATAATTAAAATGTTTAACTACAGTAGCTAAAATAAAAAGTTTAACTACAGTAGCTAACATTACATGTTTAACTACAGTAGCTAAAATAAAATGTTTAACTGCAGTAGCTAAAATTAAAACGTTTAACTGCAGTAGCTATAATTAAAATGTTTAACTACAGTAGCTATAATTAAAATGTTTAACTACAGTAGCTATAATTAAAATGTTTAACTACAGTAGCTAACAGAAAATGTTTAACTACAGTAGCTAAAATTACAATGTTTAACTACAGTAGCTAAAATTACAAAGTTTAACTGCAGTAGCTAAAAGAAAATGTTTAACTACAGTATCTAAAAGTAACTTATCACCTATATCCATTGATTGGACCAGCATCCTTGCACTTCGGTGAGTTACCATATGGGCTCTGGTCTATTTCTTAAACATGAAAATATCATCGGCAATGCACAAGCTCCATAGCACCGGCGAGGGCACTATCTTATCACCTAGAGGTTCGTGCATGGAGAAATATTGATATAACTATAGTAATATTTTCTATTATTGATATAATATCGGTGAACCAGTCATGCAATTAATAAAAAAAAAGCAACATATTAAAAGCAACATATTAAAAGCAACATATTAAAAGCAACATATTAAAAGCAACATATTAAAAGCAACATATTAAAAGCAACATATTAAAAGCAACATATTAAAAGCAACATATTAAAAGCAACATATTAAAAGCAACATATTAAAAGCAACATATTAAAAGGGTTGGACAGTTCCCAAGAATGCCCTGGTGTCGAATTCAACATAGAGCCACACTGAAAAAGTTTAAAAAGTGCAGAGCAAGAGGAAGACCACGTAAAAGATGGATCGACCGCAACACGAACAGCCTTAAGAAAATGAATACCAAATTACAAAGTGGAATAGAACAAGCACACTAAGAATCACTACTACTACCCCCCTTCCACCTCCCCCTCCACTCAAACACACACACACACACTTCTATCAAGAAATAAATTGTGGAAGAGAAATGGAATAGTTTCGAGAATATTAAACATAGTTTTTAGAATCTATGCCACATTTATTTAACTTTAAGCGACTACATACATACATCATTAAGTAGTTTTCCGGAACCTGGCTCCCATGACAGCAGTCCTGAAAACTATCTATTCTGTGTGTGTGGTCTCTGTGGCTAAGTGGTTAAGCCCTTTGCTTTGTGAGTTGAAAGTCGTGGGTTCGAATCTGGAACGAGCCGTTCTGTTCACGCGTGCAGTTTTTTCCAAAGACCCCTATGATTGTTGCTGGAGCTACGGAGTTCGTGCTTTGTACAATACTTTCGGCAGATGGCGTGCCATTTCTGCAGAGAGGGACCGAGCCATATGGGGTAAACCCGGTGCAGTGAAGTCAATCCAACGACCTTAACACCTTAAGCTCTCTATTCTGTGCAAGTTGACCAGCGTCAGCAGAGGTAATTCTCAGATCGCCAGTGACATCCTACACCCATCGTCTTCTATGTCTATCTCTCGTTCTTCTTCCAGGCACCATTCCTTCCAAAATTATGTTCTTTAGGCCCTCATGTCGTTTGATGTGTCCAAAATATGTCATGTTCCATACTTACCTATAGTAAATAAATAGACAGTAAAACGTGTTCGCTGCTACATACTTTCCGAAGACTGAGCTAAAAATAGGTACTCTTTGTTTCTAGGTCATAAACGTGAATGTACGCCTATAGCAGTGACAGTAACAATGTATAACGTGTTAAAACGTCTTTAGCACACAGAGGAGAGATAATAACAGACGTGATAATGCGTCTTTAGAAGTGAATGGGAAAAACGTATATATACCTCCTTAGCAGCTAAAGGGTTAAGACTTGCGGAAGAAACAATTACCAAACACATATCTCAAACCAAAAATCTTTTATTTGTCACAGGTCCCATTGACACGCCCAACAGACGGTGATTGTTCATACCACAACCTACATACCTATAGCAGCTTTCTTAGTACAGAGACACCAGTTCTAACTAGATGAATAATTTATGTAATGTTGAACAGGAAGAATTGTGTCAGGGAATGTGATCTGCAACTTCAGAATATATGATATGTAATAATAAGAGGCGTCGATAGAGAACTTGATAACACGCTGCCCAAATGCTCTATGCTGTGGAAAGTCCTGGGTTCGAGCCCAATTTTAGCCACTATCTATCTTTGTCCAACCGGTGCACGACTAAACTACAACATTTACTCGTGAACCTGGTAGCTGTGTGACGACACTGGGCAACAACCTGGTAGCTGTGTGACGACACTGGGCAACAACCTGGTAGCTGTGTGACGACACTGGGCATCAACCTGGTAGCTGTGTGACGACACTGGGCAACAACCTGGTAGCTGTGTGACGACACTGGGCATCAACCTGGTAGCTGTGTGACGACACTGGGCAACAACCTGGTAGCTGTGTGACGTTAAACGAAGAAGAAGAAGAAGGATAAGAGACGTTGATAGAAAACTTGATAACACTCTATAGTCTGTCCATTAATTCGTGAGCACGTTTGAAATTGATTTTCTCGAAAACTACCTGTTGGATCTCAGTGATTTTTGCATGCAGCCTTAGAATATCCATGACGCTAAAATAAAGCTAACCAGTAGTCCATAGATGCTACGGATTTTGCACATCGGCGAATTCCTTTGATCTTTTATGACAATTGCAAATACGGGGCTCAAATTTTAGATTTTACAGTAATCCTTAGAATTTGTCCATGTCAATTCTATTCATAGGTGTATCTCCATATTAACTTGATAGGTCAAGTAATTAAGTGTGTTGCCCTTTATGTGCAATCGTGAACTTGGATACAATATGCAACAGTTAGTCCTTTCCCCTTCGGTCACCATTAGACCCCAGGGTGTCTTAACTTCACCACAAATTGTATGATGGTAGACGCATTTGGATATGGAAATGTATACGTTGCTATTTCTCAGTCTGTAATCAAAATATGATTTGTATCATCCCGAATCTGACGATTCCATGAGGTTGATAATTGTTACTGGCTGGACAAATTGTAATCCATCTCTGTGCCAGTACTCGTCTTCCTCTCGGAGCACATGTTCAACACACTTCTTCCAGAACTGCATGTCTATCATTGAGAGGGACTCACGTGTCAGAACTTCAACATCACACATTTTAAACGTCCTGTTCTGTTCGGCAACTTGCCCTTTACTTTAGCCCAGACAAGCTCTATCGGATTGAGGTGAGCATGATATGGAGGTAGTCGCAAAGACGTGTGGCCGTATTCCGCAATGATTTTGTCAATATGAAACACCTTTGTCTTATTTGTCATCCTCACCAGGTGCAACAACTCGGGTTTCAAATATGTATCATCGAAGCTGACATTTTCCTTAGCAAGCCAAGTCCTAATTTGATCTTTTATATTTGATGCAGTTGGTACTTTGTCTTCCACTGCGATACTGCGTTGTCTGATACTGCGTTGTGATAGGATGCATTATCCATTACCAAGCATGATGGTCTGTTTAGAATTGAAAGTAGATCTTTCTCCATCCAGTGCCTGAAAATATGTCCATTCATTTCTGTGTGGTAGTCCCTACCGTCGGTACTTTTGATTGGAAAATAAGTCCAGCGTCATGGACAAGACCTTCTTCACTGCTTCCTGCATGTGTTAGTATAATACGCTGGCCTTTGCTGCTTGGTATTTTTCTTTCTGTTCACCGTCTACTGATTGCCATTCTTTAGCATTGGTGTGGTGAGCATTGACCCAGGATTCGTCTAAATATACAATATCATAGCCTTGCCTCCGCCGCTCACGGATCTGCCTCAGGTATTTACTTCGGGCAGCAATTAAATGTGGCTTTTCACAAATAATATTCCTGCCGCCTATAGTTTTTCTGAAGCTGAAGCCGCGCTCTTACAATTTCCATAGAGTACTTTTAGAAATGTCTATGCTGCAATCTGATTGCAGTTTTAATTTCAGTTTCCTGAGAGTAACAAGTTGATTTGTCGCAAACATTTTCAAGAGCTCCCGTCTTATGACATCTATGTCAAAGTCGTCAATTGTTCTTTTCCTTCCTTGCTTGACATTAGTGCACTTTGTGTCCTGTGTAATCCATCGGGAAAAGGATTCTCTATTCAGACCAAGCTCCAGTTGCGTTCGTTTCTCAGGTTATGAATATCGCAATATAGATGACCTCTCTTAGATTCCCTACGGAAGTGTTGGTATAGTAAAACTGTAACCTTCTGCATTGTTATAAATGTGCACTTCAGACTCATTATGAATGTGATATCAATGTCAGTTTTGGTAAGCCAACAAATATGATACAATAGCTTCATACAAAGCGAGATACACCTATAACTTTACAACGGTATCCCAATTATAACGTCATATGCTTTCCGCTTTCAAAGTCGACTGGGTTAGGTGCACGGAATTCCGTGAAATTGTTGTTTACTCACGATATTTCAATGTTACCATAATGTATTTTAGAACAACGCGTCTGTGTACCGTAGATCTGTTACTATTGTGTACAATCCGGTGAGGTTGATTTTAATATAACCTGAAGAAGAAATATTTCAAACTACATCAAATTTCCTTGGGAAAAAAATATTTCTCTAGCGTCATGGATATTCTAAGGCTGCTTGCAAAAATCACTGAGATCCAACAGGTAGTTTTCGAGAAAATCAATTTCAAACGTGCTCACGAATTAATGGACAGACTATACCAGAATGACATGTGCTTGGGAAATTCCTGGGTTCAAATCCAGCTTAAGTCAATATTTATCTGTGGGTACACGGTGCACGACTTGACTACAGACCTTGATCCTTTACTCGTGAACCTAACTTACAAGTACCACTGAAGTTAGTGTACGGCTCGAGGACTGATGTGAGACACTGGGGATAAGTAAAGCAAGTCTTAACTCAAAATTCAGTCAGAGATGACATTTTAGCTGCCATATCTACGTCCGAATTCATAGCAATTTATTTTTAAAATTTATTTTTCATTGTCTTTAATTTGTTTCTTACTCCAGAACATCTTGGTAGACCACTTGATGATTACATTAAGATCTTCAACGGAATAGTCAAAGTTGTACGTATGCCAACTAGAAAGGGCCTGATAGCTGCACGTATGGTCGGTTTTCAACACGTGACAGCAGAAGTTGTAGTTTTCCTTGATTCACATGTTGAAGTACATAAAGGTATGAGACTTTAGTCTCTCTTTCGTTTAATGAAATAATTTCTAAAGAAAATATTTCGACCATAAACGAAGCTCATTCACCATAATTTATGTCTTTGACGGATTTGCACTCCGGGCAGACACAGATGCTCATTCTCCCCCAACAGATATCGAACAGTATGCATACTGATGGTTCCTGTAGCTCGCTGATTAAACACACTCCTCACTCTGTCCCTCAGGCATCCAGTTCTACATGTACAACAGTTAAATTCAAACTGCTTAAATCGTTGGATTGATTTAACATCTATTTTAGTGCAAGTTTTACACATTACATTAACTCCAACAATACCATAAGCAACATGGCAAACCAAAGAAATTTCTTTTCTTGTACAGCCTCCCATCCATTACCACAATATTTCACTTACTAAAAGTATTTAACAAGATTAATTTCATGCTATTTGTTGTAGACTTCAAAAAATAAACTTATGAAATATAGCTTTTTACTCTGTGAATTATGTGATAAAAAATAGTGATATCTTGCTTAACACAAACTAACAACAGCATGGAATAGAACTGATTGGAATACAAAGATCAGAATACTAAGATCATGTATATTCCAAGTATCAACGTATGTGTGTAAATCATGGACATTTAACAAAGCAGCGGGGAAAACAGATATGGGCTTTTAAAAATAAGTGTTACAGAAAAATTCTCTGTATATCATGGACAGAAAAGAGAACAAATAGATCTATCCAGAACGAACTCAAAATCAAAGAAAACTGGGTCGTACAGGAAACAAGAATATGAAAATTGAAGTATGTTTGACATATATAATGTACACAAGTTTGGAGACGACCATTATGGAAGTTGACGTCCATCCAATAAGGAACCGAAGAATACAATGGATAATTATGGATATAGGATGTAAGTGATGGTTTGATCATGACGGATACCGAGGTGGGGAGGGACGGTAATCTGTTCTATGAAAGAAAGTAGTTTACATCGACTGTTAGGGTGGCAACGTTGTGTGCATGATAAGCTATTTGCTGATGAAGACTTAACACAAGAAAGTAATGATACATTTTGAAATGACATCATCTATGAAATATTGCAATTTCAAAGCAATAGATCGTGAATAAGTGGCTTTTAGAGTGCGTGTAATACTAGTTAATGTGATCTTAGGAGTTAGTGACTCGGTCTATTAACCCAAACGTTCTGAGTTCGAATCACGCTGCGGACAGTTTGGTTGCAAATTGTTTGCGTGAATTTTAACAAAAGGACGATGACACCACCCGTTCAGAAAGCAATGGCAAACTACTGAATGTAATAATGTCTAGAAAAATCACAAACAGTGTTAAAAGCTGGGGTTGATTCGCAAAGTCCTGCGAAGGATATGCAATTAACTTTTTTCAACATAAATCTAGTTGGGCGTGAGGATGGCTACCTCACCCCGTAGAAAAATTAAGCCAACATCTTCAACAAACATGAAAAGTACAAATATAATAAGTAACCTACAACCACCCGAACCAGGGAAGGCTCCCAGCAGAGGGAAAAGGACGTATCGCTGGGAACGCCGAACGGATCCGGTGATGCCGACAACCCTTCTTTTCTGTCGGAAACACGTAAAGAATTGGAAGGGATGGTAAAAGAGAGGAAGCACTGGAAGAAGTTTGTTGAAGACCTGTGCTCCGTTGGGAGTTGAAAGGTGAAGAAGGAGAAGAAGAAGAAACAAAAAACGGTTGTGTGATATACAACTCTGCTTCTTCTCTTCCACCATTTACTTCTTTATAGAAGTGTTGGGAGTGAAATGTAGTGATCTTGTGTGTGCTTGTTCTTCTCTTCCACCATTTACTTCTTTATACAAGTGTTGGGAGGGAAACGTAGTGATCTTGTGTGTGCTTGTTCTTCTTCTCTTCCACCATTTACTTCTTTATAGAAGTGTTGGGAGGAAACGTAGTGATTTTGTGTGTGCTTGTTTTTCTTCTCTTCCACCATTTACTTCTTTATAGAAGTGTTGGGAGGAAATGTAGTGATCTTGTGTGTGCTTTTTATAATGCACTTTGTAAGCTTGTATTCATTTTATAAAGGCTGTTCTTGATACCGTCACTCTATCTTGTTCGTTGTCTTCCTCTTGCTATGTATTCGTTGCGCTTTTTCTGTGTAGATCTCTGTGGTAGGCGATAACCAGGTCATGCTCGTATATAAACCTCTGATGTTACAAAATACAAACTCTGATGTCTTAGTTAGAACTTAGTAACACTAATGGTACGGACAGAATAAAATGGCGTTACGATCAAATGATATTAATCAAGCGAAGAACAATTGAATTGGAATGTAGTCGTTCACCAGGAAATATTTAGGTCATGTTCTTAGATCAGACGAAAAGAGACTAAAAGGACAAGTACTTGCGTGGTCACCAGTTGGGGAAAAAAACGTGGAAGACCTAAGGCCACTTTTTGAAGAACAATCCTACAAGAAAGTAAACTATTGGGATGTAAAACATATAATATCTCCAACTGCTAGCAACGAACCGCATCACATGGAGTTCTAAAACCTCTGCCCTATGTGCCGCCTTAGGCACGAAAGGAACTAACTAACTAACTAACATGCATCATTGAGTTTTATTATATATATATATATATAAAATATATATGTACTCAAGGCGCAACTGAGAAATTGAAACTAATATCGGTTTACAAACAGTTATTCTTAACAGATATACGAAATATGGTTTCTCTGTAAGTAGCGGGTTAATCTATTTGCTTTGTGTTCCTAAGTTAGTACGTTTGAATCCTGAACGAGCCGTTCTCTTCATGCGTTCATTTTGTTAAGAGATTTCTAGAAATAGTTTCAGAGCAGCAGAGTTAGTGTTTTGTGTAGATTTCTCGGCAGGTGGCGTACCATTTCTGCTGACAGGGACGGGGTCACATGAGAAACCCGTGCAATGAAGTCAACCTTTCGCTTTTATACTCTTTAGATGCTTTCTGTTTGCTGAACTAGATTGTGTATCTATTAAGTGTGATTGATTGATTGATTGATTGATTGATTGATAGATTGATAGATTGATTGATTGATTGATTGATTGATTGATTGATTGATTGATTGATTGATTGATTGATTGATTGATTGATTGATTGATTGATTGATTGATTGATTGATTGATTGATTGATTGATTGATATGAGCATCATTATTGCACTTCGGAGAGTAACCATGTATGCTCCGATCACATCTTTCTTATACAGGACGAGAGTCCCCGATGTAATTTTGTAGATGGTAAAGATATGTTTGTAATCATTTTATTTTTCATCTTTTCGAATACATTTTTCAAGGAAGGGCTTTCCAGCTTGCTCTTTTCGAATTTGAATTACCAAGGGTTCTTTTACGTGCTCTAATTGAACACTGGATCTTCGCTTTATTGTCCGTCTCCGATGGAACTAGGAACCCGATCTCACTTACACTGAAGTTAGAGATTTCGGAAAAATATCCAGAGATAGCTCCAAGAGGGAACAAACCTGATACCTTTGGCACGAGAGACAAGTATCTAACCTCTACGTCACATAGATTCCTTGTGTACCTATAAGTGTAAGACTATCAAGTGTAAGATGTGTTAATTTATGTAAACTTGACTTCAGGTTGGCTTGAACCGCTTCTAAACAGAATCCAACAGAACGATAGAATTGTGGCCGTCCCAAACACTGACGTTTTACACTGGGACACATTCCAGGTATTTATTTTAATGTACAGTGTTAGATATATATTTGATTCTCCCCATGAGACTATTATCTTGTAGTGGTGAGGGAGAGGGGGTAGCGTGTGTGCCTTAATGACCAGATAGCTATGTCGGCAGGAACATCGTTCCTGGCATGTTTACCCAAGCCGGACAATCATACAGTTCATTTCTAGTTTGGAATATCTTCAAAGTACTACGGACACGTCCATAGGTGCTCCGATCTCCTTCGCAGTATCTCCAACAGCGTCCAGCGACTAACCATACACATTCGATGTTGATGAGCCTACTTATATACATGTTGTAAGTGTTCTGTTCTGGTCACTCTAATCTTCAAATCCAGCTCTTGCAATCTAGCAATTGACGTGGATTTGTGTATGAAAATCCTCTTTGAGGTCACACTCTATGAGGGCGTTCAGAATGCCAGCTCTATCTAAGACTGGTCCCCTGATATAGTAGCAGGACCAGCAAGTCTGTCTACTCTCTCATTGTCAATAACATACATGTGCCCCGTAACGAAGATGAGTGTATATCTACAAATTGCTGAAGGGTGTGAAGATTTAGTCCATTGTCTGCGCTCCGAACCAGCCTCCAGCTTTCAGATCATACTCAACGAATCACTCAGAATGCACACACAAGTGTAGTTTTGTGATTCTAACCAGAGTAGCCCCTTAGTCACCACCAGTACTTCTATTGTAATGTTACTTACTGGCATACTAAATGCACCACTGGCTTCCTTAACCATTTTGTAGTATGAGCTCGTATGGAAGACACATGCAAACTTTTCAAGTCGAACTATAGAATCATCTGTGTAAATCACAACCTCACCTTCATCACAGTTTTCAGTAATGATAACATTAACGTCTGCATCCAACACTCATCGTGTACATCGGTATCTTCGCAACTGACTGCTGGATGAAGACACTAAAATAGATGTTGAATCGATCAAGCGATTTAAACAGTTTGGAGTTACCCGTTGCACAAGTTGAACTGGATGCCTGACAGGCAGAGTAAGGGGTCTGTTGAACCAACGATACACGGGAACCATCAGTATGCATACTCTTCAATATCTGTTGAGGTAGACTGAGTACCTATGGGTCTGCCACGAGTGCAATGACGTCAGTTTAGTAAACAATAGCAACTAACCAATGAATCTGGACATGTCCACCTCGCATGCTCTGCAATGTTCATTTCCTATTTTTAAGGGTATTTTTCATATTTTCTAAACGGTAATCTAATGAAAGGTAACTGTTTGATACTGTGTTTAAATATAATAATTGTTGTATTCTATGCGTTCATGCTTCTGTTCTGCAACAGCTTGATATTAAAGAGAGTTGGTTATTAAAGAGCATAACATCAAGGAAAATTAAATATTTCGAACACATCAAACGACATGAGTGCCTAGAGAAGATAATTTTGGAGGAATTGTGCCTTGAAGAAGAATGAGATTAAGACCTAAAAGATGATAGGTGCAAGATGTCATTGATGATCTGAGAATGACTGCTGCTGACACCAGTCAAATTGCAAATAACAGAGTGTTTTTCAGGACTGCTGTCTTGGGAGCCAAGTTCCGGAAGGGACAAAGCTACTTGATGATGATATTGATGACGCATTCATGAATCATCGAAAGGTCGAAAGTATGTTAATATTTTTGTTGTTCCATCACTGTGAGTTCTGGTGAAGTTATGACTATTTTTTGTTATACTAATATGGCGAGCTAACTATCGCTATGTCACAGACTACCACAACTTACATACATAATATGGCGAGCTAACTATCGCTGTGTCACGGACGATCACAACTTACATACATAATATAGTGAGCTCACTATCGCTATGCCACAGACGATCACAACTTACATACATAATATGGCGAGCTAACTATCGCTATGTCACAGACTACCACAACTTACATACATAATATAGTGAGCTCACTATCGCTATGCCACAGACGATCACAACTTACATACATAATATGGCGAGCTAACTATCGCTGTGTCACAGACTACCATAACTTACATATATAATATGGCGAGCTCACTATCGCTATGCCACAAACTACCACAACTTACATACATAATATGGCGAGCTAACTATCGCTGTGTCACAGACTACCACAACTTACATATATAATATGGCGAGCTAACTATCGCTATGCCACAAACTACCACAACTTACATATATAATATGGCGAGCTCACTATCGCTATGCCACAAACTACCACAACTTACATATATAATATGGCGAGCTCACTATCGCTATGCCACAAACTACCACAACTTACATATATAATATGGCGAGCTAACTATCGCTATGCCACAAACTACCACAACTTACATACATATAGGCGAGCTAACTATCGCTGTGTCACAGACTACCATAACTTACATATATAATATGGCGAGCTAACTATCGCTATGCCACAAACTACCACAACTTACATATATAATATGGCGAGCTAACTATCGCTGTGTCACAGACTACCATTACTTACATATATAATATGGCGAGCTCACTATCGTTATGCCACAAACTACCACAACTTACATATATAATATGGCGAGCTAACTATCGCTATGCCACAAACTACCACAACTTACATACATAATATGGCGAGCTAACTATCGCTATGCCACAAACTACCACAACTTACATATATAATATGGCGAGCTAACTATCGCTATGCCACAAACTACCACAACTTACATATATAATATGGCGAGCTAACTATCGCTGTGTCACAGACTACCACAACTTACATACATAATATGGCGAGCTCATTATCGCTATGCCACAAACTACCACAACTAACATATATAATATGGCGAGCTCACTACCTTTATGCCACAAACTACCACAACTTACATATATAATATGGCGAGCTAACTATCGCTATGCCACAAACTACCACAACTAACATATATAATATGGCGAGCTAACTATCGCTATGCCACAAACTACCACAACTTACATATATAATATGGCGAGCTAACTACCTTTATGCCACAGACTACCACAACTTACATTAATAATTATTTCATCTGTACGATGTTGAACCATGTTGACAATTTTATATTGACATAAATACATTATCTTTCTTGTATTATTTCTTAGTTCATCCTCAAGCAAAATAGACATCAGGAAAGATGTGGGTTTCAGTTTGATATGCGGTATAACTGGATTAATATGTCGGAACCAGATGGCATCAAACGGAAAACATGGGCAGATCCTATTGAGTACGTATCTACTGTTTGTTTAATTAGTTCAGTTTACGCTATGTTACTTTATTGTGTTTGTTTAATTAGTTCATTTGTTTCTATATTACTTTATTGTGTTTGTTTAATTAATTCATTTTGCTCTATGATGGGCTAGGAGACATTGGATAGAATCGCTGGGGAGGTCTAGCTGACAAAGATCAGTTTTATTTTTGTGCCAGGGCATGCAGGTGTAAGGGGAATGAACGTGCGGATAGGCTTGCAGGTATGGCTGCTGTCCAAAGCGGACGAGCAATGGACCAGGCTGATATTATAAATTCCTTAAGGGAGAGAGGGCGTATACATGATTCACGTAATAGCGGTGAATCCACAACACTAACCAGACTGCAAGAACTCAAAGTTAAGTGGGGTGTAGCTCGACAAGAACGCTATGCTGGCAGACAAAGAAGAATTGTAAACCAACAAAGAACCGGTGTCGTTAGTCGCCACACGCTGATGGACATACTGAGGGAGAGATCGGAGCACTTATGGACTAATTTGTTCGACGTGCAGTGATGGTGATCCGAAGACTAAACTAAACTCTATGTTACTTTATTGTGTTTGTTTAATTAGTTCAGTTTGCTCTATGCTACCTTATTCTGTTTGTTTTAACATACGTAAAGTTCGTCGGTCTCTTGGCGACCTACTGTTGGATGAGGACACTAAAATAGACATTGCGTCAATATATCGTTTTATGGAGTTGCGAATTACACATTGTGAGGAATTACACGCTGGTTGCTTGAGGGACAGAGAGAGAAGTGTCTTTAACTAGCAAGCCACATGAACCATCAGTATGCATAACCTTTGAAATGTGTTGGGGGAAACTGAGCACCCATTGGGTCTGCCCAGAGTGATGTGACATCAATTCATTAATCAATAACCATAATCAATAACAGTGGCGACTCGTGATCATTTTTGTTGGTGGAGCCAGACATTTTTTCCGGATAAATCATGGTTTTTGGTTGCTATATTTTAATTTATAAAATAATAAACACACGTTATACATTACTTTTGGTGGGGCCGGGCCACACTGGCCCTTAATGACGAGCCGCAACTGATCAATAACCAGATGTAATAAAAACACTTGGATAGTCAATTGGTTATAGCGTTGGATTCGCAAAAGAGATAGGGGTCGTTTAGACACATTCCATTGAATAGCTGAAATTTAGTTTCCCCGAACTTTCTGGGTTTTTCCAATCCAGAAGCACTTGATCTTTTTGTGCTCTTCGGCTCAATGATATTGACATCGTAACCCTTCGACTCGGTGCCACGAACACCGTAAATCTGAAGAACCTGTTGCTTGTCTGCCAGTCCGCGGAATTGAACCGCACTCACAGAGGGCTTATCACCCGTCGTCCTATACGCTACGAACACACTGGACAGGCGGACAAGTTCCCGGTTCAATTAGTTACTTTATTTATTCATAATTCTATGAGCATAGATTCGGTTAAAACACTTGTCGGTTTTCTAGGTCTGTCACGGTGACTTTAGAATCTCATAGAATGGTCACACGGTGCACTAATCTATCACATTCAAGTTAGAATGCATAAATTCCATCCAAAGAAAACTGAAAATCAACTCTGACTAGAGGTCGGCCGAAATACACCTCTTGCGTGCCGTACCATCTTGACAGGAAGGAACAATTTAGCACTCAAGAAAACATGATGGACATAAATACACCTCTTGCGTGCCGTACCATCTTGACAGGAAGGAACAATTTAGCACTCAAGAAAACATGATGGACATAAATACACCTCTTGCGTGCCGTACCATCTTGACAGGAAGGAACAATTTAGCACTCAAGAAAACATAATGGACATAAATACACCTCTTGCGTGCCGTACCATCTTGACAGGAAGGAACAATTTAGCACTCAAGAAAACATGATGGACATAAATACACAACTTGCGTGCCGTACCATCTTGACAGGAAGGAACAATTTAGCACTCAAGAAAACATGATGGACATAAATACACCTCTGGTGCCGTACCATCTTGACAGGAAGGAACAATTTAGCACTCAAGAAAACATGATGGACATAAATACACCTCTTGCGTGCCGTACCATCTTGACAGGAAGGAACAATTTAGCACTCAAGAAAACATAATGGACATAAATACACCTCTTGCGTGCCGTACCATCTTGACAGGAAGGAACAATTTAGCACTCAAGAAAACATAATGGACATAAATCACCTCTGCGTGCCGTACCATCTTGACAGGAAGGAACAATTTAGCACTCAAGAAAACATGATGGACATAAATACACATCTTGCGTGCCGTACCATCTTGACAGGAAGGAACAATTTAGCACTCAAGAAAACATAATGGACATAAATACACCTCTTGCGTGCCGTACCATCTTGACAGGAAGGAACAATTTAGCACTCAAGAAAACATAATGGACATAAATACACAACTTGCGTGCCGTACCATCTTGACAGGAAGGAACAATTTAGCACTCAAGAAAACATAATGGACATAAATAACTAAGAAACAAGTATTAAAAAGCCTCCGGAAAAAAACAATTTACAAAGCACAGGATTTGAACCAAAAACCGTTATAACTTACGACATCTGTTTTCTAGCCCTGCAGACATGCGCTTCTCAGAGCACAACAAGCTAACTCTCCCACAAAAATAGCTTAATTTAGCCGTGTCTTTCACACAGCGTCGAGTACTTAACACAGAAAATCAGGTCAGATTTGATCGAACAGCACTTGCACAATTATTTTTAAATTAAAACAAAATGATATATGGTACAAAACAACAGCATGTGAAAAAGCAATGCAGGTATACAAAAATAATATACATGAACATAGGTACATTCAAGTATATTTGTAAATAGGGAATATAGAATTTCAAGAACTCCAGGTGAAGTACCGGCGTCAATCTTCTTCTTCTTTGCGTTCGTTCTTTACAACCAATTTTAATCACTCTTTGCGATATGTTTGATCTTGGCCAAGAACGTGTATACGTTGCATATCTGTTTGGTAGGCTCCTAACCGCATAGACTTCTACACGTTTAGGACACGTGCATCCGATTTCAGCCAACTCGGCGCCAATGAATATAGTCAAGAAATGGACACTGAACAAGTATTAAGCACCTCAGGAATTTTGTTTTTCCAAACACAGGATTTAAAAAAAAAATTGATTACGTACCAATAACCTATCATTTTTTTCAGGAAATGGGGAATAACTAACGAAATTCAACATAGAAACAATGTTGTTTTCATGGTCACTTGCAATAGAGGTCTATTGTGTCATTATTATTATTATGTGCACCGTAATTAACCATTTAAAATACATTTGTTCCAGCACACCTACACACATGGGATGCTGTTTAGCAATTTCCAGAGCACATTTTGAAAGACTTGGTGGATATGATCCTGACCTAGAAATATGGGGATGTGAAAATTTAGAACTGTCTTTTAAGGTAAAATGTAAATACATACATACACACACACACACACATACACGTATACATTCTCGTCACAAGCCACACATAAGAGTACAAACACACACACACACAGGCATCATCATCATCAAGGTGCGTATCCTTTATAGGACGTTACTCTCTTAGCAGCACATCTGAAATTCACTCTGTCTCTTGCCAGTTCACCCACTTCGTCGATGGTCATGTTCATGGTTTCTTTAATATCTTGTAGCCATCTTCTTCTTGGTCTGCCTCTGCGTCCTGGGACCCTGCCTTCTAGTATTGTTCTTTCCAGGCCATCGTGACGCTTGATGTGACCAAAGTATGTAATTTTTCTGTATAGTATGTTGTTTATCAGTCAATTCTCTTAACTTTTAGTTCTTTCAGGACACACATGCATACATACATAAAACCTAAGTAAAACTTGTTTAAACTATGAAGAAACAACCAGTTGAGAAAAATATTGTTACACATTAAACATGGCCGTAAAAAAATTAAACAACTAAAAACAGTATAGAATGGAACTGATAGAAAAACAGTATAGAATGGAGATGATAGAAAAACGGTATAGAATGGAACTGATAGAAAAACAGTATATAATGGAGATGATAGAAAAACAGTATAGAATGGAGATGATAGAAAAACAGTATAGAATAGAGATGATAGAAAAACAGTATAGAATGGAGATGATAGAAAAACAGTATAGAATGGAGATGATAGAAAAACAGTATAGAATGGAGATGATAGAAAAACAGTATAGAATAGAGATGATAGAAAAACAGTATAGAATGGAACTGATAGAAAAACAGTATAGAATGGAACTGATAGAAAAACAGTATAGAATGGAACTGATAGAAAAACAGTATGGAATGGAACTGATAGAAAAACAGTATAGAATGGAGATGATAGAAAAACAGTATAGAATGGAGATGATAGAAAAACGGTATAGAATGGAACTGATAGAAAAACAGTATAGAATGGAGATGATAGAAAAACAGTATAGAATGGAGATGATAGAAAAACAGTATAGAATGGAGATGATAGAAAAACGGTATAGAATGGAGATGATAGAAAAACAGTATAGAATGGAACTGATAGAAAAACGGTATAGAATGGAACTGATAGAAAAACAGTATAGAATGGAGATGATAGAAAAACAGTATAGAATGGAACTGATAGAAAAACAGTATATAATTTAGATGATAGAAAAACAGTATAGAATGGAGATGATAGAAAAACGGTATAGAATGGAACTGATAGAAAAACAGTATAGAATGGAGATGATAGAAAAACAGTATAGAATGGAACTGATAGAAAAACAGTATAGAATGGAACTGATAGAAAAACAGTATAGAATGGAATTAATAGAAAAACAGTATAGAATGGAGATGATAGAAAAACAGTATAGAATGGAACTGATAGAAAAACAGTATAGAATGGAACTGATAGAAAAACAGTATAGAATGGAACTGATAGAAAAACAGTATAGAATGAAACTGATAGAAAAACAATATAGAATGGAGATGATAGAAAAACAGTATAGAATGAAACTGATAGAAAAACAGTATAGAATGGAACCTGATAGAAAAACAGTATGGAATGAAACTGATAGAAAAACAGTATAGAATGAAACTGATAGAAAAACAGTATAGAATGAAACTGATAGAAAAACAGTATAGAATGAAACTGATAGAAAAACAAATATAAGAATACTAAGAGCGTGCATATTCCCATTGGCAACGTATGGGTGTGAAGCATGGACTTTTAACAAGGCTGATGCTTCAAATAAGAATGAGAAATGTAAGATTTTGGACATATAAAAAATACGAAAAGTTGGAGATGTCCATTATGAAATGAGGAATTCCTGCAAAAGGAGAAAACAAGAGACGAAGAAGATGGATTCAGGATGTAACTAATGGGTTGAGCATGACTACTGCAGAGGCGGAACATCTGGTCTGTGTGAGAGAGAAATTCGCATAGATTGGTAGGTGATAAACTTATTCTCAGGACATGTTGTTTGAGGTTATGATGCTCGTTTATCATGGGTGATGATGATCACAATTTTCATCCAAGGGAATGTAGTTGCGTTATGTTTGTCTTTGTGTGCGTAGATGACTAGTAAGCCCGATACGGGCTTGAAATGTTCTTGTGCAGTGTGGGCAAGGTATACTTGCACTTGTGGAAAGTTTTACTGCCTTTCTATTTTGATGTTTTTGTTCCATCCGTTCTTTTCTACCTGCCTCGCAGGCCGAGGAACCGTGTCGAAGAAGTGTACGCCAGGCTGATCTGTTTTGAGCAACATTCTCCCAGTTGTCGACATCTATAACAAAGGATTTCGTCGAGTTCTTGAGTGTGTCTTAGAATCGCTTTTTCTGACCACTCTTTGTTCGTTTGCCGTTATGCTGTTTGATGGTATATCACAATATTGTTTACCAACTCGGTCTCTATTCTATTTCTCCTCATGATGTAGATGACAAATACCACATCCACAATTGATTCATTTGATACTGATCCATGGCTTTTCTACTTCTGGTTGCAGTGTTTGAGTTTGGAATATTTTCATTGCACCACAGACATAACCATAGGTGATATCATCCCCTTCGCAATATCGATAACAGCATCAGCGATTAAAAGTATACGTTCGATACTGACAGCTGTGCCTACTAATAAGCATTTTGTTATACCCTTTTCTGGCAACTCCAATCTGCAATCCAATCTCTTTCAAGCTAGGTATTGACGGAGATTGGTTTAGATCAGCGTTTCCCAAAGTGGGCGGTACCGCCCTCAGTGGGCGCTGAAGCGTTCTAGGGAGGGTCGTTAGTGGGCTCAGAAGAATTTCGGGGTGTTTAGGCGATTAGGGTCGGTGGCTCCTTAAAGAAGAAATTAATAATAAATATTTTAAAATAAATTATTTTCGTAATTTTGCCATTGAATAATCATTTGAAATTGTAATTCTGCATTTTAATTGATCTTACACGATCCATTTTTTCATTAATTTTCTATTTCATGCATATTATCATTTGAAAATTGACCATGTATTATAGAAATACATGGTGTTCAACTTAAAAGCAGCCCGTGAATGGAGCTAATCTGGGATAAATGTATGGAAATGGAAGGTTCAGTTATGACGTAGTATAGGTCAAGGTTGTGTGACGGTGTAATTGTAGTGCGGGAAGGGGCGATGAACAAATGTGACGTAGGACGAGCTAATCAGAACCGGTTTAAATAGTAAATAAACACAACTCAATGTGTACCTGGCAACATTCGAATTGTCAATTGGGCTGCAATTATCTTGAACACCCTATATATATCAATTTTCTATGTCAGAGAAAATAGAGCATGTATATATGTGGGAGGGGGCGTTCGCAAACTGTTATAATGTGGAGGGGGCGTTACAAAGTTTATGTTGTGCAAAGTGGGCGGTGGGCCGAAAAAGTTTGGGAATCTAGGATTTAGTTAAACGCCACACTCTACGAGGTCGATCAGAGTGTCAGATCTATCTACTTGCTGACACAAATGCTCTTCCACCGATATAATGACAGAGACAACCAGTCTGTCTGCTCTATTACTGTAATCGACACCAACGTGTGTTACAAAATAAAGATGTATATAATTCAGCAAAGATATGACTCCTGTTATTCAATTCAATTCTGGTACGTAATGTCAGCCAACACTCTCTCATTCTCTTGGTCACTCCATCCATCTCCATTTTCCCTTCCGTCGACTCCGTTTCTCTTTACATCTGATGTCCACATCTGTTTTGTGTATGCTATGTCTACTGTCCATATCTATGTTGTGTATTCTATGTCTACTGTCCATATCTATGTTGTGTATTCTATATCTACTGTCCATATCTATGTTGTGTATTCTATATCTACTGTCCATATCTATGTTGTGTATGCTATATCTACTGTCCATATCTATGTTGTGTATTCTATATATGATATCTACGTTATGCATTTTGCAACAATCCAGTCTTCTACTCAATCTTAAAATGTCTCGACCACTCAACCACCACCCATTGCTTTGCCTCTAGACCATAAATTCCCAAACTTTTTTTTCAGCCCACCGCCTCCTTTTACATAATACAAACTTGTAACGCCTCCCCTCTCCACATTATAAGATGAGAACAAGGAGTTTTTGCAAGAACCCCAGAGGAAGCAGCGGAAGTAACGAATATGATCAACAAATAAGCAGTGTACAGGTATTAAGAGCTTCGAAAAACAAATAGACTAACACAGGATTCGAACCACTTACCCGCATTTCTTACGACACCCATCACCTAGCCTAGCAATACGAGCGTTCTTACGAATACAACCAGCGAGCCGGTTTGCCAACGCCCCCCTCCCACATATATGTATGCTCTATTTTCTCTTTGACATAGAAAAATAATATATATTACTGTAATGCATGGTCAATTTTCAAATGATTATATGCATGAAATAGAAAATTGATGAAAAAATGGATTGTGTAAGATGGGCATACGATGAATTAAAATGCAGAATTTAAATTGTAAATAATTATTCAATCGCAAAATCACGAAAATGATTTATTTAAAAATATTTATTATTAATTTCTTCTTTAAGGAGCCACCGACTCCTAATCGTCTAAACACCCCCAAAATTCTTCTGAACCCACTTTCGCTCCTCTAGAACGCTTCAACGCCTACTGGGGGGCGGTACGCCTACTTTGGGAAACACTGCTCTAGACTTACTTGTCTTTCTATCTCTTTATCTATCTATCTGTTTCTGAATGACTAAATGAATGTTTTTAATGCCTTAATGGTGATGACTTAAACTTGTACCTTCTGACCTGCAGACATGGATGTGTGGTGGTAGAATGGAGATAATCCCATGCTCTCACATCGCACATCTGTACCGACCCAACTTCCCATACTCCTTTGGGAAAAATAAATTTGCTAATGAAAGAAACTGTCTTAGAGTTGCCGAGGTTTGGATGGACCAGTACAAGATATTCTATCAAGATCGTCTTTCAAATTTTCAGGTTAGACACTACTCTAAGCTTTTGTTGTTATATAAAAATGATTTTACTTTAGTTTTAGAAATCATCATCAAATAGCTTGTGCTGAGCAGAACTTTGCCACCCCAACAGTCCTTCGAAATTTCTCTCTCCCATAGGCCAGATGTCCTGCCTCTGCATCCGTCATGTTTAAACCATCAGTTACATCCTGAATCCATCTTCTCCGTGGTCCTCCTCCTCTCCCTGTCTGCATGCCTCCTTCCGTACGATTCTCTCAAGCCTTCCATGTATCTCCATATGTCCAAAATATCTCAATTCCCTCTTTCCCATATGTAGCATCAGTCAGCTTTCTCTGACCCTGAGTTTCTGCTGCATAGATTCACTTCCTCTCTTTCCATGAGACACGGATGACTCCTCTGCAACACTCATATTCAAAAGCTTTTTTTTAAGTCTACGTGAATTGAACCCATGTCACCCGCAATACAGACTACACGTACTTATCTATTCTGTCAGCGCGACTACATACATGTCGGGTTATTTTGTGATATATAATCTCTCTTCGTAAACTTGTCGGCTATGTAAACGAAAGTGAACGTGGAAGTACATTGTCGTAGACAAATGTATATTGATGGAATGGGCGATTAACTTAAACTATTCTATGATGTTTAGATACTTATTTCTATTATTTTCTATAATTTTATACTATTTTTATATATAATTCATGATTTAATCTATATTTAAAAGGACTATTGAATCATGAAATGACTTGACCACGTAAGAATAAATTTAGCTAGCGGATTAATGAAAAGGACGTAATTGTTTTGGTAATTATCATTGCAGGTAAACGTCAAAGGTCAAAGGTCGCAATGTGACATTGTAGATAGGCCCATTTTTAAATGAACTACCGAAAAAACAGTGCACTGCAATATGCGTGACTGTATTCAGACTGTATATAATTTTTTTTAATGATATTTTATATATTATTAAGATTGTTATGTTATTATGATATAATATTTAAATTTTAAATTTTAGTGTTATATAATCAACTTTCAAAGCTAATCCGTGTCAAATTAAAAGTAATATTTCTGAAGAAATAATTTATGAAATAATAAGTACACGTTGCTCATTTTGGTTTGGGTGGGTGGACCTAACTGGCCCTTAATGACCAGGTGTGTATACTAATGATGGAGGAAAGATTCTGAATTTCAGATTTCAGACTGTGTGATATTTTAGCGTTATATATAAACTTTCAAAGCTATCAGTATCACGTTGAAAAGTAATAATTATGAACAAATCATTTCTAAAATTAATAATTACACGTTACTCAAAATGTTTGGTGGGGCCTGGTCCCACTGGTCCTTAATGACGAGCCGACCCTGATTGATTGATGTCCTGATATGGGTCATGTTCTTTTTTTTTGTTCGCCTGTCATGAATTCAGGCCTAGTTATGTTATGTTATGTTATGTTATGTTATGTTATGTTATGTTATGTTATGTGATCGACGTCATGGCACATTGGGCATTCCCATTCGTGCTCTGTCCTCCGTGCAGCAGCCATCCCAAAGTCCATTTGCTCACCGTACCCATGAGAAGTCGATTACTATATCTTCTCTCTCTACCACGAAGACGACACTGTATGGCATATCCAAACTTAACACCTAATTCTCGAACTCGTTCTTGTGTCTAAGACTCGCCCATGTCACATAATTGAGAGCATACCGCATTGATGACATCGGCTCTGTTCATACTTCTGCCCGTTTGAGTCGGGGCATTGTTTGCAAGAAGGTCAGCACGCTAGTTTCCTTGCTTAGTTGTTTTCAGGCTTAGTTATTTATCATCATCAAGTAGCTTGTCCCATCCGGAACATGGCTCACATAACAGCAGTCCTGAAGAACTCTCTATTCTGTGCAAGTTGACCGGCGTCAGCAGCAGTCATTCTCAGATCGTCAATGGCGTCTTGCACGCATCGTCTTCTAGGTCTTCCTCTCATTCTTCTTCCAGGCACAATTCCATCCAAACGTATCTTCTCTAGGCACTCATGTCGTTTGATGTGTCCAAAATATTTAATTTGTGAAGATTGTATGCTCTTTAATAGCCAACTCTCTTAGTTGTTATATCTTATGCTTAGCTATAACGCTTAATAATGTAATGAGATTGACTGATTTTTCCGTTAAGACTTGCTTTTCGTATCTGTAACGTAATTTGACATTTAGACAAACGTTACTCAGACTTCAGATGTATTTGTAATTTAGATCCCTAAGTAAAGGTTCAGGGTTCCCTGTAGTCCAACCCTGTACCATGCGCACACCGAACGTTTTGGGCCCAAGCTATCTTTGGGCAAGTGGTGTGTTCGGTTTCAACCAGCGTTTACTGTATTCGCTCTCCATTAGCCTTTTGTTGTCCCCAGCCAAAACCCACAAGGCAGCATGCTGTTGTTTTCTTTCAAAGCAGCGACCCTTAGACGGCCTGCCCTCCCGGGCTTAAGAGCACCATCTGCCCAGCGAACCGGTCGTTTTGTGGACACCTAGATTTGCCGCCTGTCCAGTTTTGTGTACGGTTTGCTCCGCTAGGCTTTGATTGTCCCAATCAAACTACAAGGCAGCAGTAGTTCCTGCGAGCGGAAATGCGCACTGGCTTTACCTCTGCTGGGCTTTCCATATGTTCTGCACATTCGGGTGGGACGCACACCCTCATGCCTGCCGCAAGTGCCGTGCCTGCCGCACCTGCCATTCCTGTCGTGCCTGCCGTGCCATGCTCGCCTGCCCTTGGTGGGGCTCACTATGGCAGCGTCATCGTGCGTGCAAGCTCTGCACTGGTGCCTGGTCACTATCAGTTTTCGCCGTGCTCCCATTTTCCGTGCCTTTCGTGCCTACCATGCATGCCGTGCCATGTCCATGCTTGCCTGTCCATCGGCGCACCCACTCTTGCATCACCAGCTTGCGTGCTTGCTTTGCGATGGTGCCTGCCTTATCGTCATCATCAGTTTTCGCCGTGCTCACGTTTGTCTGGGTTACACGATTCTAAGACTTATAATCGTGCAACCATCCCTGTGTTAGATGCCCGAGTTCCGCCATTTGTGGGCCCACGTGCAGTTCAACTCGACTGCCAGCATACTCATCGGCTCAAGAGAGAGGGCTCAAGAGAGAGCATGCGCGGCTCCGAATTTCGCCCCGCGTAGGTCAACATCTCTTCTATGGCTTCATTTCGTGCCCCCATCTCTGTGATAGGGGCCCGAGTTTCGGTCTATGTGGTCCCACGTGCAGTTCAACTCGACTACCAGCATACTCATCGGCTCAAGAGAAAGGGCTCAAGAGAGAGCATGCGCGGGCTCTGAATTTCGCCCCGCGTAGGTCAACATCTCTTCTATGGAGCTCATTTACGTGCCCCATCTCTGTGATAGGGGCCCGAGTTTCGGTCTATGTGGTCCCACGTGCAGTTCAACTCGACTACCAGCATACTCATCGGCTCAAGAGAGAGGGCTCAAGAGAGAGCTTGCGCGGGCTCCGAGTTTCGCCTCACGCGGTTCCACTTTTAACCTTCCAGCTTTTCCCATCGGCTGAGAGAGACGATCATTAATAGTCACTCTGGGAGTTCGCTCGTCTGTGTTGCGAGCGGATCCCATCCAGCGTGACTACCTTTGCATCTCTACTTGCCCCAGAGTGGCTCTCCCAAGGCACCTGCCCTCTTAGCCAGACCGGAGTTACCATCTGTTGCCAGGGTCACCACGTAAAGGTGAGGGTAGGGGATTCGCGCCAGCTCCCTAATCTTGGCACGCCGTTGTTTTCTTGCGCCTTTGATCCCCCGAAATGGTTTTAACCACTTTGGTAACTACTGCAGCGTATTACGCTCGTGTGGTGCTGGGGTCCGCAAAGCAAGCAAAGAATAGTACCACTGCGACCTACAGAGCATTTCGTAAGAAGCGATTGATGTAGGACTTAGGACTTAGGGAAGCTACCCTAGTAAACAAAAACCATCGCAGAAATCTAATATGCTGGCCTACTTGTAGACGCATAATTGACACTACAATCGCTCTTAGGCTCAGATCACATAAAAATGGCACAGAGTGGTTAACAAATGGTCGATATGGAGGTTTCAAAGAAGAAGAGGAAGAAGAAGAAGCGTGATATAAACTTTGATACAGACGATCTGAGTCACGTGCTACAGTTCCTTCAATACCACCATTTGTATGACTGACAATTCGGTCATTATCTTCTTCTTTGATCCCGGCAGTCTAAGCTTTTGTCATTCGGTTCAATTTTTGTCGTATTTATCTAGTCAAGAAAATTGAATGAGAACGAAGGAAATTAAAAGAAGAACAAACATGTCTTATAAGACATTATTTTTGAACTGTTTCGGTGTTTCTGTCATAATCTATATGTAGTGTGCTGCGAAATTCGTCACTCATGTTGTACCGTTTGATTGATAAAGACTTTTTGGTCGAAACGTTGTTGTGTATTGTTATTGTTTTTGTATTTTGTAAAACTACAGTACATTGTTATTATGTGTTTCACTATTAACATTTATTAACGAATCCTAACGACACAGCTATGCTTTCTGTCTGCAGAATACACTTAGTATTGGTGACGTGACTGAGAGAAAAGCTTTACGAGAGAGGCTCAAGTGTCAATCGTTTGACTGGTATATGAAAGTTGTACATACAACTGATATCTATATTCCTATAAACACTACAGCTATAGGGAGAGTAAGTTGCTTGTGTAAGATATCATTTAGTTGTTGTAGTAACTTCAGGAGGCGTCTGTGGCCTAGAGGATAGTGACTTGGTCTATTAACCCCAACGTTCTGAGTTCGAATCACGCTGCGGACAGGTTGGTTGCTAATTGTTTCGCGTGGATTTTTACAAATGGACGATGGCACCACCCGTTCAGAAAGCAATGGCAAACTACTGAACGTAATAATTCCTAGAAAAATCACAAACAGCGTTAAAAGCTGGGGTTGATTCGCAATGTCCTGTAAAGGATATGCAAAGGATATGTAACTTCAGGCAGAGTAAGTTGCACGTGTGAGATAGCCTTTAGATTTTGTAGTAGCTATAGGCGAGTAAGTTAATGTCTAGATTTCATTTAGATGTTGTAGCTATAGGAGTGTTACATGTGTAAGATTTCATTTAGATATTGTTGTAGCTATATGCGGAGTAACTTGCATGTGTACCTTGTCATACATATGGTGTCATTAGTTTACAAGACTGGAGATCCAGTCAAAACAAGAGTTAACTGGGGGTCGATGTGACTAAGTGGTTACGCCCTTTGCCTTGTGAGTCGCAGGTCGTGGGTTCGAGTCCGGATCGCGACTTTCTGTTCACGAATGCAATTTTTTCCAGAGACCCCTAGGATTGTTGCTGGAACTACGGATCTCGTGTTGTGTGCAATACTCTCGGCAGTTAGCGTGCCATTTCTGCGGAGAGGGACCGGGCCATATGGGGTAAAACCAGGTGCAATGAAGTCAATCCTTCGGCTTAAAAACCCTTTAAGAGTTAACTTTTTATACAAATTAACAGAAAAGAAACTAATAAACAAGCCATAAAATGTGGTCACATTTTGCAAGCGATATTGCTTTTGATGATACATGACGTTTATTTTATGATTTAGCACAAAAATGTGTCACAGCTGGAAAACAGTACAAAGAACGGCTATGAGTAGAGAAGAGTAGTGTGTTTATGTTTCTGCTGTAAGAGTCAGTGGCTTCACATGCTAGAGAGAGAGAGAGAGAGAGAGAGAGAGTATTGGATAAAGGCGATAGCGCATATGTATGTCCGGTACGCTAACACATCAGGTCAGTAACCAATTGCCCGTCTGCCCAGCGTGTTCGTAGCGCGTTGGACTACGGGTGACTATCCCTCTGTGTGTGCGGGTTCAATTCCGCGGGATGGCAGAAAAAGCCACAGATTCCCCAGATTTACGTTTTTCGTGGCACCGAACCGAAGGGTTACGATGTCCATGGCACCGAGCCGAAGAGCTGAAAAGCTCAAGTGCTTCTGGATCGGAAAAAAAAATCAGTAACCAATTACAACATCTATATATATAGAAAGGCCTAATATAGCACTTCTGCCTGATTTTTGCGGGAATACTTCCTTTCCTTATTACTAGTGTCCATTACCATAAAGACGAGCATTACACAGACTTCATAGGTAATTTCGATCCCCAGGTAAAAAAGTAAAAATAAAGGAACCCTTTCATACCTCGTGGTATATAGGTCAATACAGTGTTAGGCCTGTATTTTCATTGACCGTCGGCACACGATGGGTGATGTAGTCAGCATCACGCCGGCCGCCTTTACTTTCCCAGAAAATGTCTGGTACCCAGTTGAGGCTGGGTCGACCTGAGAGCCGTCGTGGTCGGGAAAATTCCACGCGCATTGCGGGAGCTGAACCCAGACCACCAGTTCACTAACAACTACGCTACAGCGGCTCTCTCGATCCCCAGATAATGGATGAGAATTGTCTGAAGTTCAGTCGCATTCCGTTGGTCCACCAAGAATGTTTTGATCCAAGCTGGACTCGAACCCTTAACTTTCGCGACACATGGTCACTAACGCAACGTGTTATAAACTTTGCTTTCTGCGACCCAAAAGCTGTTATGAATATTATTACTCAGTTCTCATCTCTTCCAATGGACCATAAAGCAGGGGCGTCAACATTATTACTGTTCTCATCTCTTCCATGGGACCATAAAGCAGGGGCGTCAACATTATTACTGTTCTCATCTCTTCCATGGGACCATAAAACAGGGGCGTCAACATTATTACTCAGTTCTCATCTCTTCCATGGGACCATAAAGCAGGGGCGTCAACATTATTACTGTTCTCATCTCTTCCATGGGACCATAAAGCAGGGGCATCAACATTTTCACTCAGTTCTCATCTCTTCCATGGGACCATAAAGCAGGGGCATCAACATTTTCACTCAGTTCTCATCTCTTCCATAGGACCATAAAGCAGGGGCGTCAACATTATCACTCAGTTCTCATCTCTTCCATGGGACCATATTTCAGGGGCATCAACATTATCACTCACTTTAATCGTGTGTCTGTCTCAACCTTTAACCTAATATCATCTTTTCCTTCTTCTTCTATTTCTGCGTTCTCACTAGAATGGGATTTCGAATTCTCTAATAATGACCACGGTATGTCTCAAATTATCATCCACGCCATATAGTTTGTCTTGGACGCTAGTGTAAGTGGGCCATCTCTTTCTTCTCAGGTCTGCATACTGGAGGCAGTTATGTGGGATATTCTCTGTTGTCATACTCGCCACGCCAGAAGAGCACATGTCGTTGGTGCCGATCTTGAATTTAGTGTACAGGTGGTGTCTCATTCTGTTGTGACCCGTTCGGAGGCGAAGTATGGAAGTCTGGTGCCTTCTGGACAGTTTTAAAAGTTCACCTCCATATGCCTTTTGGATATTTTTGTCCCACTGTTGTTGCGGTCTCCACTGCATTGTCCGTCTTGGTCGTCTTTCCTTTCTCACCACGAGATGATGTCCAATACATCGCCATTTAATCTTTTGTATCTCTTCATTTTTTTCCAGATAAGCTGTGATGTACACTCCACTCTTACACTCACAGCAAAAATGTTCAGCTTTATGCTCACTAACACATGAACAGAGAGAAAATTGTTCAGTTTTATGTTGAACACATTAGTTCAGAGAAAATTGTTCAGTTTTATGTTCAAAACATTAGTTCAGAGAAATATCTCGAGTTTTATGTTGAACACATGAACAGAGAGAAAACTGTCCAGTTTTATGTTGAACACATGAACAGAGAAAACTGTCCAGTTTTATGTTGAACACATGAACAGAGAAACTGTCCAGTTTTATGTTGAACACATGAACAGAGAAACTGTCCAGTTTTATGTTGAACACATGAACAAGAGAAAACTGTCAGTTTTATGTTCAACACATGAACAGAGAGAAAACTGTCCAGTTTTATGTTGAACACATGAACAGAGAGAAAACTGTCCAGTTTTATGTTGAACACATGAACAGAGAGAAAACTGTCCAGTTTTATGTTGAACACATGAACAGAGAGAAAACTGTCCAGTTTTATGTTGAACACGTGAACAGAGAGAAAACTGTCCAGTTTTATGTTGAACACATGAACAGAGAGAAACTGTCAGTTTATGTTGAACACATGAACAGAGAAATCTGTTCAGTTTAATGTTCAATACATGCCATACACATGTGCACAGAAAATCTATCAGTTTGATGCCAGACACATGTGCACAGAGAAATCTATCCAGTTTGATGCCAGACACATGTGCACAGAGAAATCTATCCAGTTTGATGCCAGACACATGTGCACAGAGAAATCTATCCAGTTTGATGCCAGACACATGTGCACAGAGAAATCTATCCAGTTTGATGCCAGACACATGTGCACAGAGAAATATACCCAGTTTGATGTCAGACACATGTGCACAGAGAAATCTATCCAGTTTGATGTCAGACACATGTGCACAGAGAAATATATCCAGTTTGATGTCAGACACATGTGCATAGATAAATCTATCTAGTTTGATGTCAGACACATGAACATATAGAAAACTGTTCAGGTTTGTGCCAGACGCATGAGTGCACAGAGAAATCTAATTATCATTACAAGAAATCAGCAAACTTTATTTACCGGGCTTGTCTTGAGAAAATGAGGATTATAACAGATGACTGCAAACTCAAAAAATCGAGGAGGAATGAACAACACGCATCAGAAAGATGTCACCTCTCCAGTCTAACTTCTTGACGCGAAAAAAATATGTACATTTAAATTACAAGTCAATACTCAGAACAGACGTTTGTGAAAATCGTAGACGGGCCTGCACGATTTGGCACATGATGATGATAATAATAAGGATGATGATGATTGTGATGATAATGATGATGATGGTATAGATGACGATTATTATAGTCTACCTATATTTCTATATATATATATTCATGAGTTAAAATTGAATTCTAAGTTATACTTCTTCTGCATAGATTGTCAGCGTCAGAGAACCGTCGATGTGTATGCAGACATTTTTAGTAATAGCGCCAAAAGATCCAGTCTTCATAAGGGCATGTCATCCCCAGGAACAAGAACAGGTAAAACTGATCATCACTATCATGTTGTGCTGTTTCTGCTAGGGCAGAATGTTACAACTGATGTCATCGTCAAATATATCTATATCAGCTTCGTGTCTTCAAATGGCTTCCACAAAATATTTCCCGAGTTGCGTCCCATATCAGGTCACAATCTTTCAACTCTGTTATAAGCGCGAGTTCTTCTCCATGTTTCGTTTGAGCCTCAAGGCTTTCTTTTCTCATCCGTTATCCATCTAAGTCAGCGTTTCCCAAAGTGGGCGGACCGCCCCAGTGGGAGTTGAAGCGTTCTAGGGGGCGATAGTGGGTTCAGAAGAATTTAAGGGGTGTTCAGACGATTAGGGGTCGGTGGCTCATTGAAGAAGAAATTAATAATTAATAATTTAAAATAAATTATTTTCGTGATTTTGCGATGGAATAATCATTTAAAATTTTAATTCTGCATTTTAATTCATCTTATGCCCGTCTTACACGATCCATTTTTTCATTTATTTTCTATATCATGCATATAAGCATTTAAAAATTGACCATGTATGACATAAATATATATCAATTTTCTATGTCAAAGAGAAAATAGAGTATGTGTATATGTGGGAGGGGGGCGTTGGCAAACTGTTATAATGTGGAGGGGCGTTACAAAGTTTATGTTGTGCAAAGTGGGCGGTGGGCCGAAAAAGATGGGGAATCTATGATCTAAGTGGTTTCCTAGACTCCAACATTTGATAACAGATGTGGGTTTTGGAGATGGAAATGTTTCCGTCTGGATGGAGGCTTCCTTTTGTGTTTTATCTCCCTACTTTGTGATACCAGCTGCCTGACTGACCTCGCTCCCTTCACTCGATACATCAAATGTATATCTGTCTTTTGTTTTCGTAACACCCTGTTTCGTAGCAGAAATAGGTTATCAGCTCCTTGCCCAAAGCTCACCCTGGAGGACTAGGAGGTCACAGTTTGCCCTCCCGCTACCCTTCAATATGTCTGACATGGGCATCCTCACCAGGAGCAAAGGTTTTGACAGCGTAACTTTCCGGATCATAGAGACACGCAAGCTCCCCATTGCCACAGACTGTTTTTGACCTATTCAGTATCTATTCTCCGTTTGACTTTGAGCCGATGCTTCGAAAGATCCAAAATGGCTGTAGTAATACTGAAAAGGGCGGTATGTATGAGAAAATGTATACTGCAGTCAGGGGCGGTTCGTCATTAAGGTCCAGTAGTGCCGGGCCCCACCAAGAAAAATAACCACGAGCCGCCACTGATTGCAGTATTACAAAAGTAGGAATAAATTAATAACTAAATATATATAGTGACACCAATCCACGTTTCGATCATATGAATTTTTCAAGAAACCATATACATACAGGAAATAGAAAATAAATTAAAATATAAGTTAAGTATGAAGACAATGAAATATAGGATCTGCATTCCACATAGTCTACGTCTATATCAAGTTTTGGTATGGAGGGAACTAAAATAGATTGTGAATCCATCTAGCAAATTAAGGAGTTTGGATTTATCCATTACACAAGAAGAACTGGATGCTTGAATGAGGAAGTAAGGAGTGTGTTTCATCAGCATGCCACAGGAACCATCAGTTTGCATACTCTGCAGTATCTGTTGAGGAAGACTGATCCCATCTCTTCTGTAAAATATATTCAAAAGAACATGGACAATACTAGTCTAAGATCATAGCCAGTGGCGGCTCGTCATTAAAGGCCAGTGCCCCCACAAATAATGTGTAACTTGTTTTTATTATTAATACATTAAAATATAACCTAACCGAAACACCATGATTTTTCTGAAAATGTGTATCTGGCCCCACAAACAAAAATGATTATGAGCCGCCACTGAACATAGCCATTGTCTCTTTTTCAGAGATCTTCTGCTTAACGTCGCGAGTTTTGAGACAACAGCCATTGACACTCTCTCGGCTCCTATTGCATTTAGTCACTACCTGCTCTCATGACTACACGTTACAACAGCATTCATACACGCAAGTACTCACATATAACATCAATGTACACATCTAGGGCTCTGTCATGGGTGGCTGAGCAGCAGGTAACCCATGCGATTATCATATCAGATTCGATGAATAGGCTTCAAATGATTGAATCTGGAATTCTACGTGTGGAATGGGTGGACAGCATTCGGAGATCACATCTCAAGAAAATGACTTGGCTGTACACACCTGGACATGCTGGAGTGCAGGGTAACGAGCGTATTGACTTTCTTGCAAACAATGCCCCAACTCAAACGGGCAGAAGTATGGACAGAGCCGATATCATCAATGCGGTAGGCTCTCAATTATGTGACATGGGCAAGTCTCAGACACTGGAGCGAGTTCGAGAATTAGGCATTAAGTTTGGACATGCCAGACAGTGTCGTCTTCGTGGTAGAGAGAGAAGATATAGTAATAAACTTCTCATGGGTACGGTGAGCAAATGGACTTTAGGATGGCTGCTACAGCGGAGGACAGAGCATGCATGGGAATGCCCAATGTGCCGTGACGTCGATCGCATAACATAACATAACGCACACATCACTCATATGTTGCTTAAGCTTGTGTCTGTATGTTTTTGTTTTGCCTCAAATAAACACACACAAAAACGCTTATGGCATGTGTTTATGCAAACACTTCGATCGCATCTGACCTAGTTATTCTGTGTTCAGCTGACGACTCTATTTATGAAAGACACTACCTAGGTTGAGCTCTTCTTTTTAGAGCTAGCTGGTTGTGGTTTTTTTGTGGGGTTTTTGTGTGCCTCACCCAGAAGCACTTTTCAGCTCTTCGGCTTGGTGCCATGGACATCGTAATCCTTCGATTCAGTGCCACGAACACCGTAAATCTGGAGAACATGTGGCTTTTCTTCGAGCCCGCGGAATTGAACCTGCACTCACAGGGGGCTTGTCACCCTTCGTCCAACGCGTTACGAACACGCTCGGCAGGCGTGCGGTTGTGTTCTTAAAAACACTCTGTCTGTAGAACTAGACAATGGGTGCCATAATAAGTAAGCGTTTGTGGATCGAATCCTGTGTTTGGTTATTTGTTGTTATTTGTTTTCTGAAAGCTCATAACACTTTTGTTCTCTGTCTTTTTATTGATTATATTCATTTGTTCCATGTTATGTTACGTTATGCTATGCTATGATATGTTATGCTATGCTATGTTATGCTATGCTATGTTATGTTATGTTATGTTATGTTATGTTATGTTATGTTATGTTGTGTTATGTTATGTTATCGACGTCATGGCACAGTCGGCATTCCCATCCGTTCTCTGTCCTCCGCTGCAACAGCCTGAAAGTTCATTTGTTTCAGTTATATTATGTTATGTTAGGCTATGTTATGTTATGTTATGTTATGCTATCGACGTCATAGCACAGTCAGAATACCCATCCGTCCTCTGTCCTCCGCTGCAACAGCCGTTTTAAAGTTCGTTTGTTCCAGTTATGTTATGCTATGTTATGTTATGTTATGTTATGTTATGTTATGTTATGTTATGTTATGCTATGTTATGTTATGTTATGTTATGTTATGCTATCGACGTTATGGGACATTCTGCATTCCCATGCGTGTTTTGTTCCCCCGCTGCAGCAGCCATCCTAAAGTCAATTTGCTCCAATGCTACCACTAGGGATCTTAAAAGCTCCTTATTCTCTTCCTGACTTAGTGAAGGGAATTTTAACGGGGAAAAAGGTGCCTACATTTATGACTATCTTTCAATCAATCAAGTGCCATGCTTGCTGGCGTAGTCGAACATGTCCCTCCACAACTCTCTCTGCTTGGTGCATGTAATCACGTCTGAGGTCGATCTTTTGTCGAACCATGTCAGGCCATCCAACTTCTTATCTCTCTGTCTTCCATGATCTCTCTTTCTCTGAATTTTACCTGTAGTCACCAAATGTTCTAAACCTTCTCTTCTCATTATATGCCCGAAGAACCTTGATTGTCGGATTCTTATTCTTTGATAAGGTTTCTTTGTGTGCAGGCCTGATTTAATACTTCCTAATTTGTTTTTTTCGCTGTCCAAGGAATTTTCAGCATTCTTCTGTAAAACCACATCTCTGTGGCTTCCAATGATCTTATTGATTGTTTGTTTATTATCCATGATTAGCTGCCATACATAAGTATTGGTTCAATATAGTACTAAAGTACTCGTTTTCGCAATGTCATTGGTAGTGAATTCACGCATAGTGTGTTCTTCATTTTCATAAAAGCTGTTTTCGTTTGAGCTATTCTACTCCTAATCTCTGTTGTACACCTTCCATCTGATGTTAGGAATGTTCCTAGATACTTGAATCGATGGACTTGTTTCAGTGTTTTGTTATTTCTTCTTCTTTGCGTTCGTTCTTTACGACCAATTTTAATCACTCTTTGTGATATGTTTGATCTTTGTCCAAGAACGTGTATACGTTGCACATTGGTTTGGTAGGCCCCTAAGCGCATAGACTTCTACACATTTAGGACATGTGCATCCGATTTCAGCCAAACCTCCTTAGTCGCCTCTTACGACATACGTGGTAGGTAACAGTGGTTCTATTCTTTACACCCCAAATTTGGGCCCTGGTAACCACTCGGGCGATTTGTTATTTATTTTGATATTACATTTTGGTGTTTCCTGCTACCTGTATATTTTTTTATTTAAACTAAAATATCTTGTCGTTATTTCCTCAACAGTATTTCTATTTAACTAAAGAGAAACAGATACGACGAGATAAGTACTGTATGTTTTATGATGCTGCCAAGGAACTTGTAGCTTTTGAAATGTGCTGGAATGTAACAGGACAGTGGGAATACAGAATGGTATTTGATCTTCCTTTCATTTGTTGGCTTGAAATATTGTCTCTATATTCAATGTTGTCTCCTGTATAAACTTCACTGTCTTGTGTAGCTCACACAGAGGTCCGTGTAATCTTTATTTATAAAGCTGACTGTCGGGATGTGTGCCCGGTTATAGAATGCTTCAGTTTACATCCAATATTCACCATTTTTTCTGCAAAATTTTAACATCATAAGTTAAGATTAGCTAAAGAAGCCTTGTCGAAATCGGATTAATATTAGTTTTAAAAAGAAATATAATCCAATTTGCGATTCCTCATCCAATATTACTGCGTGCATTACCTGAAGAAAGGTCCCATCCGCCAAATGGTCAAAGGGATATAATCACTAAAATTACAAATTGGTCTCTGTCAAATTGATTATGTCCCCTCACGTCTTAGACATTTACTTTGCGATCACCCGCTGTGAATTCAGACATTAGCCATGACGCTTACGTTTGCTTTGATTTTCGCAAGCTGTATAATTCTCATGTCGTTATAAGTTTATCTTTCAAATTCAAACTATCTTTTCAGGAGACCTGCAGTCCGAAAGACTTGCCGTGAAGCCAGTGACATTTAGTCAAGTTCTACTTCTCTACTTTCCCGCCGTTTGTGTCTGTGGCGAGGTCGTTCCTTTGCATCGTATAATAAACACACGATCTTTTTTTATCGTTCTAATGCCGATCTTATTTACAAAAAATACACCATTAGTTGCGTTGCGTTTTTCCGTTGATTTGCGCAGAATGTATAATTTTCATCTTCACTTTTCTGTTTCAAACTACACTATAGAATTTTTTTAATAATTAGGAAGAATGCGAAGATGCTACTTTGATTAGACGTGAAACATTACAAGAACCACTCGAACCGTTGAAATCTTTTAACGACGACATAGCCAATTCAAACCACTTCTTAAAAATATCAGAAAATACAATTCATGCTATTAGATGACATCTTTTGGAAAGGCTTACTCAATTTCTCATCATGGATTAATAACAACTTTCACCCAAAGGCAGAGCCGGGTTAATTAGCTAGTTTATTATAAAGTGTTGTTTCATTACGTCATTATTTCGAATGAGAGCTCGGGAGTTTGTTTAAGTGTTATTTTTAGTGTCATTAGGAGTTGTATGAAAGCTCCCACCATTTGACCTAGATCAAATGAATACTACACTTCAAAATCTTTACCAAAATGAAAGGTCTTTATCCATTATTTCTTTTACCTCACTGATATTCATTACTACTAACTTGAAGTTACCCATATTATCATATTGAATTTATAGAAGTTATCATATTGTAGCTAGAGAAGTTATCATATTGAAGTTATAGCAGTTATCATATTGTAGCTATAGAAGTTATCATATTGTAGCTATAGAAGTTATCATATTGTAGCTATAGAAGTTATCATATTGTAGCTATAGAAGTTATCATATTGTAGCTATAGAAGTTATCATATTGTAGCTATAGAAGTTATCATATTGAAGTTATATAAGTTATCATATTGACGTTATAGAAGTTATCATATTGAAGTTCTAGAAGTTATCATATTGAAGTTCTAGAAGTTATCATATTGTAGTTATAGAAGTTATCATATTGTAGTTATAGAAGTTATCATATTGAAGTTATCATATTGAAGTTCTAGAAGTTATCATATTGAAGTTCTAGAAGTTATCATATTGTAGTTATAGAAGTTATCATATTGTAGTTATAGAAGTTATCATATTGAAGTTATAGAAGTTATCATATTGTAGTTATAGAAGTTATCATATTGAAGTTATCATATTGAAGTTCTAGAAGTTATCATATTGTAGTTATAGAAGTTATCATATTGTAGTTATAGAAGTTATCATATTGAAGTTATAGAAGTTATCATATTGTAGTTATAGAAGTACATATTGAAGTTATCATATTGAAGTTCTAGAGTTCAATTTGAAGTTATAGAGTTATCATTATTATAGTTATAGAAGTTATACTATTGAAATTAGAAGTTATCATATTGTAAGTTATAGAAGTTATCATATTGTAGTTATAGAAGTTATCATATTGAAGTTATAGAAATCATATTGAAGTTATAGAAGTTATCATATTGTAGTTATAGAAGTTATCATATTGAAGTTATAGAAATCATATTGAAGTTATAGAAGTTATCATATTGAAGTTATAGAAGTTATCATATTGAAGCTATAGAAGTTATCATATTGAAGCTATAGAAGTTATCATATTGAAGTTATAGAAGTTATCATATTGAAGCTATAGAAGTTATCATATTGAGTATAGAAGTTATCATATTGAAGTTATAGAAATCATATTGAAGTTATAGAAGTTATCATATTGAAGTTATAGAAGTTATATGTTGCTTTTTTAATTTCTAGGACAATACCATCATATTTAGTGGAACTGACAGTTGCATCTCACTCTCTAGTGACAAATCTAAAGTCATGATGGCAGCATGTAACAGCTCAGATATTAACCAACAGTGGACCTGGTCAAGAAAAAGTCTGGTTTTAACTTAAGAGATGTAACTGTATTGATGGATATGTGTGTATGTATGTATAAATATATGTGTGTGTGGGAGTGGTCATTTTGTGGGAATGTTATTAAATACTGAGTAGCAAAAGTATTAAGATTGTATACAACTAATAAATGTATTTCTATTTATTTATTTATTGAACTCAATCAATAATTCTTCATTAAAAAGTTGATTGCATATCCTTTACAGGACTTTGCGAATCAACCTCAGCTTTGTAACGCTGCTTGTGATTTTTCTAGGCATTATTACGTTCAGAAGTGTGTCATTGCTTTCTGAACGGGTGGTGTCATCGTCCTTTTTTTAAAATCCACTCGAAACAATTTGCAACCAAATTGTCCGCAGCGTGAATCGAACTCAGAACGTCGATGTTAATAGACCGAGTCACTAACCCCTAGACCACAGACGCCACCAATTCTTCATTACTAATAAATAATATTGTATTTGTTAATATATTTATGGTATATGGTATTCCCTCCTTCTCTATTATTTCCTAAAACAGGACAATTACTTCCAGTATGAGGATGGAGGTTGAGGCCGCTACTGCTGCCCTCCATTGGCTCATCTCTGTGACTGCATTTAATGGAGCCGTTGCTGTATCTGACTCTCAGTCGATGTTTCACAAGATCCAGAAGGGAAGGTTTCGATATGAGTGGATATCGTCTATAGAAGTTTCTAACCTCCTGAAGTTTACGTAGATCTACTGTCCTGGGCATGCGGGTGTTTGCGTAATGAGCAGCGGGCAGGCTTGCATCAACAGCATCGATTATTTAGGAGTTGAAGATGGATAAGGGGGATGTTATTCTTTCTCTTCGATACTACCTGTTGGAAGAGGACACTAAAATAGATGTTGAATCGATCCAGCAATTTAAGCAGTTTGAAGTTACCCGTTGCACAAATAGAACTGGAGGCAGAGTCAGGAGTACGTTTAATCAGCAAACAATCAGTATGCATACTCTTCGATATCTGTTGGGGGAGACAGGGCACCTGTTGGTCTACCAGGAGTACAATGATGTCAGTTTAGTAACCAATAACCAATATTTCCTAAAACAAATGGTAGCTTCTATACACCAGTAGTGCCCGAGTGGTTACCGAGGCCCAAATTTGGGGTGTAAACAATAGAACCACTGTTACCTGCCACGCATGTCGTAAGAGGCACTAAGAAGGTTTAACTGAAATGGATGCATGTTTCGAGCCTGCTGCCTTGCAGGTCGGCTGGGGACAATCAAAGGCTGACGGAGAGCGAACCCAGTAAACGCTGGCTGAAATCGGACATATCACCGAAGGACAAGCACCAGAGCTCCAAATGGTACTGAAGATGTGACGTAAAAATACGTTCTTGGCAAAGGCTGTTTATATATCACAATAAGAATGATCAAAATGTCCGAAAAATAACGATCGAGAGAGAGAGAGAGAGAGAGAGAGAAGAGAGAGAAAGAGAGAGAGAGAGAGAGAGAGAGAGAGAGAAGAGAGAAAAGAGAGAGAGAGAGAGATACACCAGTAGAGAATACAACAATGGAGAAAAACAGACAGTATTAAAAGACGGTGGATAAAATCTAAAGAGATAGAAAGAAGGAAAAAGTTAAAGATATACAAGTACTTTGTTAAATCGTAAGATCACTTAATCGTCACGAAACTAATTTATTGATTCAATCAATCAAATGTCTACCTGTCGGCGTAGGCAATAATGTCTCTCTAACAATTTTCCTTCGTTCAGGAAATCAGTTCTGACGTCAATCTTTTGTCGAACCAAGATGTTAGACCATCCAACATCTTCTCCCTTTGTCTTTCATGATTTCTTCTTCCCTGAATTTTACCTGTTGTCACCAATTTATTAATTACAATGAAAGAATGAAGTGAAATGCCAAGACCAATACCAATTTAATTGTTTTTAATTCTTGTTTAATATCTAATAACATCCTCACAAAGCGAACCATAACCACAAATAAACACAGGCACATACACATCAGTCAGTACAGTTACATCTCTTAAGTTAAGACCAGGCTTTTTCTTGACCAGTTCCACTGTTGGTTGATATCTGAGCTGTTACATATCGCCATGATGATATTTGATTGACCGTTAGAGAGTGAGATGCAGCGGTCAGTTCCAGTAGGTCTGATTGTATTGTCCTAGAAATATAAAATATACATAACTTCCATAATTGCAATATGATAACATAGGGAACTGAAGACTAGCTTCTTCTTCAAACGCTCCATATCGACCACTTGTTAATCACTCTATGTTATTTGTCTGTTTGATCTGAGCCTAAAAGCTATTTACGTTGCGCCAGTTATGCACCTACAAGTAGGCCTGCACATCCGATTCCTGCCAAGCTTTTTATTTACTAGGGTAGCTTCCTAGGCCCCTACCTCAGTCGTCTCTTACGTCATGCTTTGTATGTCACAGTGTTACTATTCTTTCCCCCCCCCCTTCCCATGAGTGCCGGCAATACACGGTGGGGTAATTCTAGTGTAACTATAGAGTTGTAAAAATGATGACCGTCGTGATGACCGACCACATCCCTAATCGTGTGCTGGTGGTAATAGAAATACATACTTATAACACCGTATTCCCTAACATATACCTTATGGTATGAAAAATGGTTCCTTTACTTTTTTTACTAATTAGCTCTTTAGCTGCTAAGGACGTATATATACGTTTTTCCATTCACTTCTAAAGACGCATTTACACGTCTGTAATTATCTCTCCTCTGTGGGCTAAAGACGTATTAACACGTTATAAATTGCTACTGTCACTGCTATAGGCGTATCCGTTTGTATATTCACTTTTGTGAACTACAAACAAAGAGTAACTATGTTTAGCTCAGCCTTCGAAAAGTATGTAGCAGTGAAATGGTTAAACGTGTATATAGCAAGGCATCATCAAATAGCTTGTCCTTAGTAGGACGTTACCACCCTAACAGTCCTTCGGAATTTCTCTCTGTCGTAGGCCAGAGAATTTTAGGAGCTCGATCAAACCTACACTGAGATCGGGGCTCCTCTGTAAAAATATCCAGATGTCTTCGCGAGAGAGCGAACCTAGTATCTTTGGCCCGAGAGACGAGTTTATACTGTCTTTATTCTGTCATTTTATTTATTCTCTAGTCTCTGTAGTCGTCAAGTTCAAACCATCAGTTACATCTTGAATCCATCTTCTCCGTGGTTTTCCTCTTCTCCGTGCTTTTCCTCTTCTCCTCTTTGCTGGTATGCCTACTTTCATAATGGTCTTCTCCAGTTCTTTGTGTCATTTTATATGTCCAAAATATCTCAATTTTCTCTTTCTTATTTGTAGCATCAGCCAGTTTTCTTTGATTTTGAGTTCTTTTGGATAGATCTATTTGTTCTCTTCTCTGTCCAAGATATACGGAGAACTCTTCTGTAACACTCATATTCAAAAGCACATATATGTTTTTACACTGCTTCATTAAATGTCCTTGCTTCACACCCATACGCTGCCACTGGGAATATGTATGCTCTTAGTATTCATATCTTTGTTTTCCTATCAGTTCCGTTCCATACTGTTTTTAGTTGTTTAATTTTTTGAAAAGCTATGTTTGTTCTTCTTTTAATTTCCTTCATCCCATTTCCATCTGTTGTTAGCAGTGAACCAAGATATTCAAAACTGTTCACATTTTCTACTTTCTCCCCATTGATAAAAATATCTTTTGTCATGTCCGTTTTATCTGTTGTCATTATTTTTTATCAAGAAGCAGCAAATTAAATGGATCGACCAGATAAGCAGATTACCAACAGACAGGCACCTCAAAGAGCAATGTTGGTCCGATACATTGGATACAAAGCAAAAAGCCAGCCACGCAAAAGATGAACCTCAGAGATAAGAGGCGACGCAAGACACTATTTATGAAGCGCACACAATGACTCGTTCTAGAAATCTCTTATTATCCTGATGCCTTGAGGCAAAACAAGATTAAAGAAAGGAAAAACATAACAGATATATAGATGTTGTTTCTGGTAAAACAAAAATTAAGCACAATCAGAACTACATGAAGCAAGTACAATCACTAAACACAATTATATCGCAGTTCTCTATACATCACAGACTAAGAAAATTACCTCTCTGTATTCCCACTGTCCAGTTGTTGTACTGCATACCTCTCTAGCTATAACTTCTTTGTCTGCATCATAAAACATACAGTTCTTGTCTCGTCGTATCTGATTCTCTTTAGTTAAATAGAAATACTGTGGAAGAATAAATTACAAAATGTCTTAGTTACAATAAAAAAGCATATAGGTAATCTCAAATGTAGAAAGCTGTGGGTACCTTAACAATGTGGTTAGCTGGTAGGTTACAGCATTTGCTTTTTGCACTCTAGTCTCTATCTCTCTATCTAGTCTTCCGTCTTCTGTGAATATGCTTCCTAAATGTTTCAATTACAAGTGGTAACAAGTAGAGAACTATTTAACTTTTTTCCAGAAAATCTAAAAACCATTTGCCTTAACGAATGGACGTTCATGTAAATGTTGGACAGCAAATATATCTGATGATGGCGTCAGCAGTAACATTGGGTGTCACTAATGATGGCGTCATCAGTAACATTGAGTGTCACTAATGATGGCGTCAGCAGTAACATTGAGTGTCACTAATGATGGTGTCAGCAGTAACATTGAGTGTCAGCGGAAACATTGAGTGTCAACGGAAACATTGAGTGTCAGCGGAAACATTGAGTGTCAACGGAAACAGCACAAAATAATAGTGGTGATTATTTACCTGATCTCTGTTCCGAGGAACACATATCTGTACAATGATGGGATCGTTTGTAGACTGTAAATTCTTCTTGATACACAGTGACGAGTCTCTCATGCTGATAATCTATGCAGACAAGATCATAACTTAAGAATTAAATTCTTAAATCATGATGAGATACTATAGTTAGTCTTTCCTCTTGGGCCTGTGGGCGCGCATAGGGCAGAGGTCATAGTTCTCCATGTCTCGTGGTTCGTTGCTATCTGTTTTAGGTCTTTAATGTTTACTAGGCCCATTGTTGAGCCTTCTCTGGTGATGGTTCTACGCAGAGTCTCTCTTGGTCTTCCTCGTTTTCTTTTCCCTCTGGTGTCCATATGAGGGATTGGTAAGGGAGTCTTCTCTCATTCATTCTAAGTGTGTGGCCGATGTAGTTCCAGCAGCGCTTTCTTATAAAATTTGATACATTTTCTTGCTTGGTCTCTTGTCTTATTTGTGTATTGGGTCTGAAATCTGACCATTTGAGGTTCAATATTCTTCTAAGACATTTATTCTCAAAGTTATCTAATTTTCTTTCTAGAGCTTTTGTTGCTTTCAAACTCTCGCATCCATACTATAGAAGAGATACTATAGAAATTAGAAGATACTATATAGAAGAGATACTATAGAGATACTATAGAAATTAGTTAAAGTCGCCCTAGTGGTTACCGGGCACCAAATTAGTGACAAAAAGAATAGTACCACTGTTACCTGCCACGTATGTCGTAAGAAGCGACTAAGTAGGTGGGGATAGCTACCCCACACCGTAAAGAAAACCCAGCATTTTGCGTAGACACTTCATCTCTGTCGTGACAAGTTTTCTTCTATCATTTACGTCAGCATCCAGGTTTGGCACTGGTAGCATAATCATCACAACATCACTGACAACATCATCATATACAAGCTACTTACTTTGCCTATAGCTACAACAACATCTGCACGCTATCTTGCACGAGATACTTACTACTTTGTCTATAACTACAACAACTTTGTAATGCTATTTTACAAAGGTAACTTATTTTGCTATAGCTACTACATATAAATATTGTCAAGACCAATATTATGGACCTCACAAACTCGACTGACAACATCGTAATAAACTGTCAAACACTGGAGAAAGTTAAACATTTTACATATTTGGGTAGTAAATTGTCAAACAACGGAGACACAAAGAAAGAAATAAACTCTCGTATTGCTATAGCAGCTAGTGCCTTCACTAAGTTAACAAATATCTGGCAATCTAAGACCTTAATATATGTACAAAAATTAAATTGTTTAGCTCCTGTGCGATTCCTGTACTGACCTACGGTTGTAAAAGTTGGAAATCAGCAAACAAAATTGATAAGAAATGGACAGCTTTGAGAATAAATGTCTCCGAAAATTACTAAAAATAAAAAGGAGTGATTTCGTTTCTAACAACACAGTGAGAGATAGAACACAGCAACAACGTGTATCAAATATTATAAGGAAACGAAGGTGGAAATATTTAGGTCATGTTCTTAGATCAGACGAAAAGAGACTAAAAGGACAAGTCTTTATGTGGTCATCAGTTGGGAAAAGAAAACGTGGAAGACCTAAGACCACTCTTCGAAGAACCATCCAACAAGAAAGTAAACTATTGGGATATAAAACTATACAAGATCTCCAACTGCTAGCAACGAACCGCATCACATGGAGATCTAAAACCTCTGCCCTGTGTGCCGCCTTTGGCACGAAAGGAAAAAGCTGACTAAATTAACTAACTCCAACATATGCATGCTATCTTACACAAGCAACGTACTCTGCCTATAGCCACTACAACATCTAAATGCTATCTTACACATGCAACTTACTTTGCCTATAGCTGTAGTGTTTATAGGAATATAGATACCAGTTGTATGTACAACTTTCATGTACCAGTCAAACGATTGACACTTGAGCCTCTCTCGTAAAGCTTTTCTCTCTGTCACGTCACCAATATTAAGTTTATTCTGCAGACAGAATAATCATTTTGAGGTCAAATTTTCAGAATAAATACTATAAAAATTGCAAGGTTTTCAGCAAATGTGTAAGTGTTCAAGTTTTGTTTGAAGTAAATATTGTGAAAAAATCTGGCCAGCAATGGCGGAATTCGGATGGCCATTCAGAGTCAGAACTGTTTGATTCTGAACACGACTTTGCCAGCTCATTCTCGCCATGTTTGGTCGGGTATTTTCCGGTTTCGTCTGCCGAGCTACTGAGTTAGTGCTGAGCAACGCTGTGAGCTATGACTGTTACATGGAATGCTTTTTGCTGTGTCAACCGTGCGTTTGTTGTGTGTATTCAGAAAATGACGGACAGCGGCTACGACGAACAAGCTCAATCTGCCGTATGCAGTTATATTGCGAGTGCAGAAAACTGGATTTTGTCATGATTGATGTTCCTTCGACAAGAATTGCAATTCAAGTGATGAACAGTTTTGTGTTGCTACATTAGCGACGGCCATATGCATTTTATGCGGTGCAGGTTGCTTTTGTGGCGGTACGCGCCTGTTTCATTCTGGAATTAGTTCACACAGGAAACATTTCACAGTTGTTAGCATTTCGTGCGATTTTCATTGGCACATGAACGGAGCAATTATGGGGTGACCGTTGCAGTGAAGTTGGAACCGTACTTATGAACTATGAACAATTGTGACAATTAGAATTGTTGAAGTAAATATTTTTAAACTTTTTGAATTTATATTAATATTGTAAAGCTTCATTAAAAAACTATCATTAGTGCTTGTAATACCTCTTTTTGGGGCGGTGTAGGACATGTGGGACGTGAGCCTGAGGAATTTAATGTCTGCATGGCTAGTGCAGTCGCCGCTAAGCTGTTCAGGTTAGGATTTTCATTTATGCCTATAACATAAAAAAATTATTGGCCTTACCGTGGATGATTAAACATGGGTCTCCTACACGGGAGCTACGCTCTAATCAATTCGGTCAGACGTTTTCTCAAAAGCTTGAGAGTCTTCAGCAAATACTGTGATATTCCAGATTTTTTATTTACCAAACATTGTAGCATTTCATATTTTGATAATGATGTCAATTCTCAGATTTTTAGAATGATGAAAAGTTTCATAGTTTTGTGTAAATATGTTAGCATTGCATAGTTGTGTGTAAATATATTAACATTGCATAGTTGTGTGTGAATATGTTGACATTGCATAGTTTTGTGTACATATGTTAGCATTGCATAGTTGTGTGTAAATATGTTAACATTGCATAGATGTGTGTAAATATGTTAACATTGCATAGTTTTGTGTAAATATGTTAACATTGCATAGTTTTGTGTAAATATGTTAACATTGCATAGTTTTGTGTAAATATGTTAACATTGCATAGTTGTGTGTTAATATGTTAACATTGCATAGTTTTGTGTACATATGTTAGCATTGCATAGTTGTGTGTAAATATATTAACATTGCATAGTTGTGTGTAAATATGTTAACATTGCATAGTTGTGTGTAAATATGTTAACATTGCATAGTTTTGTGTACATATGTTAGCATTGCATAGTTGTGTGTAAATATATTAACATTGCATAGTTGTGTGTAAATATGTTAACATTGCATAGTTGTGTGTAAATATTTAGCAATGGCGAAACACGTAAAAACAAAGTACTGCAGTTTTACAAAATACAAAAACAATAACAATACACAGCAACGTTTCGACCAAAAGGTCTTTATCAAGCAAAGGATACAAAAGAAATGAAGAATGTCACTTCTTTCATAGCACACTACATATAGAATACAACAATAAAATTCTAACTGCCCTAAATTGAAAACATGTGACTAAAATCAAAGAACGAAACAAAAATGCAAAAAATCTAGAAGGGGTTAATATTGTAAAATGTCATTGTTGTAGGTAAATATTGTAAAATGTTATTGTTGTAGGTAAATATTGTAAAATGTTATTGTTGTAGGTAAGTATTGTAAAATGTCATTGTTGTAGGTAAATATTGTAAAATGTTATTGTTGTAGGTAAATATTGTAAAATGTCATTGTTGTAGGTTAATATTGTAAAATGTCATTGTTGTAGGTAAATATTGTAAAATGTTATTGTTGTAGGTAAATATTGTAAAATGTTATTGTTGTAGGTAAATATTGTAAAATGTTATTGTTGTAGGTAAATATTGTAAAATGTTATTGTTGTAGGTAAATATCGTAAAATGTTATTGTTGTAGGTAAATATTGTAAAATGTCATTGTTGTAGGTAAATATTGTAAAATGTTATTGTTGTAGGTAAATATTGTAAAATGTCATTGTTGTAGGTAAATATTGTAAAATTTATTATTGTAGGTAAATATTGTAAAATGTTATTGTTGTAGGTAGTATTGTAAAATGTCATTGTTGTAGGTAAATATTGTAAAATGTTATTGTTGTAGGTAAATATTGTAAAATGTCATTGTTGTAGGTAAATATTGTAAAATGTTATTGTTGTAGGTAAATATTGTAAAATGTCATTGTTGTAGGTAAATATTGTAAAATGTTATTATTGTAGTAAGTATTGTAAAATGTTATTGTTGTAGGTAAATATTGTAAAATGTTATTGTTGTAGGTAAATATTGTAAAATGTTATTGTTGTAGGTAAATATTGTAAAATGTTATTGTTGTAGGTAAATATTGTAAAATGTTATTGTTGTAGGTAAATATTGTAAAATGTCATTGTTGTAGGTAAATATTGTAAAATGTTATTGTTGTAGGTAAATATTGTAAATGATTTGTAGTGCATTCTTACTCTTTACGTGATCTGGTATTTAGATTGGATTATCTATAGAACATAGTGACGTTTAGGTAATATTCAGACTTTGAGTAAAGATTTGAATATGTGAGGGTTCTGTGTAGAGGTTATGGGAGAATTTTGTTTAGAATTGTTATGATCCGTGTGTAGAGTAAGTCTCTCTCTCTCTCTCCTCTCTCTCCTTTCTCTGTAATATGACGCATGTAACGCCCATGGCTTTTAGGGGAGCTACAAATTCACGCCGCTCTTCTCTATTCCTGGTCGATTTTATTGCAGTTTAGTGTGATTCATTCTTTCAGTTCTTGTTCTACTGTTCTCGTCCATGTCTTTTTGGGGTCTTCGCGTTTTGGTTTATCCTCTGTTGTCCATCAAAGTCCAGTTTCCGGGACAGAGTTGGTCTCCATGCGTATCACATGTCTGATCCATCTCCAGCATATATTTTGGATGATGGTGTTCATCATTCTCTTTATGACGGATATCTTGATTAGATACTCTGACATGTCCATAGTGCTCGATTCCGCCTCAGCAAATCCAGAACGCCCATATCTGTTGGTAACGCTGAACACTGCGTCTTTGCTATGATGGGTCTGCGCAGTGCACGATACTCAGCAGCACGGCCAGAAGTCCCGTTTCACGTTAGCGACTGATTCTATCCTCAGCCATACAGCTTGTCAGCACGTGAACAACTTTGCTTGATGTAGTCATACAGCTTGTCAGCACGTGAACAACTTTGCGATGTAGCCATACAGTTGTCAGCACGTGAACAACTTTAAGCTTGATGTAGCCAGCTTGTCAGCACGTGAACAACTTTAGCTTGATGTAGCCACAGCTTGTCAGCACGTGAACAACTTGCTTGGATGTAGCCATACAGCCTGTCAGCAGTGAATTTAAGCTTGGATTTAGTCATACAGCTTGTCAGCACGTGAACAACTTTAAGCTTGGATTTAGTCATACAGCTTGTCAGCACGTGAACAACTTTAAGCTTGGATTTAGTCATACAGCTTGTCAGCACGTGAACAACTTTAAGCTTGGATGTAGCCATACAGCTTGTCAGCACGTGAACAACTTTAAGCTTGAATTTAGTCATACAGCTTGTCAGCACGTGAACAACTTTAAGCTTGGATTTAGTCATATATTGATGTAGCATAGTACATTATTATCGTAACAGTAAGAAATTTCACCGCCATCTTGTCGGCACTGGATATCTCTTGTTCATATTCTCTTGTAGACACTGTGCAAGCAGCTCTTGATTAAAGATACTATTTGACCAGAACGTGCGTGAGATCTTTTGCAGACAAGGTGTATGGAAGGTGGAGAGTTTGGACATATCTTGTTATGTCATTCTCCAGCATCATTCTGATCCATATAATAAAGTTGATAGTACACAGTTGCAATATTCATATTAATCTACATTCTGATGCTGAATTTGGACTGATTTCCTGAGCTTCTGAAGGTTCATGAATGCACTAGGTGCCTTACTCAGTCTGTTTTTAATGTCAGATCTGCCCGCATGCCCAGCGTGTTCGTAGCGCGTTGGACTGCGGGTGACTAGCTTCTTGTGTGCGGGTTAATTCCGCGGGCTGGCAGAAAAGCCACAGGTTCCCCAGATTCACGGTGTTCGTGGCACCGAACCGAAGGGTTACGATGTCCATGGCACGAGCTGAAGAGCTGACTGCTCAAGTGCTTCTGGATCGGAAAAAAATATCAGATCTAGATCCTCCGTCATGGCTGATAATATTTCTCAGATGTGAAAGCAGTTGTAGAAATCATGAGACAGCAAATCATCAGTGGCGGCGCGTGATCATTTTTGTTAGTGGGGCCAGACAAAAATTTTCGGAAAAATAATAGTTTCTGTAAGGTTGTATTTTAATGTATAAAATAATAAATACACGTTACACCTTATTTTTAGTGAGAGGCCACGCAATCATTTATAAATATATTGTTATAATAATCTTTTTTTTTTTAATTATTGTTATCATATTAATTATGTATTCAATTAAAGTTATCCGTTGTAACTAATTTTATCACAACAATAGTTCTGACTAGTATCTAACCTGTAAGTTTGAAATACGATCTTGGAAGAAAATCTTGTACTGGTCCATCCAAACCTCGGCAACTCTAAGACAGTTTCTTTCGTAAATGTATGTGCTGTTTCCCCAGGAGTACGGAAATTTGGGCCGAAACATATGTGCGATGTGAGAACAGGGAATTATCTCCAGTCGACCACCACACATCCATGCCTGTAGTCTCAGAATATAAAAGATTAATTCATCAGCATGATTGGGACATAAATACAAACAGTGGCGACAGTAAATATGTACAAGGAAACAGATCAATGCAAGTAGCTATAAGTACAGGAAATTGGAAGGGAAGAAATTTGAGTGCTCAGTAGAAGACGAGGTTCGTGTCAATTACTGCCCTTAGATACAAGGTTGTTGCAAATTACAGCCCTGAGATAGAAAGCTGTTTACGCAGAATAGAGGGACTAAGATGGTATGATAGGGTCACAAATCAGGAACTTATGGAGTGTTCAAATTGAGCACGTGAAAAGAACCCTTGCCAGTTCAAATACAAGAAGAGCAGGCTGGAAAGCCACTGCCCAGGCAAAATTCATAAGAAAAAAAGTGTTGCAGAAAGTCCTTCGTATATCATGGACAGACAAGAAAATAAATAGATCTATCCAGAAAGAACTCAAAATCAAAGAAAACTGGCTGTTACTATAAACAAGAAAGAGAAAATTGAGATATTTTGGATATATAAAAGACACAAAGGGCTAGAGAAGACCATCATGGAATGGAGCATACCTGATAAGAAAAGAAGAAGAAAACAACGGAGAAGATGGAATCAGGATGAAACAGATGGTGTGAACAGTTACAGAGTTGGGAAGCAGAGGCGGGACATCTGGCTTATGAGAGAGAAATTCAGGAGGACTGCTGGGATGGCAAAGTTCTGTTCAGAACAAGCTATTTGATGATAACGAAGGTAAAATTTAAAAATTAAAACTGCACAGCGTACCAATAGCTCTCTCATTTGGTTGTTACTTAACAGCGTAAACTATTTTCATGTGTGGGCTGTACATGCGTGGGCTGTACATGTATGTGATGTTCATGCGTGTGTTTGTATACGTCCGTATTCACATTTTTACCTTAAAAGAAAGTTCTAAATTTTCACATCCCCATATTTCTAGATCAGGATCATATCCACCAAGTCTTTCAAAATTCTTTCTTGAAATTGCCAAACAACATCCAAGATGAGCAGGAGTACTGGAACAAAATTATTTCATTGATTATGATACAAAATAATTGATTGAAGGAGGCAGTAAAGACATAAGAAAATATAACTCAGATGAACAATACAAGTAAGGTTTTTGGAGAATAATTTCAAGATTTAAGACTTTTTATTGAGAATTGATCGATAACCTATGCAGTCTTTATTGATAGCAGGGGAAATCATTTTTGTTAAATAACTGAAAAATGCACTCATTTTTAATTCTTATTTTTCTTCTAATGCTACATATCGGCCACTTATTAAACCACGTAAGCAGATTACCAACAGACAGTGCACCTCAAAGAGCAATGCTGCTCCGATACAATAGATACAAAACAAAAGGTCGGCCACGCAAAAGATGGACCTCAGAGATAACAGAGGCGACGAAAGACACTATCTACGAAGCGCACACAAGGGCCCGTTTTAGAAATCTCTTCTTGACCTGACGCTGTGAGGCAAACAGGATTCGAGAAAGAAAGAAAGAATGTGATTCGCATCCTTCTTTGGTAAAACCACATCTCTGTGGCCCTAGGAGATTTTTCGATCTGTTTATTTATTTCGATGACTCGCATCCGTATGTCAGTATTAGTTCTATGTAGCCCTAAATAACTCTCTTCACGAGTGCAGTTTTTTCCAGAGACCCTAGGATTGTTGCCGAAGCTATGAAGTTCGTTCTTTGTGCAGTACTCTCGGCAGATGGCGTGTCATTTCTGCTGAAGAGGACCGAGCCATATGGAGGCAAAACCCGGTGCAATGAAGTCAATCCTTTGGCTTTTAAACCCTTTGAATAACTTTATTCTGATCTCAACTACAGTAACTTATTGCATTTCTTTCTTATTTTCTGGAACCATGCTCTCGCCTGTCCTATTCTGCTATTTATTTCTAATCTGCATCTGCTATCTGATGTTACCAGGACACCGAGGTATTTAAATTGCTTTTAAAAATATCTATTGTCTATTCCCAGGTGGAAGATGTAGTTGGCTGTCCACTCTTGCGTTAAGCGTAGGGATGGGAGCTTTAATTTGCGTTCTAGGGCTAGATGAGTCGCCCATGTTGTGGTGTATCCATGTTTATGTAGTATGGTCTTGATATTGTCTATCCATCTTTTCTTGGTCTTGGTCAATTCTTGAAAATGTTACATATAGAAAAAAATAAATCCGCAAAATGAAGCAAAGAGTAAAATGAATGGTTAAACAAACTAAATGTACATACTCAACAGGGTCAGCCCAAGTTTTTCGTTTGATGCCATCGGGTTCTGGTGTATCAATCCAACTATATTTCATGTCAAATTGAAACCCACATATTTTATGGTTTCTATTTGCTACGAAGACATACTGAAAAAATAAAGCACAACAATTAACTATGTATCTCTTCTTCTCCCTTTCTTCCACCATTTACTTCTTTATAGAAGTGTTGGGGGAAACGTAGTGATCTTGTGTGTGCTTGTTCTTCTTTTCTTCCACCATTTACTTCTTTATAGAAGTGTTGGGGGAAACGTAGTGATCTTGTGTGTGCTTGTTCTTCTCTTCCACCATTTACTTCTTTATAGAAGTGTTGTGGGTTAAACGTAGTGATCTTGTGTGTGCGTGTTCTTCTCTTCCACCATTAATTCTTTATAGAAGTGTTGGGGTGAAACGTAGTGATCTTGTGTGTGCGTGTTCTTCTCTTCCACCATTTACTTCTTTATAGAAGTGTTGGGGGTGAAACGTAGTGATCTTGTGTGTGCTTGTTCTTCTCTTCCACCATTTACTTCTTTATAGAAGTGTTGGGGTGAAACGTAGTGATCTTGTGTGTGCTTGTTCTTCTCTTCCACCATTTAATTCTTTATAGAAGTGTTGGGGGTGACACGTAGTGATCTTGTGTTTGCTTGTTTTAAAGCGCTTTGTAAGTTGATATTCATGTTCGTTAGGCTGTTCTTGATGCCGTCGCTCCATCTTTTGCGTGATCTTCCTCCTGCTTTGTACTCATTATACTTTTTCAGTGTGGCTCTCTGTGGTAGGCGATACCAGGGATTCTTGTCAGGTGTCCAAACCATTTAATCTGTTGTACTTTTATGAATTGCATGAATTAACTATGTATGCAAATGGAAATGTCAACATCTGAACTTCGCATCGCCAGAGAGATTACCGGTGCCCACATTTGGGGTGTAAAGAATAGAACCACTGTTACCTGCCGCGCATCTTGTAAGAGGCGACTAAGGAGGTTTGGATGAAATCGGATGCATGTGTCCTAAACGTGTAGAAGTCTATGTGTTTGGGGCCTACCAAACCAATGTACAACGCATACACGTTCTTGGCAAAGATCAAACATATCACAAAGAGTGATTCAAATTGGTCGTAAAGAACGAACGCAAAGAAAAAGAAGAACTTCGTACAAACTATTACAATTGCCACATTGCGCCCGCACCTCCATAGGCATTAGTCAGACGAACACTAATATATCAACAAGTTGAAGAGCGCTGATCTATACCTGTTTTGTTTCTGCCTTTTGTGACGTTCAACATCACCCAGCCAATTAAACATACAAATATTTGATAGTATACATCTTTGTCTGCCTACTGTGTTGATCACATCGTAGACTCCGATAGCATAAGGCCGGCGAGCTCAGGTAAAGAGTCTAGGAACTCAGACCAAACCGTCGCATGACTTCACATTCCAGTATTGTTAGAGTTACTGTATTATCAAACACTTATAAAACCAGCCCCCCACCCTCTCCACATTACACTGGAATTTTGGCTTTCCCTCTGAGCTAGTAGGTCTTCTGTTGCTGGAGGCCATGATCACATATATATCATCATCATCATCATCATCATCAGGTGCCGTCTCCACATCGAAGGTGGCTGCAATGAATCTCCAGCATCCTCTGTGTTGCTCTCTTGGTGTTGCACACTACCAGATTGTAACCTGTCCATTTCTTAAAGTTGCCCTCCCACTTATCTCTCGGTCTTCCTCTTGCTCTTCCCCCTCAACTTTCCCTCTAGTAAATGTTTTATCATGGTGTCATGTCTTTTTATGTGCCCAAAATACTTTACTTGTCTGAATTTTATTTCCTTAATAATTGTTTCTTCCTGGTCTCAGTTAAATATCGGTCTCAGATCCATGGAGGAGATTGAGCGAGTTGCCCAGGATAGAGTGGTATGGAGAAATTGCTTGCAGGCCCTATGTAACGTATAACGGTACGAGAGGAATTATTATTATTATTATTTAATACGTTGAAACATATACCGTTAATGTTTCCCAATCCAGTATGTCAGTGTTTGGGACGGCCACAACGTTATCATTCTGTTGGATCCTGTGAAGGAGCGGTTCAAGCCAGCCTAGAATCAAGTTTATTGAAATTAAAATCTCTTAAACAAAACAGTTTTATTGATGTTCTATTTATTTCTGCAAACTAATAAACAACAAAATCAACGACTTTCTCACTAAGGCTTACAGTCTAATTAATTATGAATAAGACTGAAATTTGACTTTATCATCAATTCATATAAATACAACTAAAATATCATCTTTATTTTCAACATTCCTCTTCTTCTTCGAACGCTCCATATCGATCACTTGTTAAACTACTCTTTGTGATTTGTATGTGATCTAAGCCTAAGAGCGGTTGTATGTTGTACCAGTTATGCGCCTACAAGTAGGCCAGCACATCCAATTTATGTGATGTTTTGAAATTTGCTATGGTAGCTTCCCTAGGCCCTACATCACTCGCCTCTTACGACATGCCTTGTAGGCCGCAGTGTTTCTATTCTTTGCTTCCCTTGCTCTTACCTCAGTCGCCTCTTACGACATGCCTTGTAGGCCGCAGTGGTACTATTCTTTGCTTACCTTGGTCCTACATCAATCATCTTGACATGCCTTAGGTCACAGGGAGTCATTCCTTCCTTATGGTTCCCGACACACATCGGGTATTTCCAATATGTATGATCATATGTATATGCAGTGACGGCTCGTGATCATTTTGTTGGTGGGCTAACAGAAATTTCGGAAAATCAGGTTTGGTGGGATATATTTTAATGTATAAAATAATAAATACACGTTACACTTATCTTGGTGGGGCCGGCCACTCACTCTAATGACGAGCCGCCACTGTCATATGTGAAGAGTCTCATTCTATGCATGTTTGTACTGAGCTAGAGACATGTACTTTCTGAGATAAATGTTATGGATTATCCATCATCATGTGTTCACATTTGGCATTTTGTCTTTAAAACTAAATTTTTAAATTTCATGTTTCTAATGATATGATACTTATGATGAACGAGCATTATCTCTATGGATGGACGAGCATTATCATATGGATGGACGAGCATCATCTATGGGGATGGACAGAACATCATCTATGTGGATGGACAAACATCATCTATGTGGATGGACGAGCATCATCTCTATGGATGGACGAGCATCATCTATGTGGATGGAAGAACATCATCTATGTGGATGGACGAGCATCATCTATGGGGATGGACGAACATCATCTATGTGGATGGACAAACATCATCTATGTGGATGGACTGAGATCATCATCTATGGATGGACGAGCATCATCTATGTGGATGGACGAACATCATCTATGTGGATGGACAAACATCATCTATGTGGATGGACAAACATCATCTATGGGGATGGACGAGCATCATCTATGTGGATGGACGAACATCATCTATGTGGATGGACGAACATCATCTATGTGGATGGACGAATATTATCTATGTGGATGGAAGAACATCATCTATGTGGATGGACGAATATTATCTATGTGGATGGACGAACATTATCTATGTGGATGGACGAACATCATCTATGTGGATGGACGAACATCATCTATGTGGATGGACGAACATCATCTATGTGGATGGACGAATATTATCTATGTGGATGGAAGACATCATCTATGGGATGGACGAACATCATCTATGTGGATGGAAGAACATCATCTATGTGGATGGAAGAACATCATCTATGTGGATGGACGAACATCATCTCTGAGAATACTGGGACTTAAGTAAAGACATACATTTTTGCAAATAATTGTATCTTATGCCGGAGAGATTTTCTTCAGAAATCGTTTCATTAAAAGAAAGAAAGACTAAAGTCTCATACCTTTATGTACTTCAACATGTGCATCAAGGAAAACTACAACTTCTGCTGTCACATGTTGAAAGCCCACCAAACGTGCAGCTATCAGGCCCTTTCTGGTTGGCAAGCGTACAACTTTGACTATTCCGTTGAAGATCTTAATGTAGTCATCAAGTGGTTTACCAAGGTGTTCTGGAGTAAGACAAAAGTTATAGACATTGAAAAATGTGAATTTTAGATACGTCTTCATCTTCTAGTCTAGCGACGTATACGGTTAACTTCTTGATAACTAAGACAGCTTCATTCTCTTCGAACGCTCCATATCGACCACTTGTTAACCACCCTGTGATTTGTATGTGATCTGAGCCTAAGAGCGATTATACGCTGTGCCAGTAATGCGCCTGCAAGTAGGCCAGCACATCCGATTTCCGCGACGCTTTTTATTTTTACTAGGGTAGCTTCCCTAATCCCCTACCTCAGTCGTCTCTTACAACATGCCTTGTAGGTCACACTGTTACTATTCTTTGTTTTTCTTGCAGGAGAAGATGGAGATATGTTGGACACACCTTGAGAAAACATGATCAATGAATATCAAAGCAGGCATTGAAGTGAAATGCAAAGGACTTACGAAAGAGAGGACGAACTAAGGAGACCCTGAAACGAACTTTGCTGAGAGTGTCAAGAAACATCGGTCTCAGTTCTATGGAGGAGATTGAGCGAGTTGCCCGTGATAGAGCTGTATGGAGAACTTGCTTGCAGGCCCTTTGTAAGGTATAACGGTACGAGAGGAGTTATTTTTATTATGTTGATCATGTAATAAAACAAAGGCAGATAGTAAACATTTCTTATAGAAAGTGTACATACACCCATGTGTTGTCGGGACCCTCAAGCGGAGCAAAGAATAGTAACACTGCGGCCTGCAAGGCATATCGTAAGAGGCGTCTACGGTAGTGGTTTAGGGAAGCTACTCTAGTAAATAAAAAGCGTCACAGAAATCGGAAGTTCTGGCCTACTTTTAGGCGCATAACTGGCACAACGTATAATCACTCTGAGGCTCAGATCACATACAAATCACAAGAGTGGTTTAATAAGTGGTCGATATGGAGCGTTTGAAACAGACGAAGTATGTACTTAGAGAAACTAACCTCTTTGAGAATTATCATCTACAAGAATGATCTCATTGATAAGATGTCTTGGTCCAGCATCCAGTATACTGAAAATAGTTCTCATCAGAGATGACCACATTTCCTCATAGAAGATGATAACCACTCCAGCTGTAGGCAGTGCTGATGTATTGTATGTTATATTATTACATCTGAAAGTGAATGAAAAAAACCATTTATAGTAAATAGTAACAATGGGAAATTACTGAACGTACATGTGATACCTAGAAAATCGACGACCTGGTTACTGTGTTTGATGACAACGTACTGTAAAGAATATGTCAGTAGAAGGTTAACTATTTCTTTTCTTCTGTTTTATTTTCTTTTCTCTGTTGTCCCTCTCTGCTTTTTGCCATTAGACGTCGCATGTTTAACTGAATGATCGGTTTCTGAGATAGTGCACGTTCTGTTGCTTGATATGCTGTGATATTGTAGAGTTTTAAGATGTCTATAATTCTATCAATCTTCTTTTCTTGGTCTGCCCGTCCTCTTGATGATTCCATTTTCATGTTGTACTCTCTTGCAACTGGTTTATTCGGGTTCATTCTCACCAAGTGGCCAAACCATTTTAAGACTCTGTTTTTCAATAAATATAACAACAGGTGTTGTTCCAACTGTTCTTCTAATTAGTACTCTATCAAAAACAAACATTTAGTTAAACACGCTCAAAGGAAAGCAGTGTTCAAACAAACAAAACTGTTAATGTCTCTGTAGTGATAATAGAATATAAATACTAAAACCTTACTAGACAAGTATGCTGACCTCTCTAAAACAAAATAAAAATTATAGTTAAAAAAACTCAAAAAAGAAGGCAATTCTGAATTCTACTACTAGCCCGTCTGAAATGATGTTTATTTTAGCTAGTTTCTTCTTCTTTGCGTTCGTTCTTTACGACCAATTTTAATCACGCTTTGTGATATGTCTGATCTTTGCCAAGAACGTGTATACGTTGTACATTGGTTTGGTAGTCCCCTAAACGCATAGACTTGTACATGTTTAGGACACCGTGCATCCGATTTCAGCCAAATCTTCTTAGTCGCCTCTTACGATGCGTGGCAGGTAACAGTGGTTCTATTCTTTACACCCCAAATTTGGACCCCGGAACCACTAGGCGTTTTAGCTATTTTGAACCGGAAGACATAATTACTCGATGAATGTGCTCGGGAAGAGCACTATACTGGTAGACAAGAGCACTATACTGGTAGACAAGAGCACTATACTGGTAGACAGGAGCACTATACTGGTAGACAAGAGCAGTATACTAGGTAGACAAGAGCAATATACTGGTAGACAAGAGCAGTATACTAGCAAGACAAGAGAAAAACTATACTGTGGTAGCGGCAAAGTAGAATAGTAAACCAATAAAGAACTGGTGTCGTTAGTTCCCACATGCTGAGAGACACACTGAGAGACACACTGAGAGACACACTGAGAAGGAGATCGGAACACTTATGAACTATAATCGATGTGCCGTTATGATGATCAGACGACTAAAATAAACTAAACTAAACTAATAAAAAACAAACTCTGGCATATCAAGAATAATGTCCCGTCGAAGCGGAAGTGTGTCGCTGGCTAGTTGATTGATTTCATAGTTTTTAATGCCCAGGTCATAGGCGTTTCTCTCTCTGTCGTTTAGGAGGGTTCTATTGATATTGATGCCAGCTCCGCCGTGACCTGGAACATATTGGGGAAGAATGAGAGAACTTGTAATGTGTGAAGATTACCAATGTTACTGATTAAATTACACAAGAGAAAACAATGGAGATACATTCGGTTATTGGTTATTGGTTACTAAACTGACGTCATTGCACTCCGGGCAGACCCATAGGGCTCAGTCTTCACCAACAGATTTCGAAGAATATGCATACTGATGGTTCCCGTGGCTCGCTGATTAAACACACCTCTCACTCTGCTTTTCAGGCATCCAGCTCGACCTCCACAACGGGTAACTCCAAACTGCTGTATCGCTGGATCGATTCAACATCGATTTTAGTGTCCTCATCCAACAGATAGTCGCGAAGAGACCGAAGAACATCCCTTATCCATCTTCAACTCCCAACAATTGATGCTGTTGATGCAAGCCTGTCCGCTCTCTCATTACCATAAACACCCGCATGCCCAGTGCAGTATATCCACGTAAGCCGCTGGAGGTTAGAAACTTTTGTAGACGACATCCACTAATATCGAAACCTGCTCTTCTGGATCTTGTGAAGCATCGACTGAGAGTCAGATACAACAACGGCCCAGTAAATGGAGATACATTAGGTTTGAACGAAAAATTGAAAGATATTCAGGGTGAGATAGAAGAATAAAGTATATATAGCGATGGGGAAATGTATGGATTACTATGTACAATGTCGAAAAAGGGTGGAGACTGCAGTAAAACTCTTTTCCAAAAGCTACCTATACCATTCAAGACAGTTTCACTGATGAGTCCGCAATATCATCTATGCTATCACCTGCAAACGATGCCATAAGGCCTATTTGGTGAAACCGTAAGAGGCTCAGTGACCGATTCGCCCAACACTTACGCGATATTCGTCAATGCTTGTAGACTCCTGTAGCCACTCATTTCAATGATACTGGCCATTCAGGAGTTGACGATGTCCAGGTCACAGCCATCCGATCATGTTCCTCCGATGATCGCAGTCGATTCGCCCTGGAGAACCGTTTTATTTCATTCTATGGCACTTTGCGACCTCTTGAACTCAACGCATTACATTCCTATGCTTCTTAGTACTGTCTTATCTCGTGCCTTGTTATCTATATGTGTGTTTGCTCCATATATGTGTCATTTATCCACTATATTGTTTATTGTTCCTCTCCTTTTCCACTTTCGGTTTTTGTGTTGCACTCATTTCGTTGTTCGTTTTTATTCCCAGATTTTCATCAGATAGGTTTATGTTTCCACATGTAATCGTCCATTTGTAGTGTTCCTCGAAATTCGTCATTCTTGTTGTATTGTTTGCTTGATAAAGGCCTTTTGGTCGAAACGTTGCTGTTTATCGTCACTGTTTATGTATTTTGTAAAACTGTAGTACTTTGTTTTTACGTGTTTACCTATGTACAATGTCAACGGCTTTTTTTTTTTTGGTCAAAGACAACTCCCGACGGATTGCAGACGAAAGGAAGAGTTGAGTCAGACCAGAAGAAAGCTGAAAAGGAAAGGTGAAAAGGGAAATGTCAGAGTGAAGATTGATATGGGATGAAAATCGAAAATCGTGGCATTTTCTTTACAGAACGTAGTCTTCAACAACAGTAAACGGCTCGTCGATTTTTTAGACAATACACAGTAGTTTTCATTGATTTCTGAACCATGTGTAACTATTCAGCAGGCCGGCAGCAATGAGAATCATCAGTACTGTATTGCGTCTCAACTATGACTTTAAGATGATATAGAGAGATTACTATGGAGGAAATAAGTGTATAAGGGAGTAAAAATATTATGAACACCATTATCCAAAAGAGAATCTGGATGTGGATCGGACATGTGATACGCAGGGAGATTAACTTTGTCATGAAAACTGAGATGGACACCAGAGAGTAAACGAAAGTAGGGAAGACTTGAGAGAGAACAGTAGAATTAAAACTGAATGAAATGAATCACAGCTGAAACATAATACATAGAAGGCCAAGAATACAGAAGAATGATGTGCATTTATTTGATTTGTCGCTTCATGCATGAAAGAAAAACAAACAAAGTTATCCATAGCTCATTACTCGCTGCGACGTATAAGAGGTTGCACATAGCATTGAAGAACATGGGTGTCTGCGTTTTTTATATATTACCCCGAACAGAAGCCACTGTGAATTTTTATATCCATCACAAACAGAAGTCACTGTAGATTACATCTCTACCCTAGACAGAAGTCACTGTAGATTTCACCTCTATCCTGAACAGAAGTCACTGTAGATTTCATCTCTAACCTGGACAGAAATCACTGTAGATTTCACCTCTACCCTGGACAGAAATCACTGTAGATTTCACCTCTACCCTGGACAGAAGTCACTGTGGATCTACCCTGGACAGAAGTCACTGTAGATCTACCCTGGACAGAAGTCACTGTAGGTTTCTTTATCCTGACAAAAGTCACTGCAGATTTCACCCTATCTGACAGAAGTCACTGTAGATTTCATCTCTAACCTGGACAGAAGTCACTGTAGATTTCACTCTACCCTGACAGAAGTCAATGTAGATTTCTTCACTATCCTAGACAGAAACCAGAACTTACTACTTTGAATTACTAGGGAGTAAGTGGTTCTCTGCGCTGTTCAGTTGTACAACATGAGTACGGTTCACTCATCTTACTCCTTGCAACAAAATTGCATGATGGTCATGCCGAGTTCTGTTAAACTCTAGACATGATTCCAAATGCTTATGACAGGAAGATCATCACATCCCCTTTCTCTCTCTCTCTCTCGATCGATCGATCGATCGATCAATCGTTCTTTTTGGCCATTTTGATCATTCTTATTGTGATATATAAACAGCCTTTGCCAAGAATGTATTTTTACGTCACATCGTTCAGCGCAATTTGGATCACTAGTGCGTATCCTTCGGTGACGTGTCCGGTTTCAACCAGCGTTTACTGGGTTCGCTCTCCGTCAGACTTGGCTGTCTCCAGCCAACCTGCAAGACAGCAGGTTGAACATTCTAAGAATTACTTTCTTCAACCACTTGTTAACCACCCTGTGTTTTTAATGTGATCCGAGCTTAAGAGCGATTGTACGTTGTGCCAGTTATGCGTCTGCACGTAAGCCAGCACATCCGATGTCCGCGACGCTGTCTATTTACATGGTAGCTTCCTAGGCCCTACCTCATTTGCCTCTTACGACATGCCTTATAGGTATCAGTGTTACTATTCTTTGTTTCCCTTGCAAGCCTGGGCAACACACTAGCGAGTTGTAAATAAAATGTTGATGTGGCATAAGAAAATTGTCATTCCTATAATGGTGACTCGTATAAACTAGTTTAGTCCTTTAGCTGCTAAGGACGTATATATACGTTTTCTCAAATCACTTCTAAAGACGCATTAACACGTCAGTTGTTATCTTTCCTGTTTGGGCTAAAGACGTGTTAACACGTTATACATTGCTACTGTCACTGCTATTGACGTACATTCACGTTTGTGACCTAGAAACAAATATTAGCTATTTTTAGCTCAGTCTTCAGAAAGTATGTAGCAGCGAAAGGGTTAGGAACCATTGCTCTAACAATAGAACTAACCTATCAGATGTATTTGACATGTCCACAACTGGAACTCACCCAAGTCCCCAGGTACTGCTTTTCTTGGCCACCCAGCTTCGGATTTTTTCTGTCTGTCGATTATTTGAATGCACTTCCTCACATTCTCGGAAACATTGTTTTCATTCTTTGTATTTGATGTAAATACGGTTTTATGTGACAAATCTTTGATCTATACTTCACAAAAATACAAAAAATTAAAGTTTGAATTTTTTTTAATTTCGAGTAGGATGTGTGGCACTGTACAAAATTTTTAATTTGGTCAAAAATAATAATTTTTTAAAATGTTCACATTTTTAAAACTCACCGTTCTTTGAATAAATTTACAATATAACTTTATTTTATTTTGTATTGTATGTTTACATCTTTGAACCGCTGCTCACTCTAGGGGTGTACACACTAGCCCCACTAACACTACCATCCACTGGAGTTGCTTTTAAGATAAGAATCACGATCTTTCTCTGTCTACTAAGCCATTCAAGCTGTTATCATAGCTATAAATAAGGCGAAACAGGTAAAAAAATAAGTACTATTCTATATTTAGTGTACCATGTAAGAAGTGAATTTATTCACTTTTGTTGTATCCTTTGCTTGAATGCATTTGAAAATAGATGTCTGCGAAAAATAATGAATATAAAATGGAACGAATTCAGGAGAAGTATGAAATCAGAGACATGTCGGTCAACCACTAGTGACAACTGTTATAAGAAAGAGAAGATGGAGATATGTTGGGCACACCTTGAGGAGAAATTATCAAAGAATATCAAAGCAGGCATTGAAGTGGGATGCAAAGGTTCAAGAAAGAGAGGTCGACCTAAGGAGACCCTGAAGCGAACTTTGCTGAGAGAGGCAGGAAATATCGGTCTCAGCTCCATGGAGGCGATTGAGCGAGTTGCCCAGGATAGAGCGGTATGGAGAAATTACTTGCAGGCCATATGTAACGTATAACGGTACGAGAGGAATTATTATTATTATTATTATTATTTGTTTGATAAAGGCCTTTTGGTTGAAACGTCGCTGTGTATTGTTATTGTTTTTGTATTTTGTAAAACTACAGTACTTTGTTGTTACGTATTTCACCAAGGATACAGCTTTACTACAGCCTTCCCTTAAATCGATAGCTATAAATAAGAAAATAATATACTTAAATAATAATATATTGAATGATATATATTAATTTGATTTATATTATCTTCGTGCCCCGAATCGACACATAAGCTTCCAAAGAGACTTCCACTGTTGCCGTTCTGCTGCCTTTCTACCAACCGTCTCCCTCGTCAAGCTACACTCCTTCAACTCTCTCCCCAACGTTCTTCTCCATGTTTCCTTTGGACGTCCAGGCCATCTCTTCCCATCCGCTATCCATCTGAGAGCTGTCCTAGCCAATGCCCCACTGGCATACGACATACATGTCCAAACCATCCTCGTCTCTTAATGATGGTCTCCAAGGATGCACAGTCTGTTCGTTTCAAAAGCTTCTCATTTGTTATGGTATTTGGCCAAAATATTTGCAGGATTCTTCTTAAACATTTATTAATGGGTTTCTCTTCTTTCTTTCTCGAATCTGTACTGACTCACAGCGTCAGGTCAGGAAGAGATTTCTAAAACGGGCCTAGTATGCGCTTCGTATATAGTCTCTTTCGTCGCCTCTGTTATCTCTGAGGTCCATCTTTTGCGTAGCCGGCCTTTTGCTTTGTACCCATTGTATCGGAGCAGCATTGCTCTTTGGGGTGCACTGTCTGATGGTAATCTGCTTACGTGACCGAACCATTTAATTTGTTGTTTCTTGATGAAGTCTAGTACTGATGTTGTACCCACTTTTTCCTGATGTCTTCATTTCTCAACCGGTCTCTTCTTGTTACACACAGCATTCTGCGTAGACACTTCATCTCTGTTGTGACTAGTTTTCTTCTATCGTTTGTTGTCAGCGTCCAGGTTTGGCACTGGTAACAAGATAAACACAGATATTTTGTTCTCGGTATCAGTGGTGTACTGTATCAAATGGCGTACATAAATCGCAGATACATTAGGACAGGCTTGCAACAACAGCATCGATTGTTGGGAGTTGAACATTGAGAAAGGGGATGTTCTTCGGTCTCTTAGCAACTGTCTGTTGGATGAGGATACTAAAATAGATGTTGAATCGATCCAGCGATCCAGCAGTTTGGAGTTACCCGTTGTACAAGTAGAACTGGATGACAGAGCGCCAGAGTGAGGAGTGTATTTAATCAGCGAGCATCGGGAACCATCAGTATGCATACTCTTCGATATATGTTATGGGAGATTGAGGACCTATGGGTCTGCCAGGAGTGCAATGACGTCAGTTTAGTAGCCAATAGCCAAAGTATATAAATCACAAATACTTCTGTGCAGACTACTATCTCCAAACAAAGATCCGATTTCTCAACTCAAATGGGAAATATGTGTTGATGTTTGACTCGGAAATGTGAAATATGTGATGATGTATGACTTGGAAGTGGGGTGATTCACCAAGTTCAATACAAATAAAATTTCGTCTTTTCTCAACAGATGTCTTCTGCGTATTCTCAAAACCGAGAAGGTATGACAGAGTTGCAAACACAGACAAGTACATAAGAACAGTAGAGAAACCCATGGTGATTAAGTTCAGAAGGAGAAAATGGCGATAGGTTGGGAATACCCTACGGAAGACATAGTCGAGTGTTACCAGATAAGCAGTTTGAGTGGAACCCAAAAGGTAAACGGAAAAGGGGTCTTCTAAACAGGCCTGGTGACAAGAGTCTTCTTGAGGTACTGAAGTATACTGAACTATCATATGTAGCTATAAATAAAACAGTCAGAGACCAGGACAAGTTAACGAAAACCTGTTGAATCTCTATTTTCCACGAGGAAAGGGATGGAAAAAGTAGGCGCATGATTCCAACAGTGATGTTTAATAAAATGGTACACAATGCACAGCTTCTTCACCTTTCAACTCCCAACGGAGCGCAGGTCTTCAACAAACTTCTTCCAGCTCTTCCTCTCTCTTGCAATCCCTTCCAATTCTTTCCATGTTTTATCTTTTCCCTTTTTCGGAGATTCCTGAATGTCTATCATGTAGTTCTTCATCTCTGTTGCGAGCTATGCTGTTTTGCCCTGCTCAAGCAACGTTCTCGCGTTCCAGTAACCAATTCTGGTCATTTTCCGACAGGAAAGAAGACTAGTCGGCATCACCAGATCCTTTCGGCTTTCCCGGTGATACGTCATTTGCCCCCTTATTGGGGGACCTTCCACAGGTTCGGATGGCTGTACGTTATTTCGTATTGTTGTACTATCCATGTTTGTTGAAGATGTTGGCTTACTTTTTCTACGGGGTGAGTTAGCCTGCCCCAAGTCAAACTCTCCTTTATCGCCTCTAACGACATGCCTGGCAGGTAGATATAGCTACATAATCTGTCCTCACCTTACGGGTCCCGACAGCAGACAGGCGTCACACACAATGCACAGAAGATTACTAAAAATGATAGACTTTTAAGACAAATAGTGTGCATCCATCTCTGTTCTTCACTGTGTTATCACTAACAAGTCAAATAATTAGTAGTGATACTTCAACGATGAGAGCCGCTGTAGCGTAATTGTTAATGAACTCGCTTCGCAAGGCTGGTGGTCTGGGTTCAGCTCCCGAATGCATGTGGAATTTTTCCAGACCGCGACGGCTCTCAGGTCGACCCAGCCTCAACTGGGTACCAGACATGTTCTGGGAAAGTAAAGGTGGCCGGCGTGATGCTGACCACATCACCCATCGTGTGCCGACGGTCAATGAAAATACAGGCCTAACACTGTATTGACCACGAGGTATGAAAGGGTTCCTTTACTTTTACTTCAACGATGAATGCAGCAGTGGATGACAAAATTAGGAAAGAACACGCAGGTTTTATGAAGTAAAAATCATGCATAGGTCACATTTTTATACTGCGTCAAATAGTTGAACAAAACAGTGAATGGAATAGTTCTATGATGTTTGTTGACTTTGAGATTGCTGCAGGTGGAATCTCTATTGAAGATACTTCGTCATTATGGAATATCAACTTCTGCTTCTGCGTTCGCCCGCTATCTATTCAGGCGGAAGTCATAACGCCTGGTATTGTGCTTCTGACTGAGTTTTGCTTGAGGCCTGCTTACCATTTGACTGGTGTCCCTCGCCATGCGGTGAGCCTTTGCCGTCTTCAGAAGGTACTTGAAGTTCAGATCCTTCGAGTGTGATCGTTACAGGAAACCTGTTGTCCAAGAAACATTTGCCTTGAGTCCTCGTACCATCGATACTTTTACGGCCGATGTTGATTAGTGAAGTTCAACTTCTCTATCGGATTTCCTACCTTTGGTAAGGTCGCATCGTATGATAAACACTCTTTACTGATCTTTTACCCTCCTGCTCAGCGTGTTCGAAGCACGTTGGACGACGGGAGACATGCCCCCTGTGAGTGCGGTTCAATTCCGCGGGCTGGTAGAAAATCCACAGGTTATCCAGATTTACGGTGTTCGTGGCACCGAACAGAAGGGTTGTGATGTCCATGACACCGAGCCGAAGAGCTGAAAAGCTCAAGTGCTTCTGTATCGAAGAAAAATGATCTTTGAGTGCCGGAATATCAACAAAAATGGTGAGAGTAATTAAAGCATTACTTGTAGCCTTTTAGTGTCAAGTAGCTTGCAATTGCCATCTGACAGAGTTCTTCACGGTCAAACCAGGGGTTATCAAGTAGCTTGCAATTGCCATCTGACAGAATGCTTCACGGTCAAACCAGGGGTTGTCAAGTAGCTTGCAATTACCATCTGACAGAATGCTTCACGGTCAAACTAGGGATTGTCAAGTAGCTTGCAATTGCCATCTGACAGAGTTCTTCACGGTCAAACTAGGGGTTGTCAAGTAGCTTGCAATTACCATCTGACAGAGTGTTTCACGGTCAAACCAGGGGTTGTCAAGTAGCTTACAATTACCATCTGACAGAGTTCTTCACGGTCAAACCAGGGGTTATCAAGTAGCTTGCAATTGCCATCTGACAGAATGCTTCACGGTCAAACCAGGGGTTGTCAAGTAGCTTGCAATTACCATCTGTCAGAGTGTTTCACGGTCAAACCAGGGGTTGTCAAGTAGCTTACAATTACCATCTGACAGAGTTCTTCACGGTCAAACCAGGGGTTATCAAGTAGCTTGCAATTGCCATCTGACAGAATGCTTCACGGTCAAACCAGGGGTTGTCAAGTAGCTTACAATTGCCATCTGACAGAGTTCTTCACGGTCAAACTAGGGATTGTCAAGTAGCTTACAATTGCCATCTGACAGAGTTCTTCACGGTCAAACTAGGGATTGTCAAGTAGCTTGCAATTGCCATCTGACAGAGTTCTTCACGGTCAAACTAGGGATTGTCAAGTAGCTTACAATTGCCATCTGACAGAGTTCTTCACGGTCAAACTAGGGATTGTCAAGTAGCTTGCAATTACCATCTGACAGAGTGCTTCTCGTTCAAACAGGAGTATACCCTTTAACCATTTTTGTTTAACATTGACATAGACTGACTGATGATTGATTGAATGATTGAGTGATTAATTAGTTGATTGATTGGATCCTCATTGACCTACTTATAACCATATGTGTTCCGATCTCTTTCTTACATAGGAAGATCTCAACGGCAGTGCACGAACACCGTAGCACCGACGAAGGTCCCCTATATAATTCAGAAGATGGTAAAAAAATTGTGTAGAAGTTCAAACAATAAAACTTAAATTTAATATTGGAAAACCGATAGTAAAGAACAATAGACAAACATCATAAAACCCAATTGTGTTAGAAAATAAAATCAAAGAGGAAGTTCAAGATTCTGTATACCTGATTAGCATAGTATCTCGCAGGACAGTGATTTAAAAAAGGATATAATTTTAAAAATCAAGAAAGTAAGTCAAACTTTCGATATGCTCAACACAGAGACCCCTAGGATTGTTGCCGGAGTTACGAAGTTCGTGTTTTGTGCAATACTCTCGGCAGGTGGCGTGCTAGTTCTGCTGAGAGGGACCGAGCCAGATGGGGTAAAACCCGGTGCAATGAAGTATATTCTTCGGTTTTTAAACCCTTTAAACAATATGGATAGAAAAAGTATTAAATCATAAATAAAAACGAAATATATAGAAGCAGCGTTCTGTGAGTGTTATTATACAGTAGTGCAGTGGCGGCGCGTGATCCTTTTTATTTGTGGGCCCAGGCACACATTTTCAGAAAAATCATGGTTTTTGGTTAGGGTATATTTTAATTTATTAAATAATGAATACACGTTACACATTATTTTTGGTGGGGTTCGGCCCCACTGGCCCTTAATGACGAGCCGCCACTGCAGTAGTGAGTGCTAGAAAATGCCCCACAACATCATGCACACATTAGCTACATTGCAAAATAAATATTTTAAGTAAAATCTTCGGATCAAATAAGGTAGCAGCAACATTAACGTTAGCTTACAAATTTAGATGTGTTTCCGGGCAGTACAGTAGATGACATGATAGTACTGTAGAATATCACTACTGCAAAGGTTATCCAGACTAAAAATAGAACTTGTAGCAAACGACAAATCCGGTTTTGGTATGTCATTATTATTATTTTGTTTGCTGGTTCTTCCCTGATAGATAAGAAAAAGTATATATTTAATGTAATTCTACAGGGTGTTCAAGATAAAAGCAGTCTGTGAATGGAGGTAATCTGACATATATGTATGGAAATGAGAAGGTTCAGTTATGACGTAGTATAGGTCAAGGTTGTGTGATGGTGTGTGATTGTAGTGCGGGAAGGGCGATGAACAAATGTGACGTAGGACAAGCTAGTCAGAACCGGTTTAAATAGTAAATAGACGAGATGCAATGCGTACCTAGCACATTTCTATTTATCACTGGGGCTGCTTTTAAGTTGAACACCCTGTATAATGCAAATATTCATTGAAATAGTTTTATAGTAATACCGAAAGACAATAAATGCAGAGGTTTGGACATTTAATGAGAATGAAATACAGCCAGTGGCGGCTCGTGGTCATTTTTGTTGGTGGGGCCAGACACAAATTTTCGGAAAAATCATGGTTTGGTTTTGTTATGTTTTAATTTAAAAAATAATACATACACGTTACACATTATTTTTGGTGGGGCCCGGTCCCAGTGTCCCTTAATGACGAGACGCCACTGAATACAACCAACCACCAATAACAGCATACAATAAAAAAAGATCAGGTACTAGAACCAAGAGAAGACCAAGAAAAAGATGGATAGACACTATCAAGACTAAACTACATAAATAGGGTTATAACACAACAACGGCGACTCATCCAGCCCTAGAACGCAAATTAAAGCTCCCGTCCCTACGCTTAACGACAAGAGTGGACAGCCAACTACATCTTCCACCTCGGAATAGACAATAGATAAACCGATATAGCGAGCTACTCATTACTGTTTAATATATGTTGATTTTATGTATTATCATCATCAGGTGCCGTGCGCGCTGGTGTAGGCGATCATTGACCTCCATAATCTCTGTCACTAATTTAGTTAGTTAATTGCATATCTTTACATGACTTTGCGAATCAACCCCAGCTTTTTAACGCTGTTTGTGATTTTTCTAGGCATTATTACGTTCAGTAGTTTGCCATTGCTTTTGAACGGGTGGTGCCATCGTTCCATTGTTTTGTTTTCCGATCCAGAAGCACTTGAGCTTTTCAGCTCTTCGGCTCGGTGCCATGGGCATCGTAACCCTTCGGTCGGTACCACGAACACCGTAAATCTGGGGAATCTGTGGCTGTTTCTGCCATCCCGCGGAATTGAACCCGAACACACTTAGGGATAGTCACCCGAAGTCCAACGCGCTACGAACACGCTGGACAGACGGGCTCGTCCTATTGTTAAAATCCACGAGAAATAATTTGCAACCAACCTGTCCGCAGCGGGATTCGAACTCAGAACGTCGAGGTTAATAGACCGAGTTACTATCCCATTAGCCACATACGCCACCTGTCCCTAATTACATTGACTAAACTGTCTAAGTATTATATTTAACAAATTGTCTAAGTTAAACTGTCTAACTGTACACGTTTAACATTTTTTAATATAGTGTGCTTAAGAAAAAAAAAACTGAAACATTTAGTTATTCAGAAACATATTTTTTTCATGGAAAGTCAGATTAATCTGAATGACAAAAATAGGGCGTCATGGGTGCATCACACGTATACCGCTTTGGACAAACGTATTGGTGTACATGATACCTGCAGACCACAGCTAATTCTAATATTGGGCCGCATAACAGACCGGGGAAACCCTGACTTAGTTTGAGTTGGGAAGCTGGAATTTATATATGTTTGATAGAACACTACAAGCTTTTTGCAATTTTACTCAATTCTACGAGTCTATGGTTATTTATTGATGAAAAATATTCATAATATTGATATTTCTTATTGTTAAACTTAATTTGTTACATAATATAACCTTGATTTAGCATTTTGTGTTGTTTTTATAATGAATTCGTCTTTATACAACAATACTGGAATGCGAGATCACTCGACGGCTGGGGTCTTATTTGCTAGAATTTGTACCGGAGTCCGCATGCCGTATGCGTTTATAGTTGTCTGTGCTGCAGACCTTACCTGAACAGTTCCGATCATCCTAAAACAAATACGCGCGCTCCCACTTTTTTTTTTAATTGATGCATTATTCTCCGCTTTTACGTCTAAGTATATATTAATCAATCAAGTACCATGTCTGCCAGCGAAGGCGATCGTGTTTCTCCATAACTCTTTTCTTTCTCTCTCTCTCTCTCTCTCTCTCTCTCTCTCTCTCTCCCTTGGTGCATTTAATTAGCTCTAACATCGATCTTTTGTCGAAGCATGACGTCAGACCATCCAATATCTTCTCCCTCTGTCTTCCACGATCTCTCCTTCCCTGAATTGTACCTGTTGTTACCAAATGTTCTAAATCTTTTCTTCACATATGTCATCGATGAACCTTGATTGTTCGATTCTTTTTACTTTGAGAAGGTTTCTTTGTGTACAGACCTGTTTTAAAATGTTTGTTTTTTTCCGATCCAGAAGCACTTGAGCTGAAAGCTCTTCGGCTCGGTGCCATGGACATCGTAACCCTTCGGTTCGGTGCCACGAACACGTAAATCTGGGGAATCTGTGGCTTTTCTGACAGTCCGCGGATCACAGGCCTGTTTTAAAACCTCATTTGTTTTCTTCGCTGTCCATGGAATTTATATCGTTTCATTCCGTTGTAAAGAGACATTAATTTATATATAAGTATGTGAGAGTCTGTAGCTCAAGCGGTAGTGAGCTCGATCACAAACCCAAGCGTTCCTGGTTCAAACCCCACGGTGGGCAAGTTTGAAGCAAATTAGTTTCCGTGGGATTTTTATAAAAGGTAAAAATAGACCTCACCGGAAAACAATGGCAAACTACTGAACGTATAAGTGGTGCCTAGAAAATCAACGACTCGTTTACCCTGGTTGATTGCTACGTCCTTTGGGATATGTCACGATTTTCATTTCATCTAAATCTATTGCAACGTATGTATTTGTAAACTTATTTTTAAAACGTCATGAGAAAATATATTTTTATCAGCGGAGAGAAAGTAGAAAATATGAACAGCTTTGAATAGCTTCGTTCACTGCTAACAACAGATGGAAATGGGATGAAGGAAATTAAAAGAACAAGCATGGCTTTGCAAATAATTAAACAACTAATAACAGTATGGAACGGAACTGATAGGAAAACAAAGATCAGAATACTAAGAGCATGCAGATTCCCAGTGGCAACGTATGGGTGTGAAGCATGGACATTTAATAAAGCAGTGGAAAAATATAAATGCTTTTGAATATATGTGTTACAGAAGAATCCTTCGTATATCTTGGACAGAGAAGAGAACAAATAGATCTATCCAGAAAGAACTCAAAAATCAAAGAAAACTGGCTGATGCTACAAATAAGAAAGAGAAAATAGAGGTCTTTTGGACATATAAAATGACACTTAAGGGCTGGAGAAGCTCATCGTGGAAGGAGGCATACCAGCAAATAGAAGAAGACTACGACCACTGAGAATATAGATTCAGGATGTAACTGATGGTTTGAACTGCAGAGGCGGAACATCTGGCCTATGAGAGGGAGAAATTCCGGATGACTGTTGGGGTGGCAAAGTTCTGCTCAGGACAATCAATTTGATGATGTTGATAGGGATATCTGTTGCAATGTATGTAGAACATAAAATAGGTATAGGTAATCGGAGATTTACAGATAATGTTAATAACGAATATGAATTTGAGATATTGGCGAATACCGTAAAATCAAGTACTGTAGTTGACAAATACAAACACAAACAATACACAATAACGATTCGACAAAAGGCCTTTATCAAGCTAATACACAACAACGATTCGATAAAAAGGCCTTTATCAAGCTAATACACAATAACGATTCGATAAAGGCCTTATCAAGCTAATACACAATAACGATTCGATAAAAGGCCTTTATCAAGCTAATACACAGCAATGGTTCGACAAAAAGGCCTTTATCAAGCAAACTCATTACTTTGCGATAAACTCATGGTTGTATTAACTTTGTTTTTACGTGTTTCGCCCTTACTTCATAGTTTTACTGCAGTCTTCCCCTCTGTCGATAATTTACGATATTGCGAGTATAATTTGTAATTTAGTTTGTGAGTTTTGAACACGCTTGAAGAGCTACATCAAATGTAGTTTACATGTGAATGAAGCTCTAAACACATATACACATCAACTATTTATAAATATATTACCTGTGAACGAAGCTATAAACACATATACACATCAACTATTTATAAATATATTACCTGCGAACAAAGCTCTAAACACATATACATATCAACTATCTATAAATATATTACCTGTGAACGAAGCTGTAAACACATATACACATCAACTATTTATAAATATATTAAATCTACAGTTTTTATTTGATTTTAATATTTGAAAATGAAAATCGTGGCATATCCTTTACATTGCGTGGCCATCAACCGCAGTAAACGAGCGGTAGATTTTCTAGACACCCCTTAACTTATGTTTATATTTACGTATCGATTTTGTTTGAAGTGTCAATAACTCGAACTGTTTAGTTTTATTGATAATTTTCATTTTTAATCCTGTGGATTTGAGGTAGAAATTTCAGCGGATTATTTGCTCACGGTCTACGTTCGGATAAGACGGGCAAACACTTATGTTTGCTTGGTGTGTAGCTAGGGATTTCATTCAATAATTTTACTGTGTGTTTGCTTCTAAATATATCTCGAAAAATGAAATGAAAATTATGGCATATCCTCTAGAGGACTTAGCCATCTATTTTGTTTATTGTCTGTCCCAAGATGAATGATGGAATTGGTTGTCCCCTCTTCCCTTAAGAGTAGGGGTGGGAGCTTTAATATGCATTCCAGGACCAGATGAGTCGCCCTTGTTGTGCTGTATCCGTGTTTACTTAGTGTGGTCTTGATATTGTCTATCCATCTTTTTCTTGGTCTTTCCTTAGCTCTAGTACCTGATCTCTTTTTATTGTATGCTGTTATTGCTGGTTGGTTGTATTCCATTCTCATTAAATGTCTAAACCACTGCATTTGTTTTCTTTCAATGTATTTGGTGCATGAAGTTATGCCCACTCTGCTTCTGATGTTCTCACTTAGCCATCAACAACAGTAAACGAGAGGTCGATTTTCTAGGCATCACTTCTATTTTCAGTAGTTTGTCACTGCCTTCTTCTTCTTTGAACGATCGATATCGACCACTTGTCAACCACACTGTGTGATTTGTATGTGATCTGACCTTCAAAGCGATTGCACGTTGTGCCAGTTATGCGCCTACAATTAGGCCAGCACATCCAATTTTTTCGCTGCTTTTTATTTACTAGGGTAGCAACCCTACATAAGTCGCCTCTTACGCCATGCATTGTAAGATACAGTGGTACTATTCTTTGCTTTCCTTGCTGACGATTGCCTTCTGAACGATGAGGTCTATTTATACTGTTATTTACAATGTGAAAAAATTGTCTTCCAAACTGCTCGCCGCGGTGTTTGAACAAGGTATTCTTTTGTTGTGATCGAGCTCACGACCGCTTAAGCTACAGACGTCCAAGCATATATCCAGGGAACGAAATTAAGCTGTTACTTGATATGTACTTGCTTGATTGATTGATTGCTTGATTGCTTGATTGATTTATCGATTGATTGGACCATCATCATTGTATTTCGGTTACTAACCATGTGTGCTCCGATCTCTCTTGCACAGAAAGATTCCAGTGACAGTGCATGAACTCCGTACCACTGGTGAGGGTCACCGATGTAATTTAGAAGATTGCAAAAATGTTTTGTAGGAATTTTATTTGTAAATTTTGAATTATGCTTAGGCTGCAGCTTTTCAGCCGGCTCTTCTCGATTTTAAACTGCAAAAGGTACAGGTACTTTTTTACGACTAACTACTTCTACTTCGAACGCTCCATATCGACCACTTGTGTATGTGATCTGAGCCTAAGAGCGATTGTACGTTGTGCCAATTATGCGCCTACAAGTAGGCCAGCACATCAATTTCTGTGATGCTTTTTATTTACTAGGTAGCATCCTTAGGCCTACATTACTCGCCTCTTACGACATGCATTGTAGGTTGCATTGGCACTATTCTTTGTTTTCCTTGCGGCCCAAACACCACACAGGCGTCACGACTAACTTAATGAGAAGGTACCTAAAAATCTCTTGCTATTTATCAACACTGAACTAATGGAGAGAGATTTTGCTTCTTATACCTTTATACAAAATAAGTACCACCCAGTGGCGGCTCGTCATTAGGGCCAGTGGGCAGGCCCATATCAAAATAATGTGGAAACTGCATTTATTATTTAATAAATTAAAATATAACCTAATCCAATACCATGATTTTCCCGAACATTTGTGCCTGGCCCCACCACCAAAAAGGATCACGGGCCGCCACTGGTACCACCACAAGATTAACGCAAGTCTTGTTATAAGATTATATCTTGAACATCTTCAGACGCCCGCGAGCCCAGCGTGTTCGTTGCGCGTTGGACTACGGGTGACTAGTCCTCTGTAAGTGCGGTTCAACTCCGCGGACTGGCAGAAAAGCTATAGGTTCCCCAGATTTACGGTGTTCGTGGCACCGAGCCGAAGGTTACGATGTCCATGACACCGAGCCGAAGAGCTTTCAGCTCAAGTGTTCTGGATCAGAAAAAAATCTTCAGACTGAGTTCAAGAAAGTAATTGCATCAAAATAAGATCATTATCATTGATCTTCAACTAGATATGGAACAAAAGGAAGATAAAACAGTAATCTTTATAAATAGTGAAACAATCTTCATAGCGAAATTAAAATTATCATTCTTCTTCTTCTTCTTCTTTTGTTGTTACACTGTTACCGTCTTGTTGCCCAGTGTCGTCACACTGTTACCAGGTTGTTGCCCAGTGTCATCACACTGTTACCGGGTTGTTGCCCAGTGTCGTCACACTGTTACCGTGTTGTTGCCCAGTGTTGTGGTTTTCTGTTTTTGTCTTGCGCTGTTCTGTGGCTTGTGTGATTGTTATTTTTGCTCTTTGACATGATTCTGCTATGCCATCTAACCATCTTTTTCGTGGTCTTCCTCTCGCCTTCTTTCCCGATGTTCTGTTGTAGAAGACTCTGTATGCTGTGGAGCTTGGATGCATTCTTATTAAGTGGCCACACCACTTCGTTCTTTGTTTCTCAATGTAATTCAAGCAAGATTATGTGCCAACTAAACAATAACTTTTGTGAATCTTCAAGCGAAATTACATTGTCAATTCTTCTTCTTTACCCTTCGCCCCTAGGGTAGCATATGTTCACATCCAAGGCCTTCCAAGCCTGCCTATTCAAGACAATTTTGTTCAGCTCTCTCCAATCTCTCCCCATTTGCTTGCATTCAGTCTCCAATTCCTGTCTCCAGGTGCCCCTACCTCTATTACGCTGGGGGTTCCATCGGAGAGTCCGTCTTGTCATGCTGTTTGGGGGGGTTTCCTCAGTGTGTGTCCTATCCATCGCGACCTTCTGCTCTTTATCTCGTGTTCCACCGGTCGTTGTCCTGTTCTATCCCAGAGTTCCCTGTTTGTAGTCATGTCATACCATCGCAGATGGAGTGTCCACGCAGGCGTCTATGATGAATGTATGCAACTTTTCTGTGTTCCACTTAGTTGTTCTCCATGTCTGCGCTCCATATAGAAGGACATCCTTGACATTTGAGTTAAATATCATTATCTTAGTTTTATTCCTGATCATTCTTGAACTCCATATGTTCCTCAGAATGGCAAAGGCTGACCTAACATCTTCATCTGAGCCATTTCGAATGTTGATAACATTTCCCAGATATGTAAATGTGTCCACCTCCTTTAATAGTGATCCTCTCAGAATGATCGTCTCTCTGGAATTAGCATTTAATCTCATGACCTTTTTTTTCCCCATGAATAGTCAGACCCAGTTGTTGTGGCATTGTTTCCAGTTTAGTTGTTTTCTCTTGCATCTGTTGATGGCTGTGAGAGAGAGTGCTAGCTCATCTGCAAAATCTAAATCCTCCAATTGAATCATCATGGTCCACTGTATTCCATTTCTTCCCCTGGCTGTTGTTGGTCTCATTATCCACTCAATAGACATCAGGAAAAGGAAGGATTATAAAAGACAGCCCTGTCGCACACATGTCTTTATCTCAAAGACCTCTGTCAGTTTTCCTTCACGCAGTACTCAACCCATTGTCTCCTCATACATTTTCTTTATTAGGTTGGTTAGCTGTCAGTGTTCCTTCATGCAGTACTCTACTCATTGTCTCCTCATACATTTTCTTTATTAGGTTGGTTAGCTGTCAGTTTTCCTTAATGCAGTACTCAACCCATTGTCTCCTCATACATTTTCTTTATTAGGTTGGTTAGCTGTCAGTTTTCCTTAATGCAGTACTCAACCCATTGTCTCCTGATATATTTTCTTTATTAGGTTGGTTAGCTGTCAGTGTTCCTTAATGCAGTATTCAACCCATTGTCTCCTGATATATTTTCTTTATTAGGTTGGTTAGCTGTCAGTTTTCCTTAATGCAGTACTCAACCCATTGTCTCCTGATATATTTTCTTTATTAGGTTGGTTAGCTGTCAGTTTTCCTTCATGCAGTACTGTACCCATTGTCTCCTCATACATTTTCTTTATTAGGTTGGTTAGTTTCTGTGGGACGTCAAAAATGTTTATTTTACTCTTCTAATGTTATGTTCACAATAGCTCGTTAAGTTTAAAAAAAGTATGATCGGTAAACCGGCAAAGAGAAGAAGAGGAAGCCCACGGATAAGATGGATTAAGGATTTAACTGATGGTTTGAACACGACAGCTGCAGAGGCAGGGCATCTGGTCTATGAAAGAGAGAAATTCCGGAGGAATGTTGGGGTGGCAAAGTTCTGCTCAGGACAAGCTATTTGATGATGGTGATAATGATCGATAAAAGAACAGATCACAGAGCACGTTGACATGAACTTCTTCTTCTCCCCTAGGAAGGCATAGATCCACAACCACAGGCTTCCAGATCTGTGTATCCGTCATCTTTTCCTGTTCTCTTCACTCTCTCCCCTTTTTCTTGCATTCCGTCTCTAGCTTTCATCTCCAGGTGTTCCTGTCTTTTTTCTTTTCTTTTGTCCTTCTCTGCTTTTTTGCCGCTAGCTAGGCGTACCAGGTTAAACTGAGGATCGGTTTCCGAGATAGTGTCCGCTCGGTCGCTTGATATTCTGTGATATTGTGGAGTTTTAAGATGTCTATAACTTCATCAATCCATCTTTTTCTTGGTCTGCCCTTTCCTCTTGATGATTGCATTTTCAGGTTGCAAGCTCTTGTAACTGGTGTATTCAAGTTCATTCTGACCAAGTGGTCAAACCATTTGAGTCTCTGTTTTCAATAAATCTAATAGCAGGTGTTGTTCCGACTGTTCTTCTAATTTCCTCATTTCTTATAGGAAATAGGTGTTCCTGTGTCTTCCCTTAACTCTGGTGATTGCCGTGGGGGTTCCATCGGAGAGCCTGTATCGTAATGCTGTCAGAGGGTTTGCTCAGTGTGTGTCCTATCCATCGCCATCTTCTCCTCCGTATCTCTTATTTCACCTGCCGTTGTCCTGTTCTATCCCAGAGTTCCCTGTTTGTAGTCCTGTAACACCGTCGCAGAAGGAATATCCTGCGTAGGCATCTATTGATGAATATCTGCGACTTTTGGTGTCAACTCAAGTGTAAAGGCTGTCCTTCTATATCAGTGGTTCTCAACCTGTGGGTCAGACCCCTTTGGGGTCGAACAACCATTTCACAGGGGTCACCTAAGACCATCGGAAAACACATATTTATCATAATTAGAAATACATATTTCACAATATATAATTACATATTGTTTTTGTGATTAATCCCTATGCTTTAATTATGTTCAATTTGTAACAATGAAAATACATCCTGCATATCATATATTTACATTACGATTCATAACAGTAGCAACATTACAGTTATGAAGTAGCAACGAAAATAATTTTATGGTTGGGCGTCACCACAACATGAGGAACTATATTAAAGGGTCGTAGCATTAGGAAGGTTGAGAACCACTCTTCTATATGGAGCAAAGACATCAGAATCGTGCGGTATATTTTCTCAGTATGATACAAGTCTTCGAAATGCAGCCCCTAAAAATGTTTCTTTAAAATAACCACCGATTGGTGTTTTTTTTTAAACTACGCAAAATGTAAGGATATTAAATCGTAAACACCAATATCGGAATAACATAAACCAATATAGAAAATCGTTGCGTAAAGATTTTTAATTATTGAATGGTGTAAATTGTATATTGATTTCGCTGATTCTGCCGCCCAGTTACGGATTACGCCTGATGCGGCCGCCTCTCTGTATCATAGCACGACACGGCTCTGGGAAACATGAACTAGTTTACTCTATATATAGATTTGTGGATTATTTATATTTTTACATCAAGTAATCGATCGAAGGTTGGGCACACCTTGAAGAGAAATGATCAACGAATATCAAAGCAGGCATTGAAGTGGGATGCAAAGGGTTCAAGAAGAGAGGTCGACCTAGGGAGACCCTGAAGCGAACTTTGCTGAGAGAGGCGGGAAATATCGGTCTCAGTTCCATGGAGGAGATTGAGCGAGTTGTCCAGGATAGAGCGGTATGGAGAAATTACTTGCAGGCCCTATGTAACGTATAACGGTACGAGAGGAATTATTATTATTATTATTAATCGATCGAACATATGTAGACGGTAGATATGATAATGCATATTATTTGGTGATAAACTCATGGTTGTATCATCTGTACTGATATATTGATCCGTCTACTCAGAACAGTTCAATAGACAAATCAATATATCGATCACAAAAGGTTGTGTAATAAAACAACAGTTTTCTGTTTGAAAATGTTTCTTCTTTCTTTCTTTTGTCCTTCTCTGCTTTTTTACCGTTAGGTGTAGCAGGTTTAACTGATGATCGATTTCCGAGATAGTACACGCTCGGTCGCTTGATACGATGTGTGCTTCTCTGCTTGTATACCGTTAAGCGTAGCAGGTTTAACTGATGATCGGTTTCCGAGATAGTGTACGCTCGGTCGCTTGATATGGTGTTGTATTGTGGAGTTTTAAAATGTCTGTAAAATTAATTAATCCATCTTTTTCTTGGTCTGCCCCTTCCTCTAGATGATTCCATTTTCAGGTTGTACGCTCTTGCAACTGGTGTATTCGGGTTCATTCTCACCAAGTGGCCAAACCATTTTAGTCTCTGTTTTTCAATGAATCTAATAGCAAGTGTTGTTCCGACTGTTCTTCTAAATTCCTCATTTCTTATATGGTCTCTTCTTGTTTTATTTACCGCTTTTCTCAAGCATCTCATTTCACAAGTGGTAATTTTTCTTTCTTATTCTTTTGTCAGTGTCCATGTTTAACACTGGTAGCACAGTGTTGGTATGAAGATTGTATTTATAATCTGTCTTTCAGTCTCTACTGGAATTGCTGGGTCTTTCAAGATTGGGGTAATGGTGCTTGCCTGCTGGGTTCTGTGCGCATAAAAAAATTTTTAATAGAAATTGAAACATATGGATAACTAATAACTCCAATTGTTGGGAGTTTTTCTTCTCAATTCGATCGGTTGGCTATATTCTGTACGTCAGATACGTACGTGTCGGTTTCAAATAGCGGCTTACGAACAATAAACTTTAAATTGTGTAAAGCCCTTTGTCATGATAAAGGGAATATAATCGACTATGTATAATTGTGTATTCATAATAAAATAATCGACTATGTATAATTGTGTATTCATAATAATAAATTATATTTTGATTTTGAATTAAGTGTTTTAACTTGCTTTGTGTTCTATTCTGTCAATAATATGTGTTCATCGCTGGCATCGATTTCCGTCCTTCATTTCGTTCTTTTTGTTCGCTTGAAATATTGTCTGTATATTCAATGTCTCTTTATTAACTACATTTGATTGATTGATTAATTGATTGATTGAAAGGATCATCATCATTGCACTTCGGTGGATAACCAAATGTACTCCGATCTCTTTCTTCCACAGGAAGATTTCAGTTGCATTGCACGAACTCCGTAGCACCGACGAGGGCTCGGATGTAATTTTGTAGATGGTGAAAGGATTTTTGTAGGAATTTGATTTTTAATCTTTTCTAATGAATTTTACCGCATCCAACCTGCTCTTCTCGATTTTGAACTGCCAAGGGTTCTTTTGCGTGCTCAAATTGAACGCGGGACCTACGTTTTATCGTTCGTCTCCGATAGGACCAGGAACTCGATCTCACCTACAATGAGGTCAGGGATCTCAGAAAAAATATTTTGGTCGTATGCCTTGCTAATAACTATTTCAAAGTACTTTTGCCTGGTTCCCGATGTGGTCCCACTTAATTACATTTTTTGTCAAAATGGTTAACTTCCTCGTGACATTTGCTGCTGTTATATTAATGTGCTGCTCTAGTGCTGCTATATTAATGTGCTGCTGCTCTATAAATGTGCTACTCTGTTAATGTGCTGCTCTATTAATGTGCTGCTCTAGTGCTGCTCTATTAATTGTGCTTGTTCTATTAATGTGCTGTTCTATTAATATGCTGCTCTATTAGTTTTGTTGCTCCTATTAATGTGCCGCTCTAGTTATGCTCCTATTAATGTGCTGCTCTATTAATGTCCTGCTCTATTAATGTGCTGCTCTAGTTATGCTCTATTAATGTGCTGCTCTATTAATGTGCTGCTCTAGTTATGCTCTATTAATGTGCTGCTCTATTAATGTGCTGCTCAAGTGCTTCTCTATTAATGTGCTGCTCTAGTGCTTCTCTATTAATGTGCTGCTCTATTAATGTGCTGCTCTAGTGCTGCTATATTAATGTGCTGCTATATTAATGTGCTCCTCTATTAATGTGCTCCTCTATTAATGTGCTGCTCTATTAATGTGCTGCTTCCATGTCAGTTATTCATCGATCATAACTCCGAAATAGCTAGTATGTTTAGCACTTAGCATTTATTTAACCCCTTCGTCCCTATGTACCGATACACTGGTTCACTGTACTTTTTAAGACGACGCAGAGCATGTATACTGACTACTTCAGTATATTTTTTTTCATTCGCCTGCTATGACTTGAGGCGTGGTCGTGGTGCCTAACACCGCTCCTTTAATTGATTTTTGCCTCTGTCTAATTAAGTAAACGTTGCAATATAAATACGTCCAGAGATAAAATAATTTACAAAGTGAAAGGGCTCTCTCTCTCTCTCTCTCTCTATCTCTCGTGATCGTTCTTTTTGGCCATTTTGATAATTCTTATTGTGATATATAAACAGACTTTGCCAAGAACGTAATTTTACGTCACATCATTCAGCGCCATTTGGAGCTCGAGTGCTTATTCTTCGGTGAAGTGTCCGGTTTCAGCCAGTGTTTACTGGGCTCGCTCTCCGTTATCCTTTGGCTGTCCCCAGCCTATAGGTTGCTATTTTCGTTTAGGGTAGCAACCCTTAGACATGCACTCCGGGATGTTTAGCGTCATCTGCCCAAGTTGCCTGTCTTTTTTGGACTACTTGGTTTGCCTACCGTCCAGTTTTGTGTACGGCTTGTTGCGCTAGGCTTTGATCGTCCCCAATCTAACTACAAGGCAGTAGTAGGGAAGAGTTCAATATGTCTGCATTTTGGTTGAGAGAGAGATAGAGAGATAGGGAGAGAGAGAGAGAGAGGGCAAAGAGCGTTGTGCTACAGTTCTTTTCTATGTTGACACATCATATGTTTGCTCAAGATGTTAAGGCACATGTGTAACAGTTTGGTCGCTACATATTCATTTGTGTTCTGATCGTTTCTACTGTTCACACCCTCCGCTTTACATGCATTATTTTTAAAATGTTGCCAGTTCCACTCATGCCTCCTAGTTCCACTGGACAAATGAGAAGGACATCCAGTAGATGTGGATGGGCCCTTTCGAGGTAGAGGACCCGGCTTGAATGTCCGTCACAGGACGAACGCAATGATAGTTATAATACAAAAACATACTTTTTTTCCGTTAGCGCGTGGCAACTTGATTACGATAGTGCACATTCTGGCTGGTTGACTTCGGCACTTTTTTTTTTTCCCTGGAGCAGACAAGGATCTAACTCGTAGGATAGGAAAGTTGCAAAAACAAGAAAATTATGCCCTCCCCTTCGTCCCTCTGTGCCGATATGCAAGACAAATGTCTTAACCAGTTTGCTATAGAGACAGCAACACCCCCCACCCACTTGTATGTGCACAACTTGATAACGGATCTACATTTTATATTCAGTCACCGATATGACTAGACATTTGTCTAACCTACACTAAAATCATGGATGCTAGGATTGTTGTTGGAGCTACGGTGGTCGTGCTTCATGCGACACTCTCGGCAGGTGGCGTGCCATTTCTGACTGGAAGAAGAATGATAGGAAGACCTAGAAGACGATGGGTGCAAGATCCCATTGACGATCTGAGAATTACTGCTGCTGACGCCGGCCAACTTGCGCAGAGAGCTTTTCAGGACTGCTGTCATGGGAGCCAAGTTCCGGAACGGACAAGCCACTTGATGATGATGATACACTTTCTAAGGTCACAGATCACTGAAACATTGTCCTATATCTGCATATGTGAAGTGAACAGATTAGTTTTGAAACTTCTTCTTCTGCGTTCTCACTAGATTGAGATTTCGGATTCTCTAATAAAGGTAGCCGTCTGCCTCAGATTATCAGCCACGCCATACAGTTTGTCTTCTGCGTTCTCACTAGATTGGGATTTCGGATTCTCTAATAAAGACAGCCGTCTGCCTCAGATTATCAGCCACGCCATACAGTTTGTCTTGGACGCTAGTGTAAGTGGGCCACTTCTTTTCTTCTCAAGTCTGCATACTGGGGGCAGTTCTGTAGGATATAATTCCTATGATTTCTGCTTCTCTGTTTGTGCCGACCTCTTCCCGCAGTAGTTTTGGCCACCCTCGTGATGGTAGATCTGACATTCTTACTGCATGGCTAAATCTCCGAGGCAGATTGGCGACCGTAGCATCCGTTATCCCATTTCTCATTGTGAGGGGTCGTTGCACCATGTTATACGCCTTATGGCCTTGTGCATCCGTTTCCTGCAAGCATTTGTTTCGGGTTAGCATTCCCTAGCGGACACGTGCACTTAGTGTTTTACGTCCCATCTTCAGTACCATTTGGAGCTCTGGTGCTTATCCTTCGGCGATGTGTTCGGTTTCAACCAGCGTTTACTCGGTTCGCTCTCCGCTCTGTAGCCATCTAGTCTTTTTACAATGTGGAGTAACTAGCCCCATTTCCACCCACCTTAGTCGCCTCTTACGACATGCGTGGCAGGTAACAGTGGTTATATTCTTTACACCCCAATTTGGGACCCGGTAACCACTAGGGCGGTTTGTGCGTTATCTGAATTCCTATATTGATAATGGCTCCTGTAAAAAGTAATTATGAATAATAGAACTGATATACTTATCTACTGGTATAAATAGAGTTAAATTGATTAAATCTTTGCAACAGATGTCTTTGCACATTATACAGTATACTAAGTTTTGTTCTTTTATCTTATAAGTTGTGTATATTCTGCATCTGTTGCTGTCATGATCAAATAATTTTTCAAATCATGTATTTAATCCTGTGTCAATGCCACAGAATACTTAAAATATCATAGACAGAGAAAATAACAAATGCTTCTGTTCTGCAACAGCTTGATATTATAGAGAGACGGCTATTTAAGAGCATAACATCAAGGAAAATTAAATATTTCGTTCATATCAAACAACATGAGTGTCTAGAGAAGATAATTTTGGATGGAATGATGCCTGGAAGAAGAACGAGAGGAAGACCTACAAGACGATGGTGCAAGATGTCTTTAACGATCTGAGAATGACTGCTGCTGACGCCGGTGAACTTGCACAGAACAGAGAGTTTTTCAGGACTGCTGTCATGGGAGCCAAGTTCCGGAAGGGACAAGCTACTTGATGATATATATAATTTTATCTTTGTTGCCACTGAGAATATGTTTTATCATAGTACTAGGATTTTTGGTGGCTACTGTAGTGTACAGTTTACCTGAGCGTTTCTAATATAATGTAGGGCCTACAGTTTACCTGAGCGTTTCTAATATAATGTAGGGCCTACAGTTTACCTGAGTGTTTCTAATATAATGTAGGGTCTACAGTTTACCTGAGCATTTCTATTATAATGTAGGGCCTACAGTTTACCTGAGCGTTTCTAATATAATGTAGGGCCTACAGTTTACCTGAGTGTTTCTAATATAATGTAGGGTCTACAGTTTACCTGAGCATTTCTATTATAATGTAGGGCCTACAGTTTACCTGAGCATTTCTATTATAATGTAGGGCCTACAGTTTACCTGAGCACCTATAATATAGAGTAGATTAAAACTTGATTGATTGAGTGATAGAACCACCATCAGTGCACATCGGTGAGTAACCATGTGCACCGATCTCTTTCTTACACAGGACGATCTTGAAGTTTGAGCCTTAGGAAATTATTGTCCATGACATTATAGTATTCACTGACTCACAGTCCACACGGTTATCTCAAGTGATGATAACAGCCTCAGACATGTGCTGCTGTTATAGTTTCTAATTGTTCTCGTGGTTACTAGTGGTGGCTTGGGTATTATTTAGTTCTGATGATGATGTTCCATTGGATGATAGTGTATCTTTAACGACGTCTCTTTCACGCAACTATAATATACTAAACGAACTTGGTGGATTCATTTCATATATATTTATTTGATGTTATAATTTGTGGACATAGATGCAAACACGCCCATCAGTGTCCAATGTTATTGTTCGTCTCCCTATGTTTACTAACGTTGCTACGCGGTCACTACACAAAACTACGTCGATTAGTTTTACTACGTCAGGTCTCGTTTAGTGTTGCCATACTGCTTATAGTGGACAGATGCAGATTTAGTGTGCAAAACACTACAGTCAACTAATAAAATATATAAATATCTACCAACTACACACTAAAGCTAACTGTCTGTTCTGCCAGCTACCACCTGGGGGACTGGCTACTACACTGCTACACCTCTCTGGTGTGTGCAGAGGTGACTTAGAGTCCAATTCTAGAACACACTCCCCTACCACAGGTTGCGCATACATGATCAAGGTCAGATACGTGGGTCTTGTGTGTTCTGTTTTTTCGCACAGGTCATTTTCTCTGTGCCTCAATGACACGACAATTCTCAGCTATGCGAGCTCATCTTGTGTTGTTATAGCGCCACATTGGGCGATCTTGCGCCAAGGATTCCCAGCACGTGGTGTCTATATCGAAACATTTCAGACAATTTAAGAGTGTCTTTAAAGGGTTTTTTCTGTCCACCAGCAGAACGTCTGCCCCGTTCAAACTCGCCATATATCCACTGTTTTCGGACGCCAACTACAAACTTTAGAAGAGCACCAGTAAAGCAAGGTTTAATCCATGGTATCCATCATCCACAGCTTTCCTCCTATGATTTAAAGGTAATTCTACAGTGTATGCAAGTGCACACAAATATACACGAAAATAACAAAACTAACCATCTAGCCCATAGATTCCCAAACTATTCGGCCCACCACCCACTTTGCACGACATAAACTTTGTAACGCCCTCCCCATTATAACAGTTTGCCAACGCCCCTCTCCATACATATATACATGCTCTATTTTCACGTTGACATAGAAAATTGATATAAATTTCTGTCATACATGGTCAATTTTCAAACGATTATATACATAAAATAGAAAATTGATGAAAAAATGGATCATGTAAGATGTGCATAAGATGAATTAAAATGCAGAATTAAAATTTTTAATGAGTGTTCAATCGCAAAATCATGAGGAGAAAAATCCCAAATGCTTTTGAACCCACTATCGCCGCCCTGGAAGGCTTCAGCGCCACAGGGTGGCGGTACCGCCCACTTTGGGAAACGCTGCTAACCAAACAAGAATTTTCAAAATCTCAAATAGGTAAAGGTGTTTGAATGTATGATAATTGTAACATATCCCTTACACTACATCGTCATCAACCACAGTAAACGAATCATTGATTTTCTAAGCACTACTTATACGTTCAGTAGTTTGCCATTGCTTTCTGAAAGGTGAGGTCTATTTTTATCGTTCGCAAAAATCCAGGGAAACAAATTTGTTTCTAAACTTTCCGTCATTGAGTTTGAACCAGGTACTCTTGCGTTGTGATCGAGCTCACTACTGCTCGGCCATAGAGATCAACAGTGTTAGTATAGAAAGTATTAAACAGATTTTGAAAAGCAACTTCAGACAAGATTGACTGAATTAATAGACTACAGGGACAATTGGCCGGGCCATATATACAGTGATCATGAATAGAACAAACTCTAAAGATAATATAGATCACAGTTATATGAGCACCAGTGGTGGCTCGTCATTAAGGGCCAGTGGGGCCGGGCCCCACCAAAAATAAAGTGTAACGTGTATTTATTATTTTATACATTAAAATATATCCTAATCAAAACCATGATTTTTCCGAAAATATCTGTCTGGCCCCACAACAAAAATGATCATGAGCCGCCACTGATTAGGACTATCATCATAGCACTCCGGACACATCCATAGGTGCTCCGATCTCTGCCTCAACAAATCCAGCAGCATCCAGCGGCCCAGCACGCCAGTTCAATGTTGATTTATCAATCTCTTTGCATATTTGGTATGTTGTTCTTTTCGAGCTGCACCAACATCGACACCCATCTCTCTCAATCTGGTCAGTGAGTGAGATTCACAACCCTGAAACTCCTCTGTTCTAATATAGATCTACTGTAATGAAAAGATCAGTGCACTATCTTTCAGCTACGACAGGGACATGTTGCACTGAATTACCACCTAAACAATATAACCTTTACTCAGCTACCACTCTGTATAAAGCAGTGCCATGTGTGTGACACAGTACAGTATATGCCGGTGAACAGAAAAACGCTTTAAAGACACTCTTAAAGTGTCTCTGAAATGCTTCAATATAGACAATACGTGCTGGGAATCCCTTGCACAAGATCGCCAAATGTGGTGCTGTAACAACAAAAGAGGAACCCGAATAGCTGAGAACCATCGTATTGTTGAGTCACAGAGAAAACGAGCAGCGCGAAAAGACAGAGCACACAACACGCACATGTCTAACCTTGATCATGTATGCCCCACCTGTGGTCGGGATTCTGTTCTAGGATTGGACTCTACAGTCACCTCCACACACACCAGAGAGGTGCAACAGCACATGTCTGAGACTGTTGTCACCATCGCTTGCGATGGACGGCTATTATTTTACAGTATATGCTGTGTATATACTGCGTGTGTACAGTATATGTCAATGTCGTGGACTATAGAAAAATTAAACACATAAAAACAGTATGGAATGAAACTGATAGGACAACAAAGATCAAAATACTAAGTAAAAAATTTAATTCCTATAAAATATTTTCACCATCTGCTAAATAACAGCAGGAACCCTCGCCGGTGCTATGGAGTTCATTCACTGCTGCTGAGATCTTCTTGTATAAGAAAGATATAGTAGCACATATGGTTACTCACCAAAGTGCAATGATGATGGGTCTATCAATTAATCAAGTTACTAAGAGCATGCATATTCCCAGTGGCATTATATGGGTGTTAAACATGGATGTTTAAAAAGGCACTGGAAAAATATATATGTGCTTTTGAATAAAGGGTTTCGCCCGGGTGCCCAGCGTGTTCGTAGCGAGTTTGACTACGGGTGACTAGTCCTCTGTAAGTGCGGGTTCAACTCGCGGACTAGCAGAAAAGCTACAGGTTCCCAGATTTACGGTGTTCGTGGCACCGAGCCGAAGGGTTACGATGTCCATGACACCGAGCCGAAGAGCTTCCAGCTCAAGTGTTTCTGGATCGGAAGGAAAAACAAAATTAAGGGTTTACAGAAAAGTCCTCTGTATACATTACACAAAGAAGAGAACAAACAGATATATATATATCTCCAGAAAGAACTTAAATATCAAATAAAACTGGCTGATGCTACAAATAAGAATGAGAAAATGAAGTATTTTGGACATATAAAGAAACATGAAAGGTTTGAAAAGACCTTCATGGAAGGAGGCATCCCAGCAAAGAGGAGAAACAGAAAGATGGATTCATGTTGTAACTGATGATTTGAGCATGACAGCTACAGACCAGGACATTTAGCCCATGAGAGAGAAAACTTCTAAAGGACTGTTAGTGGGACAAAGTTCTGCTCAGGACTAGCTATTTGATTATGATAGTGTCCTTGAAATGATGTTGTTATCACATATTTATAAATCAACAAAAGAAATGAGATGCAATACACATATAAAATAATTTCTCAACACAGAGCCATTAGTCTTTACATCTATCACACTCCTGACATATCTCAACACAGAGCCATTAGTCTTTACTTCTATCCCACTCCTGACATATCTCAACACAGAGCCATTAGTCTTTACTTCTATCCCACTCCTGACATTTCTCAACACAGAGCCATTAGTCTTTCCTTCTATCCCACTCCTAACATATCTAAACACAGAGCCATTAGTATTTCGTTCTATCACACTCCTAACATATCTCAACACAGAGCCATTAGTCTTTCCTTCTATCACAGTCCTGACATATCTCAACACAGAGCCATTAGTATTTCGTTCTATCAGACTCCTAACATATCTCAACACAGAGCCATTAGTCTTTACTTCTATCACACTCCTGACATTTCTCAACAGAGAGCCATTAGTCTTTCCTTCTATCAGACTCCTGACATATCTCAACACAGAGCCATTAGTCTTTCCTTCTATCACACTCCTGACATTTCTCAACACAGAGCCATTAGTCTTTCCTTCTATCACACTCCTAACATATCTAAACACAGAGCCATTAGTATTTCGTTCTATCACACTCCTAACATATCTCAACACAGAGCCATTAGTCTTTCCTTCTATCACAGTCCTGACATATCTCAACACAGAGCCATTAGTATTTCGTTCTATCAGACTCCTAACATATCTCAACACAGAGCCATTAGTCTTTACTTCTATCACACTCCTGACATTTCTCAACAGAGAGCCATTAGTCTTTCCTTCTATCAGACTCCTAACATATCTCAACACAGAGCCATTAGTCTTTCCTTCTATCACACTCCTGACATTTCTCAACACAGAGCCATTAGTCTTTCCTTCTATCCCACTCCTAACATATCTAAACACAGAGCCATCAGTATTTCGTTCTATCACACTCCTAACATATCTCAACACAGAGCCATTAGTCTTTCCTTCTATCCCACTCCTAACATATCTCAACACAGAGCCATTAGTATTTCCTTCTATCAGACTCCTAACATTTCTATTACAACTAATGACAGCTAAGGAAATGCCACCTTGTCAAACTTTAAGATACATGGGTCTCTGTGGTTAAGTTGTTAAGCCTTTGCCTTGCTTTCCACAAGTCATGGGTTTGAATTTGGGAAGTGCTGTTTTGTTCACATGTGTATTTTTTTCCGGAGATCATTGGTATTGTTGCACGTGCTACAGAGTTTGTGCAATACTCTCCGCTGGTCGCGATGCCATTTCTACAGAGAGGGACTGAGCCATATGGGGTAAACTCCGGTGCAATGAAGTCAATCCTTAGGTTTTAGACCCGTTAAACTTTCAGATACCTTCTAGACTACCCTACCATGGATGGACAGAAGTGGTAGAGGAAGAACAGTTAATATATCTGTAGAATTATATAGTGAAACATGTAATCACAAAGTACTGTAGTTTTACAAATTACAAACACAATGACAATATTTAAAAAACTACAGTACTTTGTGATTACGTGTTTCAAGAATCAAATAGTTTTACTGCAGTCTCATATATATTTAGAAGGATATAGCTATCCCTGATAGAAGTATCTGCTATCATTCAAGACAGGTAAAGGATAGTTGATGACAACATAGAAGAAATACAGGGAGACAGTGTATATAAGATGCACACCAAAGACTGCACAGGATAGTAGAATAGTTAAGAAAAGTAAACGTAAGTTTGACATAGGTTAATGACAGAATTCATACCTTGGTAGCAACATAGACACAGAAGGGGGAACCAAACAAAAATGTTAAGATAAGAATACAAAAAGCAAGGGGAAAGTTTATTGCATTGAGTAAGATATGGAAGTCAAAGGAGATCAAAAAAGTATAATGAGTACAGAGCAATAGGAAGACCCCGCAAAAGATGGAGCAACGGCATTAAGAACAGCCTTAAGAATTAATAACAGCATACAAAATGCATTAGAACAAGCATACACAATATCATTAAATTTCCCCCAACACTTCTATAAAGAAGTAAATGATGGAAGAGAAGAAAAAGAGACCAGTTTAGAGCATAAATTTACACATTGTCGTCCGCAACGATAGAAAGGTGCCAGCAATTCCAACAAAATATAACATATTTAAATTGGCACAAAGAATTGCCAGAAAGTAAAGCTGTCAAAATAAATTGCACTTTTTGCCAAAACAAAATCAAAAAATTAAAAATAGAATCTATCCAACAAGATTTTTGTAAGACTAGAGACTTATACTGCGATTATATTTTAATCCTTTAATTCTGTAATTTTTGTAAGACTAGAGGCTTATACTGCGATTATATTTTAATCCTTTAATTCTGTAATTTTTGTAAGACTAGAGACATACTGCGATTATATTTTAATCCTTTAATTCTGTAATTTTTTTAAGACTAAAGACTTATGCTGTGATTATATTTTAATCTTTTAATTAGTCCGCGTGCCCAGCGTGTTCGTAGCGCGTGGACTACGGGTGACTAGTCCTCTGTAAGTGTGGGTTCAACTCGGCGGACTGGCAGAAAAGCTACAGATTTCCAAGATTTACGGTGTTCGTGGCACCGAGCCGAAGGGTTACGACGTCCATGACACCGAATCGAAGAGCTTTCAGCTCAAGTGCTTCTGGATCGTAAAAATAAAAACAATCTTTTAATTCTGTCATTTTATTTACCTTCGGACACATTTATATTGCAATGTATAGGGTAATAGCCAGTGTACTGACTTAGTGTCCTCTTCAAAAATAATGCGAGCCAGTGTATTGGCTCAGAAGGGCGAAAGAGTTAAAATAAAATATTATCTCTTACTATAAAAAAGTAAAGTAAAGAAACCTTTTTCATACCCTGTGGTATATTGTGTACTGCAGTGTTAGGCCCATATTTTTCATTGACCGTCTGTACACAATGGGTGATGTGGTCAATATCATACCAGCTGCCTTTACTTCCCAGGCTTTCTCTGATACCCATTTGAGGCTGGGTCAACCTGAGAGCTGATACGGTCAGAAAAATATTCCGCGCCCACTGTGGAATTTGGTGGTCTGGGTTCAACTCCCGCAGTGCGCATGGAATTTTCCCCTACCGCGACGGCTCTCAGGTCGACCCAGCCTCAACTGGATACCAGACATGCTCTGGGATAGTAAAGGAGGCCGGCGTGATGCTGACCACATCACCCATCGTGTGCCGACGGTCAATGAAAATACAGGCCTAACACTATATTGTCCTATATACCATGAGGTATGAAAGGGTTCCTTTACCTTTACTTTACTGTGGAATTAAACCTCTTACTATCCTTTGGAAAAAATATTACATCCTACAAAAATTTTTTCCAACATTTCTCAACTCTTAGTGAGCCAGGACAAAAGTCATGTTCTTACAAGCCATTTGTTTTTAGAATTAAAGAAACCCCTTTAGTGTGGTTCCTTGTAAAAAGGCATCCAACACAAAGCCATATAATGTGGTATTTGGTCCACAAAGTGTTAATGAACAATAAAAATGTTTAAAACAAAAAAAAGAAAATGCCCACAAAACAAATTATAAACAATCACCAAAATAAATCGATATCAGTTTTTAAGTAAACTTTCAGATTGATTCTTGCAGGCACAGTCATATAATATTTTAGTTCTTTATTTGACTTGAATCATCATAGAGTATCTGGCCATGAGTAGAGTTATGTAGTTCATCCTTTTCTGGGTTCACATTTATGTGACAGGTTGGTTAAGATTCTCTGGTTGTCAATTACATGTAAGTTTCTGGTTTCAGAAGAAATAAAAAATTGTTTAATGATTGCAAAAAAAATAAGTGAAAAACATAACATGCTTACTAGTTTCAACTTTGTTGATTTTCAGAAAGCGTTTGACAGTATTCACCATCCTACGCTTTGGAAACTACTCAAAAACTATGGTTTCCCTGCTAAATTCATCAACATCATAAAATCCTTCTACAGTGAATCGCTGCAGTGTAAGAACAGATTTCGGTAACTCTGACTGGTTCCCAGTGGAAACAGGAGTGAAACAAGGCTGCGTCTTATCGCCAATGCTCTTTGGAATAGCAATTAACTGGGTCATGCGAAAATGCACCAATAACGCAAATATGGGCATCAAGTGGGTTGATAAAATTTTAGAAGACCTTGATTTTGCCGACGATATAGCTCTTTTGAGTTCATCACATCAAGATATTCAAATGAAAACAAACCTTCTCCAAAATATCTCAGGACAAATTGGTCTCCAAATAAACACCACAAAAACAAAAAATTGTTGACCTTACCAGCAGTCCAGAAAATATTCAACTAAAAACTACACTCTTGAAAAAGTCAAAAGTTTTACATACCTAGGGAGTATGATGACATCTACGGGGATACAGCGCCAGAAATTCCACACAGAATCGCATTGGCATCAAGTGCTTTAACAAATTGTCAAATATATGGAAGTCCAATTCACTCAGCAAGCACTTAAATTAAAGATCTTTAACTCTTGTGTGATTCCAGTATTAACTTATGGATGCGAGAGTTGGAAAGCAACAAAAGCTCTAGAAAGAAAATTAGATAACTTTGAGAATAAATGCCTTAGAAGAATATTGAACCTCAAATGGTCAGATTTCAGACCCAATACACAAATAAGACAAGAGACCAAGCAAGAAAATGTATCAAATTTTATAAGAAAGCGCTGCTGGAACTACATCGGCCACACACTTAGAATGGATGAGAGAAGACTCCTTACCAATCCCTCATATGGACACCAGAGGGAAAAAGAAAACGAGGAAGACCAAGAGAGACTCTGCATAGAACCATCACCAGAGAAGGCTCAACGATGGGCCTAGTAAACATTAAAGACCTAAAACAGATAGCAACGAACCGCGAGACATGGAGAACTATGACCTCTGCCCTATGCGCCGCCACAGGCCCAAGAGGAAAGACTAACTAACTAACTAACTAGTTTAAAGTCATATCGTTGGTTTGTTGTTCATTTGTGGATCATCTTCATCACACATCGGACATGTCCAAAATTGATCCGATCTCCTCCAAAGCATGTATTTCAGTGTGTTTAGACTAATAATACCCATTCTGCGTTGGTTGATGTATCTACTAGGGGTTCTTTCATGGTTTTCCCAACTTGCCTGAGGGGCAGAGTGAGGAATGTGTTTAACCCTTAACCATTGGGATAATGGGATTTCGATCATATATGATCGATGCAACATGCCTATTTAAGTAGTCATTATTTTGTATCCATTTTGCATTTAAGTTAGTAAAAGTTATGTTAACTAATGCAGAACATATGATAATCTAATAAAAATGATAAAAAAAATTATTTATATATTTTTTAGATGTCTAATCTCGTTGACTGGAGCAGACCTCATTTCCCACTTTTCTATTTTGTAGAAACGCCCAAATTGGTTCATCCAAAAATCCCGAAATATGTGATAAAATGGATTCTAATAACTCAGATTACTGTCCTGATGAAGACACCAGTGATTCTTGAAATATCTATGCTTGTGTCAGATGGACATTCTATACCTGTGTCACTTTGACTCTGTTTGCAAGGTGCCCGATAACTATTTTTACTGATTATTTTGTCTATCAAATATCATTGCGTAATCATATTATCTATTACTTGCAATGTTTAGAAATTATATACCTATTTCATGTTTATGTATGATACTATAAGTGTTAGTTCTTTATAGGCTGATTACTAGACCAATTCGGCATCATTTTCTCTTGAAGACCATATTTATTGACTTTTTTATTTAAAATATGAAAATATTGAATATTATAAATTTCATGATTACTTTTTTCATATTTTCCAAACATGTTTAAATTCAAATATGTTTTGCAAATATGAAGACTTTAAAAGACTGTAATAAAAGATTCCATTATATTCGTCATACTTATTTTTTCCTTCTTTGTGAGTGTACAAAAATTTGTCATTTGTAGAATCATTTATTTTTAGACTTTTCATAAGTAGGTCACGGATATCACATATTACATCACACTTATGTTAAAACCACATATCCCGATAGCTCATCCAATTAGCTTTCCAGCCATATACAACATGCCTATTTTCAATGCAAAGAATTTGTATGGTTGCTAAATATAGAGCAGGACATAAAAAAATATTTTAAAACTAAAAACCTGCCAATGGTTAAGAGTTAACCAGTGAGCCAATGGAACCATCAGTATGCATCTTATCTTATCTTATCTTAACCACATTTGCCGTGAAGCGTTGTGGGGAGAGTTAGTTTTCTAGCTTGTGCCAGGTGTGTTGCGCTTGACGTTGTCAGTCCATGCTTTGCAGGGACTCTGAGATGTTATCTATCCATCGTGTTCTTGGCCTGCCTCATGCTCTGCGCCCTGAGTGTCGATTATTGTAGGCATGTGATGGTAGTAAATGTGGTTCCATTCTCATTAGATGGCCAAACCACTTGAGTCTTTGCTTCTCAATGTACTGTATGCATGGTATAGTACCAACAATGCTTCTGATATTCTCGTTTCTCACTCTATCTCTCCTTGTAACGTTGACAGCTTTTCGTAAACATCTCATTTCATGCTCTTCTATATCTGTTGGGGGAGACTGAGTACCTATGGATCTGCCCAGAGTCCATTTACATCACTTAGGTAACCAATAATTCATTTTGCTGCACCTATCGGTATGCATAATTTGCACAACCAAGATAGAGAATACCGTTTATCATTGAAATCTTCAGAGCTATGTTTTCTCTTAGAGTATTGATGATGTCACTTTTGTCCATAGAAGGATTATTCTCGATCGCAACATAGCTCTCCAATGCATCTCTCATTTCCCTTCACCCCAGAATGACCTGCAACTAACATGAAGGTGAGGGACTGGATTATCTCTAACTGCGTTTGGAAATTAATTGCATCTCCTACCTTCAAATATAACCATGGGTAAGAGACACAATTGAAGCAAGTTTTATTGTAAGAGGTGTGGCACAAAATATATGAGCTTTTGCAGTGGTATTGTCTGTAACAACTTGTTTTAGATGGTAAAGTAGTCATCATGAGCATAAGTCAACTTTGAGGGCCTTCACTATGACCAATCACATCTGATTAGGTCTACATACAAGTGCTCAAGCACCAATGAATCAATGAAGGCATTTGTTCCTGTATTTTTTCCCATTTCTTTTTTATATCTCTTCATGTAGAAGTTGGATATCTCTTCATGTAGAAGGATATCTCTTCATGTAGAAGTTGGATATCTCTTCATGTAGAAGGTGGATATCTCTTCATGTAGAAGTTGGATATCTCTTCATGTAGAAGGATATCTCTTCATGTAGAAGTTGGATATCTCTTCATGTAGAAGTTGGATATCTCTTCATGTAGAAGGATATCTCTTCATGTAGAAGTTGGATATCTCTTCATGTAGAAGTTGGATATCTCTTCATGTAGAAGGTGGATATCTCTTCATGTAGAAGGTGGATATCTCTTCATGTAGAAGGATATCTCTTCATGTAGAAGTTAGATATCTCTTCATGTAGAAGTTGAATATCTCTTCATTTAGTATTATTTTTCGTATCACCAGTGTCCGTCGAAATTCAGGAAAACCTTACTCTGACTTCAGAGGTGCTTGTAACTTTAATCTCTAAGTTAACTCTTTCCACGCCAATCGCCGCACACTACGCCACAGATATTCTGTTTAATGCCATTCGCCGTACACCGCCATTCGAGTTGTTTGACCTTATATAAGTCTTTCTAGTTTTATTTCGACTATTTTTACTCCGACTATTTTGTTAACCTTGTTATTCTAATAGGTTGTCCAGTTTTCTTCAAGTTAGTATATAATAAGACAGATATGAAATGAAAATCGTGGCATATCCTTTACAAGACGTAGCCATCAACCACAGTAAATGAGTCGTTGATTTTCTATGCACCACTTTTATGTTCAGTAGTTTACCATTGCTTTCTGAACGGTGAGGTCTATTTTACATTTTTTTGTAAAAATCCCACGGAAACGAATATGCTTCCAAACATGCCCACCCTGCAGTTTCAACCAGGTACGTTTGGGTTTGTGATCGAGCTCACTACCGCTTGAGCTACAGACGCTTACAAGATATATATACATGTTTATTTATTAACGAAGTAGTAGGGGAAGACAGACCTGGAGAAGAGAGCTGGAGGCTGGTATTAAAAGGATAGGTAAAACATGGAAAGAGTTGGAAGGGATGGCAAGAGAGACGAGCGCTGGAAAAGTTTGTTGAAGACCTGTGCTCTGCTGGGAGTTGAACGGTGAAGAAGAAGATGAAGAAAGTTACAGGTTTTTTAAATGCTTTTTTTGCCTCCTTGAATTAACCGTGATACAACTGAGTAAATAACTGTGTACGGAAGAGTTAAGTTTCAGGAAATCTGTAGTCTGACTACATACTATATACACACCAAGAATTTTTAGCTCATCCTGGCCATGAACCCCAGAATTTACATGGTCACTAGAGCCGCATATTGGTTTTGCTTCAGGATTTTTGTCAAAGCTGACAATCATTCTCCACCTGTTTCCTTTATTCACTGAGCTAAGGATGCACTAAGGATGCACTAAGGATGCACTAACGATGCACTAACGATGCACTAAGGATGTACTAACGATGCACTAAGGATGCACTAACGATGCACTAAGGATGCACTAAGGATGCACTAAGGATGCACTAATGATGCACTAATGATGCACTAAGGATGCACTAACGATGCACTAATGATGCACTAATGATGCACTAAGGATGCACTAATAATGCATAAGGATGCACTAATGATGCACTAATGATGCACTAAGGATGCACTAAGGATGTACTAAGGATGCACTAAGGATGCACTAACGATGCACTAAGGATGCACTAAGGATGCACTAACATGCACTAAGATGCACTAAGGTTTGCACTAAGGATGCACTAATGATGCATAAAGAAAAGGAAGGATGATGTCTATCAGACAATAAACAAACTATCACAGAGACACACACTTACCTTACGTAAGTCCTGATATCAGCTGTAGACTTCATAGTGTCGGATGTTTCATGTTCTATTCAAATCAAATGAAGAAGAAAAAATTGATTAAATTGAATTTGAATCAGTTTCCAATTAAGTAGGATGGGCTGGATCAAGAAACTTATGGGAAAAGAGCGAAGGAAGAGACGTTGGCAATGGATAAGACACACATTGAAAAGACCGACTGAAAGCATTGCAAGACAGACACTGTTTTGGAACCCACAAGGTAAGAGAAGTAGGGGAAAACCTAGAAATACCTGGAGAAGATAGCTGGAGACTGAAATTAAAAGGATAGGTAAAACGTGGAAAGGATTGGAAGGGATGGCAAGAGAGAGAAGGGCTGGAAGATGTTTGTTGATGACATAAACTTCATTGGGAGATGAGAGGCGAAGAAGAAGAAGAAGGAGGGGCTGGCATGGGCAAGACAATCAACACAAGCAGTTTAGTACATATTACTATTTCAATGGAGAGTGAGTGGTCAAATAGTTAAATGACTTGGGGTTGTCTGGTGAAAAACATCCTGTGTTCAACCCCTCGAAAAGGTCAAAATATTTTCTTGGGGATAAAATAAAATCGATGCCATAACATGCCTGGTGACAGCCTCAGGCAAAGGACCTTAAATCTTCTACCCAATATAATCTTCCCCTCCCTGTGTATTATCAGAAATGAGAACAAAATTCTGTAAGAAAATTTATTACTGTTTCAATTTCTAAGGAACAAACACAAAGCTGAGAATCTTTGAATCAAATGTGAAGTCAGTGCTGTTCTATGGCTCGGAATCATGGACAAACGAGGAACTCAGAAAAAGAACTTAGCAGATACCAATGGAGAAAGAGCTAAGGAAGAGACGATGGCAATGGATAGGACACACATTGAGAAGAACAACCGGAAGCATTGCAAGACAGGCACTGTTTTGGAACCCACAAGGAAAGAGGAGTAGGGGAAGGCCTAGAAATACCTGGAGAAGTGAGATGGAAAATGATATTAAAAGGATAGGCAAGACGTGGAAAGAGTTGGAAGGGATGGCAAGAGAGAGGAAGAGCTGGAAGAAGTTTATTGAAGACCTGTGCTCCATTTGGAGTTGAAATATGAAGAAGAAGAAGAGGAAGAAGAAGGAGGGACTGGGCATGGACAAGACAATGAATACAAGCAGTTTAGTAATTATTACTATTTCAATGGAAAGCAAGTGTCCGAATAGTTAAACAAGGTGAGGGTTGCCTGATGGGATCATCCTGTATTCAACCCTCGATAAGGTACAGATTTTTCTCTTGGGGAGAAAAGAAAATCGTTGATCTGCTCATGTCTGGTGACAGTCTCAGGAAAAAGACTTAATTCTTCTACCCTATAAAATCTCCCAGTCTACAATCAGAAATGAGAACAAAGTGCTCTAAATAAAAAGGTATTATTGTTTCAATTTCTAACGAAGTACAACTTTAAAAAGAAAAAAAGGAAAACAGGTTACTCCTGAAAAATCTCGGCCTAAGTAAATGCTTGGGCTTGTCTGATCTGACAATCCTTTACATTTTCGTTCCTTTTTAGCCTTGGATGTCCGGCACTCTATTTATCAACTTTCAGTCATACAAGTAGAGCTGGATGCTTGAGGGGCAGAGAGAGGAGTGTGTTTAACCAGCTAACCACAGGAACCATCAGTATGCATAAGCTTCAACATCTTTTGGTGGGGGAAGCATCTATGGGTCTGCCTGGAGTGATGTGATGTCAGTTCAATAACCGATAACCAATAACCACCTTTCAGTCACTCGCATAAATTACAGTCAAAATCTTCTTCTTCTTCGAACGCTCCATATCGACCACTTGTTAAACCACTCTTTGTGATTTGTATGTAATCTGAGCCTAAGAGTGATTGTACATTGTGCCAGTTATATGTCTACAAGTAAGCCAGCACATCCAATTTCTGCGATGCTTTTTATTTACTAGGGTAGCCTCCTAGGTCCTACATCAGTCGCCTCTAACGAAATGCCTTGTAGGTCGCAGTGGTACTATTCTTTGCTTCCCTTACGGACTGATTTGTATGTTATCTGAGCCTAAAGTGATAGGCGGTGTACCAGTTATGCACCTACAAGTAGGCCAGCACATCCCATTTCTGCAACGCTTTTATTTACTAGGGTAGTTTGCCTAGGTCCTACATCAGTCGCCTAAAAAAGGATATGCCTTGTGGGTCGCAGTGACACTATTCTTTGCTTCCTTTGACGGCCCTGACAACACACAGGCAGAGTCAGATAAGAATGTTTCTTGCAAAAGTAGCCAGCATCCATTTCTGCAGCTTTATTTACTAGGTAGCTCTGGTCCTACATCAGTCGCCACAAATGCCTTGTAGGTGCAGTGGACTATTCTTTGTTCCATACGGACTGATTTGTATGTTATCTGAGCCTAAGAAGTGATAGAGCGTGTACCAGTTATGCACCTACAAGCAGGCCAGCACATCCCATTTCTGCAAGCTTATTTACTAGGTAGTTTGCCAGGTCTCTACATCAGTCAGCCAAAAGGATATGCCTTGTGGTCGAGTGACACTATTCTTGCTTCCTTTAAGCCCAGACAACACACAGGCAGAGTCAAAATAAGATGTTTCTTGCAAGAAAATACTCACCCATTCGATTCTGTCGGCAGTACCTGACTGTTCTAAGAGTCTGAGCAATCATGTGCTGAAAAGTAGATCAAAGATGAAATATATAAGCAAGAAATAAGGTAGTTTTACAAAGCACCAAAAAACAAGATACAGCGAGGTTTCAATTTAAAACAAGATACAGCGAGGTTTCAACCTAAAACAAGATACAGCGAGGTTTCAACCTAAAACAAGATACAGCGAGGTTTCAACCTAAAACAAGATACAGCGAGGTTTCAACTTAAAACAAGATACAGCGAGGTTTCAACCCAAAACAAGATACAGCGAGGTTTCAACTTAAAACAAGATACGAGTTTCATTAAAACAAGATACAGCGAGGTTTCAACTTAAAACAAGATACAGCGAGGTTTCAACTTAAAACAAGATACAGCGAGGTTTCAACTTAAAACAAGATACAGCAGGTTTCAGCTAATACAAGTTCATACTAAGTTTCAACTTAACAAGATAAGCAGGTTTCAACCTAAACCTGTTTTCTAGCAGAAGATCTGTCATCATTCTCTGTCCCTGTTTTGTCTTCTGGTGAATAAAGAGGCACTCTAGAACTTTATTCATGGTGGAATTTATGCTAATATTCCGTCAATCTATTATGATCGTCTCTGGTCTGTTGCCGTTGTGTCTGAGTTCTGGTGCTCTCTGTGGGAGACTGTCTTGTGGAAACCTTGATGCATATCCAAACCATTTGATCTGTTGTTTCTTAATGTATTGTCGCACCGGCAAGGATCCCATTTTTCTTCTGATCTTGCTGTTTCTGATTTTATTTCTTATTGTTACATTTAAAATTTGTCATAAACTTCATCTCTGTCGTTTGGATTATTTTTTCTCATTTGTTATCAATATCAAGCTAAGGATACATAGACAAAGTGGAATACAAGATGATGGTTCTATATTAAAGACATAATAGACACTTAAGACAATGATGGGCTTCTAACGGCCATAGGTAATACAAAAATATGTCACTAAAAATGAAAAAGCAAAATAAATATTAAAAGCTAGAAATCGCTTTTCATTAACCCTTTAGCTGCTAAGGACGTATATATACGTTTTTCCCATTCACGTCTAAAGACGCATTAACAAGTCTCTTATTATCTCTCCTCTGTGGGCTAAAGACGTGTTAACACGTTATACATTGCTACTGTCACTGCTATAGGCGTTCATTCACGTTTGTGACCTACAAACGAGTAGGTATTTTTAGCTCAGCCTTCAGAAAGTATGTAGCAGCGAAAGGGTTAAATTAATATTATATACATATATTAGGAATCATAATAAAAAGACAGTATGAAGAAACATAGGAAATTTAGTCTGCTGAGTTCAAGAGATCAAATATGATGTTCAAGAGCAAATCAACTTCAGTGCCAAACCTGGATGCTGACATCAACCCGTGGAAGAAAACTAGTCATGACAAAGATGAAGTGTCTAATGCAGAATTCTGGGAGCACTAAGAAGAGACCGATTTAGAAATGAGGTAATCAGAGAGAAAAGTGGGTACAACATCAGCACTGAACTTCATCAAGAAAATACAAATTAAATGGTTCGGTCACATTAGCAGATTACCAACAGACAGTGTACTTCAAAAAGAAATATTACTCTGATACAGTGGATACAAAGCAAAAGGCAGTCCAAACACACAGTGGACCTCAGAGATTACAGAGGTGATGAAAACACTTTTATGAAGCACACACACAAAAGCCCATTCTAGAAATCTATTCTTATCCTGACACTGTGAGGCAAAACGGAATTAAAGAATGGAAGAAGATCAACTTCGATCATCAGAGGAACTTGATAGGTTGACTATGACCTGGGTGTTACAAACTCCCAAACAGTAAGTGCCATTGAAGTAAGTAGCTACATGATAATATAACATATTCTGTGTACAAATCCCTACTGTAGAAATACACTAAATTCAATAGTTCAGGCAGTGGCGGCTCGTCATTAGGGGCCAGTGGGGTCGGGCCCCACCAAAATTAATATGAAACGTGTATTTATTTTATGAATTAAAATATAACCAAACCCAAAATCATGATTTTTCCGCAACGTTTTGTCTGGCCCCACCAACAAAAATAATCACGAACCGCCACTGAGTTCAGGTGTATGCAGTAGTAATCTCATACTCCCCAGGCAGCAAATACAGTGAAAGAAAATAGTTAGGTTATGTTTGACATTAAAGATTACTTTTACAGATTGATAGGATGATTATCATTGCACTTTGATGAATAACCATCTGTGCTCCATTCTCTATCTTAAACAGGAAGATCTTAGCTTGATTGATTGATTGATTGATTAGCACCAGTGAGGGCCCTCGATGTAATTTCGATGGTAAAAGACCTTAGCTGCAGTGCACAAATTCCATAGTACCAGTGAGGGCCCTCGATGTAATTTCGATGGTAAAAGACCTTAGCTGCAGTGCACAAATTCCGTAGTACCAGTGAGGGCTCATGTAATTTTGATGGTAAAGACCTTAGCTGCAGTGCACAATTCCGATGAGTACCAGTGAGGGCCTCCGATGTAATTTCGATGGTAAAGACCTTAGCTGCAGTGCACAAACTCTGTAGCACCAGTGAGGACCCCAATGTAATTTCGATGGTAAAGACCTTAGCTGCAGTGCACAAACTCCGTAGCACTAGCGAGGACCCCCAATGTAATTTAGATGGTAAAAGACCTTAGCTGCAGTGCACAACATACATAGCACCTTTTTCTTCTTATTCTGCGATCAACTTTTGCTGTGCGATACTCCCGGGATGTGTCATAAACAGGGCGGTGCACTTGAGGTCTTCACCAGTTCCTCATAGTTTGTCTTGTAGGATTGTTTCTGTTGGCCAGATCTTCACTACTCAGACTAGGGCAGTCTTGCAGGATGTGCTCAGGGGACTGCTTAGGTGTTCCACAGGTGCAGGCTGCCGAGTTCCTGAGACCCATTCTGTGGAGGTGTGCTCTGAAACTGCAGTGTTCCATTCTAAGTCTGAAGACTGTGGTATACATAGCACCAACATTTGTTCACAATATAATTTTGAAATGGTATTAGGAATTTTATTTTAATCTTAATATCACTCACCATTTTCTCAAAGTTGACCATATTATCATAATATGTTTTGTTTCCTTCATTTGTGAAAGTCATGTCTGGGGATAGAGAGATCAAACATTTTTTATAAATCCTACTTGTACATCACAGGGACAACATTTACTAGCAAATCATGTCATCATCATCATTAAGTAGCTTGTCCCTTCCGGCACTTGACTCCCATGACAGCAGTCCTGAAAAAGTCCCGGTTCTGTGCAAGTTGACCAGCCTCAGCAGCAGTCATTCCCAGATCGTCAATGACATCTTTCACTCATCGTATTCTAGGATTTTCTCTCATTTTTCTTCCAGGCACCATTCCCACCAAAATTATCTTCTCTAGGCACTCATGTCATTTGATGTGTTCGAAATATTTAGTTTTCCTTGATGTTATGCTCTTGAATAGCCAACTCTCTTTAATATCAAGCAATCATGTATTGGTGAGAAAACAAATTCATATTTGAGAAATGAAGTGTCATATAGAGATTAACTATATTTTGCAACATAACGTGTAAACTTGTCTTCCACCATGGGCATGCTCAGCAGTTATCAGTTAGTTATCAGTTATATGAGGACTATCATCATAGCACTACGGACATGTCCATAGGTGCTCTGATCTTCGCCTCAGCAAATCCAGCAGCGTCCAGCGACCCAACACGTTGGTTCGATGTTGATTAATTAATCTCTTTGCATATTTAGTATGTCGTTCTTTTCGGCTGCACCAATATTGACACCCATCTCTCTCAATCTGGTCAGTGAGTGGAATTCACAGCCCTGAAACTCCACTGTTCGGAAAGACTCTCTCAATGCGTGAAGAATGTCATTTTGATCCATGGCAGCCCCCTCTGATATTGTAGCCAATCCAGCCAATCTATCAGCTCATGCTCAGTAGTAAAAGACTAAGATGGCTAGAACATGTGGGAAGAATGGACAATAGCCACATGCCACAATGAGTGATGTTCTGCGAACTTTCGGAAGGAAAGAGGCACCAAGGCAGACCACTGCTCAAATATAAGGATGTCTGCAAGGCCTCAATGAAGATCTTTTCTAATGGTCCCAATAAATGGAAAAAAACTAACTGATGACTGGGTTATGTGAAAAATAACATTACGCAAAGATACAGAAACTTTTGAAAAGAGACTGAGGGACTAGCTGAATGGCAAAAGAGACAAGCCCAAACTCAGAAGTTGTCATGGTAAAACATTTGCCGATTAATCATCTGTGAAGATTCTTTCTTCTGTGTTCTCACTAGATTGAGATTTCAGATTCTCTAATAAAGGCAGCCATCTGTCTCAGATTATCAGCCACGCCATACAGTTTGTCTTGGACACTAGTGTAAGTAGGCCACCTCTTTCTTCTCAAGTCTGCATACTGGGGGCAGTTCTGTAGGATATAATTCCTTTGATTTCTGCTTCCCGTTTGTGCCGACCTCTTCCCGCAGTAAGTTTTGGCCACCCTCGTGATGGTGGGTCTGACATTCTTACCGCGTGGCTAAATCTCAGAGGCAGATTGGCGACCGTAGAATCCATTATCCCATTCCTCATTGTGAGGGTCGTTGCACCATGTTATGCGTCTTAAGGCCTGGTGCATCCGTTTTCTGCAAGCATTTGTTTCGGGTTAGCATTCCATAGCGGACACATGCATCCGATTTCAGCCAAACCTCCTTAGTCGCCTCTTACGACATGCGTGGCAGGTAACAGTGGTTCTATTCTTTACATCCCAAATTTGGGCCCGTAACCACTCGGCGATCTGTGAAGATGAAAAAGGTCATATATTTTGCAACAACTGAATTTTTGTAGCTGAAAATTTGTATATTAAAATAAAACTGTCATTACTGTCTGTAGTACCACTTTTTTTGAGTGATGTGGGACAGGTGGGACGAGAGCCTGAAGAATTTAATGGATGCATGGCTAGTGCGAAGATGACATCTCTGCAAAGCTGTTCAGGTTAGGATTTTTCATTTATGCCCACAACAGAAAAATATATATAATTTCTGTAAAATAAACCTAATATAAGATAGCCAGCTTTTGATGATGACAGCAACATATCTGTAAATGTTATAGAGAGAATAGTCCTCTGCATAAATTAAAATAACTACAAAACCTGTGGAAGTAAACTGATGTTAAGAAAAATTGATTTTGAAGAGAGTGTATTTTTTTCCCAAAGCAACATACGGCTGTGAGGAATTAATTATTAATAAAAGAGTTGAAAAATTGATTAATTACTTTAAAGGAAGGTTTTGCCCATGTGGTGCCGGGACCCCACCAGGGAAGCAAAGAATAGTACCACTGTGACCTACAAGGCATGTCGTAAGAGGTGACTGATGTAGGACCTAGGAAGCTACCATAGCAAATAAAAACATTGCAGAAATCAGATGTGCTGGCCTACTTGTAGGCGCATAACTGGCACAACCTACAATCGCTTTTAGGCTCAGATCACATACAAATCACATAGAGTGGTTAACAAGTGGTCGATATGGAGCAAAAAAACAGAAGAAGAAGAAGAAGAAAAGAAAGTTTTACAGAAGAGCACTCAGAATACCATGGACAGAAAAAGAACAAATATGCCCATTTTGTAAAAGTTTCAAATTCATGAGAAATGGTTGATAAGTAGAAGAAAATGAGAAAATTAAATATTTTGGACATATAAAAACAACATAATTCTCTAAAAAAAACATCAGCAAAATGCTAGAGATAATATAGCTATAGCTCAATACATTAGAAAAGATAAAATAAGTCAATTTACCTTTCATAAGTAACGGCATAAATGGTACAATTGGGCTCTTAAGCTTACTGACTGCTAACCGATATGGTCGATGGTTACGTGCAGGTTCCATAAAGATCTCAAACTCTGAGAACATCTTTTTCATCTTTGATGGAAGTTTCTGATGTTTAATGAAATGAAAGATGTCAGTGATGACTACAGTACATATTAAAAATACAAGAACAAAATAAAATGTGGAATAAAGAAAAAATCAACAAAGAAGACAATAAATTGGAGAAAAAAATATTCTGGAAATGTAAAGAGAAATCAAAGAACACTGGCCGATGCTACAAATAAGAAAGAGAAAATTGAGGTATTTTGGAAATATAAAAAGACATGAAGGGCTGGAGAAGATCATCATGGAAAGAATCATGCCTGCAAAAAGAAGAAGAGGAAGACCATGGAGAAGATGGATTCAGGATGTAACTGATGGTTTGAACATGTCGACTGCAGAGGCAGGATTCCGGAGGACTGTTGGGGTGGCAAAGTACTGCTCAGGACAAACTTTTTGATGATGATGAAAGAGAAATATTATCATTATAAAAAATACTACATTATGTAGCCATGCAAAGTTTTGGCTACCCTCATCTGTCACAATATGTGACAGTGAACCCCCAAGGAGTTGAAGACAATTTGAATATAATGATAATGTAGAGGGCAGTTATGAACTCATTGTTTGACTCTACATGTTGTGTGTTGTGCGAGAAGTGAAATTCTTCACCTCTCCTCTTGTATCCTTTGCTTGATAAAGACCTTTTGTTCGAAATGTTGCTGTGTATTGTTGTTTTCTTATTTTGTAAAACTACAGTAGCGAAACACGTAATAATAAAGTACTGTAGTTTTACAAAATACAAAAACAATGACAATACACAGCAACGTTTTGACCAAAAGGCCTTTATCAAGCAAAACAATACAACAAATCTGACGGATAACTCAGAACATTACATATAGACTTTAACAAAGATACAGCAACGGTTAAAAATGAATGAAAATATGTGACTAAAACGAATAACGAAATAAATACAGAAAAACTGTAAGTAGAAAAATAAGAGAAACAATACAAAAATCAAGTAAATATATGACTCATATACATTTAACATATACACATATAAAATATAGAGCATGAAAAGAGAAAGTACTAAGAAGCATAGAAATGTAGTGTTGAGTCCATGAGGTCGCAAGGTACCATATAAAGAAATAAAGCGATTCTCCATAGCAAATCGACTACGATCATCAGATGAACATGATCGGATGGCAGTGATCTGGACGTCATGAGCACCCAAATGGTCAGTTCCATTGAAATGAGTGACTACAGGGGTCACAGAGCTTTGGTGTATATCGCGTAAGTATTGGCCAAAACGGTCACTGAGCATTTTGCCTGTTTCGCCGATATATGCCTTAGAACACCGCTTGCAAGTGATAGCGTAGATTATATTGCGGGACTCGCATGTGAAACCATCTTCAATAACAAACGTGGCTAAAGAAAAGATACAGTACGAGTCTGTATAAAATAGTTTTAGTGCAGTTTCATCTATATTGTGATTAAAACTATAGTACTTTGTTTTTCTGTGTTTCGACATTGCTGCATAGTTTTACTGCAGTCTTCCCCTATATCAATGACAGATTGGGCTGAAGAAATGGCTAGAGATTTTGAGTTTTTCAGACATTGAAAAAAATGAAAATCATGGCATATCTTTACAGGACTTAGCCATCAAGCGCAGTAAAAGGAGTCATGGATTTTCTAGGTACCACTTATACAATCTGTAGTTTTCCATTGCTTTCTAAACGGTGAGGTCTATTTTTACCTTTCGTAAAAAGCCTATGGGAACAACTTGCTTCCAAATTTCCCGCCGGGAGTTTGAAAAGATGAGCTTGAGTTGCAATCTTTCCGACATTGCACATTACAAATCATATAAATCATAACAGATTATTATATTAACTCTTTCCACGCCTTAAGCCGCACACAGCGCCATAGAGTTGCTTCCCTTATGAGAAGTCTTTCTAGTTTTACTTCTACTGTTTTACTTCTACTGCTTTTTAACCTTGTTATTCTATTGGGTTGTCCAGTTTTTTCAATTTAGTATATAATAATATATATGTTTATTTATTGACAAGTAGTTGGGATCGTTTTTTTTTTTTTTTTTTACTTCCTTGAATTAACTGCTTAAAAATTGAGGAAATAACTGTGCATGGAAAGAGTTAATAAAAACACAAATTGAGAAATACATGGAGAGGAGATTTGGAGGCAGAGATCAACAATAAAAGAAGAGCTGGAGGGAGCTGTAGGAGATAGCTAGAGATAGGAAGACTTGGCATGAGTTGGTTGAGGGCCTATGCCCCAATCCAGGTTAAAAAGGCTGAGAGAGACACAGAGAGAGAGATATAAAAAAACAAATTACCTCCCATGTCTGTGAAAGCCTGCTGACTGCTAAGTGGCCTAAGCCCATTGTGATGGCGAAGAAGGCATGGAAGTTGCTTTGTTCTTTGCAACTGTTGGTACAAAAAAACATGATGAGAGAACTCATTTTATGTGATTCCAATCCACCTCTTTTCTTCATTCCAGGTCAGTTCCCCTTTATCTTCATACCAGGTCAGTCATGCCTCTTTTCTTCATTCCAGGTCAGTCCCGCCTCTTTTTTTCATTTCAAGTCAGTCCCGCCTCTTTTTTTCATTTCAGGTCAGTCCCGCCTCTTTTTTTCATTTCAGGTTAGTCCCGCCTCTTTACTTTATCTTTCTAGAGCAGTGGTGCTCGTGATCATTTTTGTTGGTGGGGCCAGACAAACACTTTCGGAAAAATCAAGATTTTGTGTTAGATTATATTTTAATTTATTTTTTATAAAAATACATGTTACACATTAGTTTTGGTGTGGCTTGGCCCCCTGGCCCTTAATGGCGAACCGCCACTGGTCTGGAGCATGGGTTCCCAAAGTTAGCGGTACCACCTCGCAGTGAGCGCTTAAGCCTTCAACGGGGGTGATAGTAGGTTCAGAAGCATTTGGGGAAGTTTTTTTGGGTGATTTTGCGATTGAACAATCATAATCTGCATTTTAATTCATTTTATGCCCATCTTACAAAATCCATTTTTTCATTAATTTTCTATTTCATGTATACAGTAAAAAAGTAAAGGAACCCTTGCATACCTTGTGGTAAATAGGGCAATATGTGTGACGTGGTCAGCATTACTGGCCGCCTTTACTTTCCCAGAGCATGTCTGGTACCCAGTTGAGGCTGGGTTGACATGAGAGCCGTCGCGGTCGGGAAAAATTCCACGCCCATTGCGGGAGTTGAACTTGGACCACCAGCCTTGAGAAGCGAGTTCACTAACAACTACGCTACCGTGGCTCTATTTCATGTATATAATCATTGGAAAACTCACCATGTATGACAGAAATATATATCAATTTTCTATGTCAAAGTGAAAAAGAGCATGCATATATGGAGGGAGGGAGGGGGAGGGTGTTGGCAAACTATTATAATGGGGAGGAGGGATGCATTACAGAGTTTATGTCATGAAAAGTGGGCGGTGTGCCGAAAAAGTTTCAGAATCTATTGTCTAGAGTTTGTCTCCATGTAAATTTAAGTCTTACCCTACCTAATGTATAGAACAGAAGAAGAAAAAGAACTATTAAGTTATAGGTATTCTTTGATCCATATCATTATTTAACACAACAAATCATATTGTCAAACAGACATCTTACATTTGACAAGACAGATACACTTAACTCTTTCCACGCTTTAAGCCGCACACTGCGCCATGGCGGAAGTCCGTTGACGCTTTAAGCCGCACACTGCGCCATAGAGTTGCTTCCCTTATAAGAAGTCTTTCTAGTTTTACTTCTACTATTTTACTTATACTACTTTTAACCTTGTTATTCTATTGGGTTGTCCAGTTTTCTTCAATTTAGTATATAATAAGATATATATGTTTATTTATTGACAAGTAGTTGGGATCGTAATTTTTGGAAAATTTTTTTTTACTTCCTTGAATTAATTGCTTAAAAATTGAGGAAATAAATGGGCGTGGAAAGAGTTAAGTTATATAATTAATTAACATCACAAGCTGGCGATGGATAGGACATACATTGAGAAGACAGACGGAAGCGTTGCAAGACAGGCACTGTTTTGGAACCCGCAAGGAAAGAGGAGTAGGGAAGGTCTAGACAGACCTGGAGAAGATGAGGTAAAACATGGAAAGAATTGGAAGGGATGGCAGGAGAAAAGAAGAGCTAGATGAAGTTTGTTGAAGACCTGTGCTCCGTTGGGAGTTGAAAGGTGAAGAAGCAGAAGATTTAACATGAGAAATTATTGTGTAAAATGGACATTTAACATGAGAAATTATTGTGTAAAATGGACATTTAACATGAGAAATTATTGTGTAAAATGGACATCTAACATGAGAAATTATTGTGTAAAATGGACATTTAACATGAGAAATTATTGTGTAAAATGGACATTTAACATGAGAAATTATTGTGTAAAATGGACATCTAACATGAGAAATTATTGTGTAAAATGGACATTTAACAATTGAAATGATAAGTAATTTTTCTGCAGCCTGGACTAAGAGAACTTACTGTTGAGCTAGTTTGATGAACTTCCTTAACATCTGAACTCTCTTTCCAACATTTGGTACCAGAACAATCTCCGTGACGACCCAGTACTGGAGCTGAATTCACAATGCATGGGGGGAGGGAGGAAAAAAACAAGGTTAACGGTTGGTAGGGTTCAAGGGGGTGACATACAATGCTTGTATCTCGCAACAAAAGTGATTGATTGATTGGTTGGTTGATTGATTGATTGATTGACAGGATCATTATCCTTGCACTTTGGTCAGTCTCCTTCTTCTTCTTTGCGTTCGTTCTTTACGACCAATTTTAATCACTCTTTTTGATATGTTTGATCTTTGCCAAGAACGTGTATACGTTGCACATTGGTTTGGTAGGCCCTAAACGCATAAGACTTCTACACGTTTAGGACACATGCATCCGATTTCAGCCAAACCTCCTTAGTCGCCTCTTACGACATGCGTGGCTGGTAACAGTGGTTCTATTCTTTACACCCCAAATTTGGACCCCGGTAACCACTCTGGCGACTTTGGTCAGTAACCATGTGTGCTTCGATCTCCTTCTTACACAGGAAGATCTCAGCAGCGGTGCACAAACTGCATAGCACGGTGTGACGTTCCTCTATATAATTTTGAAGATGATGAAAATTGTTGTACAAATTTTATTTGAAATCTTTCTAATGAGTTTTGCCTGGGCTATGGCTTTTAAGAATGAGAGTCGCTGTAGCGTAGTTGTTAGTGAACTCGCTTCTCAAGGCTGGTGGTCTGGGTTCAGCTCCCGTAATGCGAGTGGAATTTTTCCAGACCGCGACAGCTCTCAGGTAGACCCAGCCTCAACTGGGTACCAGACATGCTCTGGGAAAGTAAAGGCGGCCGGCGTGATGCTGACCACATCACCCATCGTGTGCCGACGGTCAATGAAAAATACAGGCCTAACACTGTATTTACCTATATACCACAAGGTATGAAAGGGTTCCTTTACTTTTTTATGGCTTTTAAGAATGCTCTTCTCGATTTTGAACTGCCAAGGGTTCTTTACGTGCTCAACCTGAACATAGGATCTATATTTTATCTGTCCAGCGTGTTAATAGCGCGTTGTACGACAGGTGACAAGCTCCTGTGAGTACGGGCAATTCGCGGCTGGCAGAAAAGTCACAGGTTCCCAGATTTACGGTGTTCGTGGTACCAACCGAAGGGTTACAATGTCCATGCACCGTGCTGAAAAGCTGAAAGCTCAAGTGCTTCTGGGTCCAAAAAAAAAAAATCTGCAATGAGATCAGATTTGTTCTCTGTCCTCAACCTACCAAGTCGGTTCAAAAGACTAAAATTAAATATATTTTCTATTTTGACATGCATAAAATCACAACCTGTAATCATTTTTTTTATTTAACATTTGGAACTGGAACAGAAAAAGTAATTCATATATCATAGACAGAGAAGAGAACAATTAGATCTATCGAGAAATAACTCAAAATCAAAGAAAACTGGATGATGCTACAAAAAAGAATGAGAAAATTAAAGTATTTTGGACATAAAAAGCGACATGAAGAGTTGGAGAAGACCATCATGGAAGGAAGCATCCCGGCAAAGAGGAGAATAGGAAGACCACGGAGAAGATGGATTCAGGATGTTGCTGATGGTTTGAGCATGACGGCTGCAGAGGCGAGACATCTGGCCTATAAGAGAGAGAAATTCTGAAGGGATGTTAAGGTGACAAGCTATGTGATGTGATGATGATGAACTAGAACAAGCAATGGTTGCACAAGTCTTATCTATAAAACAGACAACGACTAAATTAAAAATTGGATAAAGTTTTCACCTGATCAAATCGTCTTAAAAAGTTTTCCAAATTGGGTGAGATTCCATCAGGGAAGACAGTTGGACCAAACACTTTGTTTAACATCTCTTGCTGTGAAACAGAGAAATAGAACTTCATCATGAAAATCATAAAGAAAACATTCAGTAATATGTTAATCTAGAGATATAGCAGTCACAGCCGCAAGGTATAACCGTGACCCCCCGGTAAGATTAGGTCGACTGGCTCAGGTAAACATTTTCAGAATTCATACCACAAGTGTTGTGTGACTCTCACATTTCAGTATTGTTAGATAGAAAGGAGTTAATTTTTTTCATGGCACAACTTGCAAGAACTCGGTTATATTATGTCACAAATAAAATTTAACAATCAGTATTATTAACACTTTTCATTAATAAATAACCATAAACTCAAAGAATTGAGTAAAAATGCAATAACACAGTGTTCTATCAAACATATATTATTGCTGTTACTGTTGTTGTTATCAAGCCACAGGAAGTATGAGTTTTCACCCTTTTTCCTATAGTGCGTGGGGAGAGTACCCGTCTTTCTTGCAGACCCAGAAACTTCCAACAATTGTAGTGCTATGCTTATTCCTGCGAAATACCTACTCAGGTAGGGTCTATTTGTTATCACTGTAGTATTCTCCCATTTCTAACACAGTAGAAGCTCTAAAATTATCACTTATTGATCACAGTGGATCTACGCGATTATAGTCCAGAGAGCCATTTCCACGAGTGCTCTAGAACAACCACTCTTTGTGACCTATATGTCATTTTCGCCAGAGAGTACCCAGTGACAAGCTGCACGGACAGACGTTTGCATTCACTCGAGCAATCAATTTTCAACTGTTTAATTGGCCTGTTTAATCAAACATCTATAAAAGCCAGCTCCCATCAAACAGGAATTTCCGATTTGTTGGCTAAGCTATTCAGCCTTCTGTTACGGGGGGGCTGCAGATATAACAAACAATATACACTTCTTACAGGTGTTGCAGTGAGATTAACAGTGAGATTAACAGTGAGATTAACAGTGAGATTAACAGTACTAATGTCCCTGTTTACATGTACTACACTGAGACTGACAGTACTAACTCAAGCCCTTCCTATGATGTCATTTCCTTGTTAGTACTCCTTTCCAAAATCATTAGAAAAAATTTTAAAATATACAAATCCTGCAAAATATTTTCATCATCTTCAAAATTACATCTGGGACCCATGCGGGTGCTACGGAGTTTGTATGCTGCCGTTGAGATCTTCCTGTGTAACAAAGAGATCTACAGTCTCAATGTGGAATACCAAGAAATGAAATAGCCGACCAACTCGCCAAGGAGAGTGCTGCAGGAGAGCAACTGGATGTGCCAGTTACCTACCACCAAAAGAAAAGGATGATTAAATCAATGAGAAAGCTACAAATACCAACACAAGACGACTACTATAATATGAGCAGATTAGAACAAATTTTCATTCTGGGCCTTAGAAAAGGACACAATCGACTCCGCAGCCACATGTATACAAAATTCAAGATTTAAAATTCAGCCATGTCAATTCAGACAAGCACATCAGACTGCAGAGCACATACTTCAAGACTGCCCAGAATATGATATACTGCGGCAAACTCACTGGCGTAACGAAACAACACTGAAAATAAAACTTCACAGAACTCTGTGTGAGTTACAAAAGACAGTGAAGTTTATAAAAGAGACAACATTGAATATATAGACAATATTTTGAGCAAACAAAAGGAAGAAAGGAAGAAAGAGATTGGAGCACACATGATTATTCATGGAAGTGCAATGATGATGGTCTCATCAATCACTCAATCGCTCCATTCCACTTCTAATGGTACACAGGGCTACAATTTATCTCCTCTCTCTCTCTTTTAGCCTGTTACGCCCTTGGCGTTTAGGGCAGCAACAAACGCACACCATTCTTCCCTGTTCATGGCCTTCCTCTGTATTGTGTTTCAGCTATGATTCATTTCCTTCAGTTCTTGTTCTATCATTCTCCTCCAGGTCGTCTTGGGTCTTCTACGCCCCGCCTACCCTCTGGAGTCCATCTCAGTGCAGTTTTCGTGTCGGAGCCAGTCTCCATGCGCATCACATGTCCAATCCATCTCCAGCGTCGTCTTCAGATGATAGTGCCCATATTCTCTTGTTGGCATCGTGCAAGCAGTTCTTGGTTCGAGATAGTAGTCGGCCAGTACACGCGTAAGATTTTTCGCAGACAAGTTGTATGAAAGGTAGAGAGTCTGGACATATCCTGTTCTGTCATTCTCCAGCATTCCGATCCGTACAGCAATGTTGACAGCACACAGTTGTTGTAGATGCTAGCTACAACTTATCACCAACATTTATTTATCTTATTTTATCTAGCAATTTCAAATAAAAAAATTTTGCTGAAAGTATTTTTAAACTCTATGTTAGTTTTTGATTGCAGTTTCTGTAACAAAGCCATTATTATATATTTGGGTTGTTAGTTCTAACCCAGGTGGCATCTGTCTTAGGGGATAGTGACTCGGTCTATTAACCCCGCCGCTCTGAGTTCGAATCACGCTGCAGATAGTTTGGTTGCAAATTGTTTGAGTAGATTTTACAAAAGAATGATGACACCACCCGTTCAGAAAGCAATGGCAAACTACTGAATGTAATAATGCCTAGAAAAATCACAAACAGCGTTAAAAGCTGGGGTTGATTCGCAAAGTTCTGTAAAGGATATGCAATTAACTTTTAGTTCTAACCCAACTCCTGATAACCTGAGGAAATGTTGTCTAATATAAAACACAATGTGTAAAAATAAGTTACTGATAAGACTTTATGAACATAAACCCCACACTACAGTACCACATATACTGAGTTATAATATAATCTGGTGTCAGTCAATGGTTGAAACATTTAATGAGAATGGAATATAACCAACCATCAATGACAGCATATAATAAAAAGAGTTCAGGTTACATAACCAAAGAAAGACTGGGACAGAGATTGATAGACAATATCCAGACTACACTAAAAAAACATGGATATAACACAAGGGTTTGTAGCTTCTGTAGCTTAAGTGGTAGTGGGCTCGATCACAAACCCAAGCGTACCTAGTTCAAACTCCGCGGCGGGCAAGTTTGGAAGCAAATTCGTTTCCGTGGGATTTTTACGAAAGGTAACAATAGACCTCACCATTCATAAAGCAATGACAAACTACTGAAGATATAAGTGGTGCCTATAAAATCAACGACTTGTTTACTGTGGTTGATAGCTACGTCCTGTAAAGGATATGTCACGATTTTCATTTTTCATAACACAAGGGTGACTCCTCTGGCCTAGAATGCAAATTAAAGCTCCCACCCTACACTTAACAGCAGAGTGGACAACCAGCTCCATCATCTATCTGGAAAAAATACAATAGACAATAGACAGATACTGTAACCTGGTGTCAGCTAAAAATACATTTCAAACAACAAACAACTACCTCTGGGACAACAATGAAGAGATCCCAGTCACAGAGAGTGATCTGGTGTGCAAGTTCCTTTGTACTCATCATTTCCAGTTCTGAAATTGTACTAGAAACTGGTCCTTCTTGTTCTGGAACTGGAGTCTGAAATATATTAAATTCATGACTAACATACGGCAAGTCAAAAAACTCCTTTATTCATCTTTCTTTCTTTTTCTTGTGTCCTTCTCTGCTTTTTTCTTTGCCGTTAGGTGTAGCAGGTTTAACTGATGATCGGTTTCTGAGATCGTGCACGCTCAGCCGCTTGATATGCTGTGGTATTGTGGAGTTTTATGATGTCTGTAACTCCATTAATCAATCTTTTCTTGGTCTGTCCTTGCTCTTGATGATTCCATTTTCAAGTCATACCAAATTGTGGTATACAGTGTTAGGTCAGTATTTCTCACTGACCATCGACGCATGATAGATAATGCGGTCAACATCACACCGGCCGCCTTTATTTCCTAGTGCTTTTCTGCTACCCAATTTAGACTGTGTCTCCTGAGAGCCATTATGTTTAAACTATTCTAAACTAGTAAAAAAAGGCTAAAATAGCAACAGAATGGCTAATTTAGTAGCAAAGTCCAAACTAGTAACAAAAAGGCTAATTTAGTAACAAAGTCCAAACTAGTAAAATAAATGCTAATTTAGTAGCAAAGTCCAAACTAGAAACAAAATGAAAAAAAGAAGTGATAAAAGTCTTACCAAAGCATCTAGGTGTTCTCGTGGTGCTACAAATAATCTTCCATTGAGACTTAGAGACTTCATGATACACCTGTCCTTTTCTTTGAAAATCACTCGCTCTGAATAGTAGAGACGAACAAGAGATATAATAATGAATTTCCTCATATATTTTGCAGGTGGTTTGCATAATATATCAAACTGGGAAGAGCTTGCAAGGAACATAGTAGAGCAGCAGGCAGAATCTTAGTCCATGTCTGAGATCTTTTGAAGTCATGCCGGGTTAGTCCAACAGCTATGAGTCCATGTCCACGATCTTGTGAAGCTAGGTTGAGAGTGTCCAGCAGCAGGCAGACTCTGAGCCCATGTCCAAGATCTTATGAAGCCAAGCCAGGATAGTCCAGCAGCAGGCAGACTCTGAGCCCATGTCCAAGATCTTATGAAGCCAAGCCAGGATAGTCCAACAGCAGGCAGACTCTGAGCCCATGTCCAAGATCTTATGAAGCCAGGATAGTCCAACAGCAGGCAGACTCTGAGCCCATGTCCAAGATCTTATGAAGCCAAGCAGGACAGTCCAACAGCAGGCAGACTCTGAGCCCATGTCCAAGATCTTATGAAGCCAAGCCAGGATAGTCCAGCAGCAGGCAGACTCTGAGCCAATACCAGAGATCTTGTGAAGCCAGATGCAGGTAGCTCACTAATATAAATCTCGCCATGAAGAAACAGCAACTTATACAAAGTTTCTCGTGGGCTCAGAGCAACAGGATGCCATCACTCATTGACTCTCACACCAATCACTCACTTGCACATACACATATATAAAGACATAACGCGTGTTCAAATAAACGGACTCGATATATATCATCTCATGGTGCTAGTGTTGTGTTGTGCAGCGAGAGGGTTTAAGTGCTTTAGTGACTCTCAGAACTAGGCAGTGTGAGCCTAGTGCTACTGGTATATTTAACCACATCACACAGATACTGAGTCTTTCTACAACAGAACATCAGGAAAGAAAGTGAGAGGAAGACCATGAAAAATATGGATAGATGGCATAGCAGAATTATGTCAAAATGCAAAAATAACTATCACTCAAGCCACCAAAACCCTCATACAGAGAAAATCTGCAGTAGACTGGAAGACAAACACTGGATATGATTATGGAAAAGACTCCCTCAAAGACCTAAGCAGAACAGACCAGGTCATTCTATTTCGACTATGAACCGGACACTGCAGACTCAACAAACACTTATATAGACTAGGAATAAATCAAACAGCTCTCTGTCAGTGTCAGCAGGTGGAACAGACACCAGAGCATATCCTGCAAGACTGTCCTCTCCTGGGTGAGCTGAGAAGCAACCTGTGGCCACACCCAGTCGACCTGAAAACTAAGCTTTTGGGAAACCTGACAAACCTGAAGCTGACTGCCCAGTTTGTGGTCCACAGTAAATTAAAGGCATGACCAGAGATCACAGAAGTAGAAAAAGACGAAGCCACTAGAATGGCACAAGACAAAAAAAAAACGAAAAATAATGACACTGTATGATGACAAAAGCAGAAGACAGATACTATCTTCTTATATATGTAACTGGTTTGTCATTTATTCTCTTACTATTTCCTGGACAATTTTCATTAGATGCCCAGTTCTTTTTCATTTTATTTTCAATCAAGTTTTGCATATGTTGCTGTCATTTTTAATTTCTAGTAACATCAGCTGAAAAAAATAATGACCACATCAGGGTTGGTATCATCATCCTCATGATTGAGAGACCAGTGTTCTAACTGCTAGGCCACAATCTTCTTCTTCTCTTCCACCATTTATTTCTTTATATAAGTGTTAGAGGGAGGAGAGGGAAATGTATGAATCTTGTGTGTGCTTGTTCTAAGGCCCTTTGTAAGCTGTTATTCATTTTATTTTTTATTTTTGTTCAGATCCAGAAGCACTTGAGCTTTCAGCTCTTTGGCTCGGTACCATGGACAATCGTAACCCTTCGGTTCAGTGCCACGAACACAGTGAATCTGGGGAACCTGTGGCTTTTCTGCCAGCCCGCGGAATTGAACCCGCACTCACAAAGGGCTATTCACCCGCAGTCCAACGCGCTACGAACATGCTGGGCAGGCAGACATTCATTTTATTAAGGCTGCTCTTGATGCCATTTCTCCATCTTTTACGTGGTCTTCCTCTTGCTCTGTGCTCGATATACATTTTCAGTGTAGCTCTCCATGGTAGACGATACCAGGGCATTCTTATCAGGTGTCCAAACTATTTAATCTGTTGTTCTTTTAAGAATTGCAGAACATTTGTAAATCGTATGAATTGCCACCATCTTTACTATTCTAAATTGACTAAAATTAATAATAATTATGATTCAATCTCACCTCCATTTGACTTGACTTCACATAGAATTGGGTCATGACCCAGGCAGAGCTTGTCCCTAGCACTGAGGACAATGTCTCGGACAGTTGAGTTGATTGGTAGTCGTATGGTTGTATATGTGTGATCAGCACAATATACCTTGAATATGTCTGATGAAAACAATAATTGTAAAATTTAACATTTAACTCCTTCCCTTTTCTAAGCCGATATACTAGCTCACAGTATTTTGTAACATGATCCAAAGCCAGTATACTGGCTAAGTCAGTATATGTTTCAATTTAAATGTGTTGAAAGGTAAAAAAATTACGGAGTTAAAAGGATAAATCACTTCAGCTTATACCATATGTTGGTTTGGCATTCTTTGCAACTTCTTTGTTAGTAAAATCCTCTCCCGATGCGGGAAGGGAGGAATTGCTTTAATTTTCTTAACCAACCCTTTCGCTAGCTACATACTTTCCGAAGACGGATATAAAATAGCTACTCTTTGTTTCTAGATCACAAACGTGAATGTACGTCTATAGCAGTGATAATAGAAATGTATAATGTGTTAACACGTCTTTAGCCCACAGAGGAGAGATAACAACAGTGTTTATGCGTCTTTAGCAGTGAATGGGAAAACGTCTATACACGTCCTTAGCAGCTAAAGGGTTAATGTCATTTATTATTTTTTTATAAATAGTTACAATTTATAAACTAAAAGTACTATCTTTTTGCAACATGTGGCCAAATATTATAACAATATGTTTGTTCGTTTTTTCTATTAATTTTAAAAATAGATAACCCTTGTTTTGGCTGTGTCTCCTGCCTTGTTTAACATAAATATGAATGATGACTTCACTAAACTAGGGATGGATCTATCTTTCTTTAACTTATTACTTTCAGCTCCCAGTGGGACATAGGGCTACAACTTATCACCAACATTTATACCAGTTTTTCAATTCAGTATACTTAATAAAATATAGTTTTGAAAGTAGATCTGACACTAATCCAGTTTCTCATGACAGTTTCTGTTTCTCTCTCTCTCTCTCTCTCTCTCTCGCTCTCTCTTTGCCTTTTAACCCCGGATTGGGGCATAGGCCCTCAACCAACTCATGCCAAGTCTTCCTATCTCTAGCTATCTCCTGCAGCTCCTCCAGCTCTTCTTTATATTGTTGATCTCCGCCTCCAAATCTCATCTCCATGTATTTCTCGGCTTCCCTTTCTTTCGCTGTCCCTACAGGCTCCAGGCAAGGACCCTTCTTGTTATATTCCCTCCGTTTCGCAAAGTGTGTCCTATCCAGCGCCAACGTTTTTTAACCTGTTGTTCACTGGAATCTGTCTTATTCTCTCCATAAGTTCTTCATTTGTGACCCCAGACACCAGTTGATGAATGTTTGCAATAGTTTCTGTCTACAAAAGTCAATTTGATAGATTTGCGTTATTAGCCGTAGTTAGCCTAAACCAAACCTCTAAATAATCTGGGAAATCTGAAGGATCTAAAGATGGAAGATTGACTTCATTGCCCCAGGTATTGCCCAATATGGTTCGGTCACTCTCCAGGAAATGACACGCCACCTGCCAAGAGTATTGCACAAAGCATGAACACCATAGCTCTGGCAACAATCCTAGGGATCTATGGAAAAAGTGCACTTGTGAACAGAACGGTGCGGTCCGGATTCGAACCCATACCTTGACTATGATATCATAGGCAGCTGCAATGGACCGAAATGACATTCTTAACGCATTGGGAGAGTGTTTTCGAACTGAGGAGTTTCATGGTTGTGAATTGCAGATGCTTAACAGATTGAGAAAGATGAGTGTCAATATTGGTACAACCCAAAAAGAACGAGATACCAACTATGCAAAAAGATTGATTAATTAATATCGAACTGGAGTGTTGGGCCGCTAGATGCTGCTAGATTTGCTGAGGTGGAGATTGGATCAACTAGGGACATGTCTGAAGTGCTATGATGATAGTCCTCTGATAATTGATAACTGAAAGTACATAATAGATCAATCCAGAAATAACTTAAAATCAAAGAAAATTGGCTGATGCTACAAATAAGAAAGAGAAAATTGAGGTATTTTGGACATATAAAAAGACATGAAGGGCTGGAGAAGACCATCTTGGAAGGAGGCATGCCGACAAAGAGAAGAAGAGGAAGATCACGGAGAAGATGGATTCAGGATGTAACTGATGGGTTGAACATGACGGCTGCAGAGGCAGGACATCTGGCCTATGAGAGAGAAATTCCGGAGAACTGTTGGGGTGGCAAAGTTCTGCTCAGGACAAACTATTTGATGATGATGATGAAGAAAGACTAGCCAACACTAACTCTAACTAATTATTTTGTGTTCTGATATTTTTATTTTAACTCTTTTCACACAGAGTTATTTCCTCAATTTTTAAGCAGTTAATTCAAGGAAGGTAAAAAAATATTTAAAAATATAAACGATCCCAACTACTCGTCAATAAATAAACATATATATATTATTATATACTAAATTGAAGAAAACTGGGCAACCAATTAGAATAACAAGGTTGAAAAGTAGTAGAAGTAAAACAGTAGAAGTAAAACTAGAAAGACTTCTTATAAGGAAGCAACTGTATGGCGCATTGTGCAGCTAATAGCATGCAACAGACTTCCGCCGTGGCGCAGTGTGCGGCTTAAAGCGTGGAAAGAGTTAACTAATAGCAGCAGAATAAAGTACATGATAAATTGATTTCCTACACTCATCTGTTGGTCTTATCATTCCTTTTCTTTCTCCATCATTTTCACTAATGACTGTCTTGCTCTGTCCCTTCCGGCTCTGGAACAAAGATTTCTTGATCTGAAGCTTTCCAATACCAGAGCTGGAGAACAGAAGCATATAAAGGCTGATAAAATTAACTAACTATAATCAAATGCTTAGAACAGTAAAGTCAATTAATAGCATGTTCTTGTGGAACGTCACTTTCATCACAGCCCGCCTATTTTTTTTTTTTTCGATCCAGAAGCACTTGAGCTTTTCAGCTCTTTGGCTCGGTGCCATGGACATCGTAACCCTTCAGTTCGGTGCCACGAACACCTAAATCTGGGGAATCTGTGGCTTTTTCTGCCATCCGCGGAATTGAACCCGCACACACAGAGGGATAGTCACCTGTAGTCCAAGCGCTACTGAACACGCTGGGCAGACGGGCACAGCCCGCCTAAAAACTCTCAGTCTCTAGTAAGTTTTCTCATCTCTTCAAGCATCATGTTAAAGGTTTCTTTGACGTCCTGCTGACACTTTCATCTTGGTCGTCCACTGCCTCATACTCCAAGAACCATGCCTTCTTCTGCGAACGCCCACTGTCAATTCAGGCGGGAGTCATGACGTCTGGTATTGCGCTTCTCACTGATTTTTGCTTGAGGCCTGCTTACCATTTTACCGGTGTCCCTCGCCATGCAGTGAGCCAACACCATCTTCAGAGGTACTTGAAGATTAGATCCTTCAAGTGTGATCGATACAGGAAACCTGTTGTCCTCAAATGCACTGGCCTCGTACCATTGGTATTTTTTGGTCAGTGTTAATTAGTGAAGTGCGACTTCTCTATCGGATTTCCTGCCTTAGTGAGAGTTGTTCTGACGCATCGTATGATAAACACTCTTTAATTATCTTTTAATGCCATATATTTAGGTTTGGATCTACTCCAAAGAGCATTTACTACTTTGCTGACTGGGTGAGGTCATTCCGGTTTAGAAGCATTCTCAATCCTTCTAGGGCTAGTCATTAGAACAGTCACTTTTCTTGTATTGATTGCTCTGTAACAATAATTTTTCGTAGTATAATTCAACTTTATGATCCTCGCCCAAGAGTTTGTCTACAATATGCACCCTTTCTGACTATATGAACTCGTTCCATCATGCCTTCCATTATCATTCTCTCCAAACCACTGTGACGTTTAACGTGGCCAAATTGTCCGTCTGCCCAGCGTGTTCATAGCGTGTTGGACTACGGGTGACTAACCCTCTGTGTGTGCAGGTTCAATTCCGCGGGATGGCAGAAAAAGCCACAGATTCCCAGATTTACGGTGTTGGTGGCACCGAACCGAAGGGTTACGATGTCCATGGCACCGAGCCGAAGAGCTGAAAAGCACAAGTGCTTCTGGATCGGGAAAAAAAAAAACCTGGCCAAACTATTTCATCTTCCAGAACATGATGTTATTTATGAGCCAATGCTCCTCGATTTGTAGGTCTTGTAGGATGTCTTTGTTTTTCTCTTCTCTGTCCAGGATGTTCTAAGAACTTTTCTGTAACACCTTGTTTCAAAAGCTTCAATTTTGTTCTTTAATGTTTGTGTTTTGGTCCACAATTCACATCCATATATTGCTACAGGGAATATGCATGTTCTCAGAAGTCTTACTTTTGTTTCTTTGCTTGTGTCAGCTATAGTTTCTTCATGCTGACCACCACTGAAAAGTCAGGCTAGTCTACTTCAACTTCTTTAGCATACTTTCTTCTTCTTGTCGCACACTGCTACCGGGTTGTTGCCCAGTGTCGTGGTTTTCTGTTTTGTCTTGCGCTGTTCTGTTGGCTTGTGTGATTGTTATCTTTGCTCTTCACAGGATTCTGCTACGCCATCTAACCATCTTTTCCGTGGTCTTCCTTTGCCTTCTTTCCCGATGTTCTGTTGTAGAAGACTCTGTAACTGTGGAGTTTGGATGCATTCTTATTAGTGGCCAAACCACTTCATTCTTTGTTTATCTATATAATCTCAGCACGGTTTTGTGCCAACTTTCGTTCTTATGCTGATGTTGGTGATTCTGTCTTTTCTTGTGTTGTTGGTAACTTTCGCAGGCAACGCATTTCACATGTAGTTATTCTTTCAGTACAATCTCCATTATAGTGACTTAGAACAGTGATAATTCAAACTCTAGTCTTTAGTGAGAGTTCTTCAGTGTTATGTAGAGCCAGTACTAATAAACGCTAAGGAAGAGACGCTAGATAGGACACACATTGAGAGGAACAACCGGAAGCATTGTAAGACAGGCACTGTATTGGAACCACAGGAAAGAGGAGTAGGGGAAGGCCTAGACATACCTGGAGAAAATAGAGGTAGCTGATATTAAGAGGAAAGGGAAAACATGGAAAGAATTGGAGAGGACTGCAGGAGAGAGGAAAAGCTGGAAGAAGTTTGCTGAAGACCTGTGCTCCGTTGGGAGTTGAAAGGTGACGAAGAAGTACTAATAAATGGAACTACAAATGGATTTTTTGTGCTACATGGAGCTAGTACTGATATATGTAACTATGACATAAGTTCTTCTGAGTATGTAGCCCTGAAAACTTCATAGTGACATATGTCAGTACATATGTCAGTCGTATGGGAGACAGTGTAGACTTACGTCAAAAAATAGTTACATAAAATTATTGACTTACGTGAAGTACAATTACCTGAACTTGGAATTGGCTGTAAAAGAATAACCAGGATGGCAACTCTATGTGCCAGCAACAACAGCTAAACTATGATCCCCTACACATGCAGGAATCAGAATCAGAGACTGGGCAGATGATGCTCAACATCCCGGGAAGGAAGGTTGTCTAAGGGTAGCTACCTAAAAGAAAATAGCAACCTGCTGCCTTGCAGGTAGGGTTGAAGACAGCTAAAGGCTGACGGAGAGCGAACCCAGTAAACACTGGCTAAAACCGGACACATCGCCAAGGATAAGCACCAGAGCTCCAAATGGTGCTGAAGATGTGATGAAACACACCCAGGCTGCATGAATCGGATTTCCACATGAATAAAAATTTATAGGGAAATCGGGTACATCAGTCTAAGGGCGATTAGAGAGAGAGAAAATCAGAGCGAAAACAGAAGTGTGGATAAGTACGATAGTAAGGAAGAGAGAGATGTCCAACCAACATCACATGGGTATAGTAAGCGTGAGAACATGGCTGCTGAATTGGAGGAAGAGTTATGTTATGTTATGTGATCGATGTCATGGTACATTGGGCATTCCCATCGGTGCTCTCTCCTCAAGCCAACATAAAATCCATTTGCTCACCGAACCCAAGAGAAGTTGATTAGTATACTTTCTTTCTCTATCACGAAGACGACACTGTCTGGCATGCTCACTTGCTCACCGTACCCATGAGAAGTTGATTAGTATACCTTCTCTCTATACCACGAAGACGACCCTGTCTGGCATGTCCAAATTTAACTCTTATTTCTCTGACTTGTTCCAGTGTCTGATACTTGCCCAGAAGGAAGCGTATACATGTGTTTGTCCAACGTGCGAGAATGCTGATTGGGAAAACTGAACTGAACCTACAAATGTCGTAATGATACGTTGATTATGTCATTTTTTTGCTCTACATCAAGTCATAGGATCCACATGGGAGCTCTCTTTTAGAGTTAACTCTTTCCTCATTTATTTCTCAGTTGTATACAGTTAATTCAAGGACAGCAAAAAAGCAATTTATGTTTTAAATCATAACTACTCTCAATAAATAAACATATATATATATCTTATTAATTACTAATTTGAAGAAAACTGGACAACCTATTAGAATAACAAGGTTAAAAAGTAGTAGAAGTAAAATAGTAGAAGTAAAACTAGAAAGACTTTTATAAGGGAAATAACTTGAATGGTTCAGTGTATGGTGAATGGCATTCAACTGAATATGCTGTGTGCAGTATGGCATTGGTGTGGAAAGAGTTAAATTTATCCTAGATTAGACAATTGACATCATTGGAGACAATCATTAAATGATAAAGATGGATTAGATATGTATGTTGTATGCCAGTAGGGCTTTTAGAACAGCTCTCCGATAGAGAGCGGATTGGAAGCAAAAGTCCAGACCTACAAGGGAAACTTGGAGAAGAACTGCGGAAAATTAGTTCAAAGATTGTAGCTCAAAGGGTTTTTAATCTGAAGGATTGACTTCATTGCACTGGGTTTTACCCCATATGGCTCGGCCCCTCTCCGCAGAAATGGCACGCCACCAGCCGAGAGTATTGCACGAACTCCGTAGCTCCAGCAACAATCCTAGGGTCTCTGGAAAAACTGCACTCGTGAACAGAATGGCGCGGTCAGGATTCGAACCCACGACCTTCGACTTACAAGGCAAAGGGCTTAACCACTCAGCCACAGACCCCCAGATTGTAGCCTGACGTGGGAAACTGGTAGAAGAGCAGCAAAACGGTAACAATGGAAATCTCATCTGGAAGCCTTATGTGTCAAACATAATATGATAACGATATAGATAGACACTTGATAAATTTATTTTGTTAATTTAGTCATCGGATCATCATCACAGAATGTTGACCAGTTAGTCCATAAGCTCTCCTGATCGCCCCCTCAGTATGTCTCTCAGTGTGTGGCGACTAACAATTCCAGTTCTTTGTTGGTTTACTATTCTTCTTTGGCTACCAGCATAGTGTTCTTGTCTAACTACACCACATTTAACTTGGAATTCTTGCAGTCTGGTTAGTGTTGTAGATTCACCACTATTACTTGAATCATTTACATGTCCTCTATCCTTAGGAATTTATAATTTCAGCCTGGTCCACTGCTCGCCTGCTTTTTACAGCAGCCATACTGCAAGTATATCTGCACGATCATTCCCCTTACACCTGCATGTCCTGGCACAAAAATAAAACTGAATTTTGTCGGCCTAGAACTCCCCAGCGACTTCATCCATTGTCTCCGAGCCCATCCTGTTTCAATCTTCATAGATTGTCTCCGAGCCCATCCTGTTTCAATCTTCATAGACTGTCTCGAGCCCATCCTGTTTCAATCTTTTTAATAAATGTGTCCTGCAGAACTCAAATCATAAAAATAGTTGATTTGTACCAATGTAGGAGATGAGAGAACCATTACCTTTTTCTAGAATTAGAAATAGCCAACAATGCTTCATAATCAGAGATGAGTCCAGGAAGTGAGATACAGTCTTGGCACACAGACTTGGTCAGAATCTGAAGAAGAAATCAAATACAAATATGATGTTCTCTTCTTTTTCTTCTTTGACCACTTGTTTACCACTTGTTGTGATTTGGATGCGATCCGAGCCTAAGAGCTATTGTATGTTGTGAGTGTGCGCCTGCAAGTCAGGCCAGCACATCCAATTCTGCTACGCTTTTTATTTACTAGAAGAGCTTTCCAGGCCCTTATCTGTTACCTCTTACTACATGCCTTGTAGGTCGCAGTGTTACTATTCTTTGCTCCCTTGAGGGGCTTGTATGATGTTCTCAAATTGTAATGCTGTTAAAACCAATGCTGTTAACCCCTTGTTTACCAATTACGGGGGGTGACGTAGTAGGAATGCGTTTGGTGTCTCCCAATTACGTGAGGGTAACGTAGTAAACTCATCGTCAAAATATGTGTAGTAAGAGGGAACTACTGCTACAATAGACTATTTATAGCATTGAGGACATCTTCCTTTATATAAAACATTGTCATTGGTCAATTTTTCACGCCGTATGAAGGTTATTTATATCTTTGAATGAGTGATCTCTTTGTCAAAATTTTTCAAGCAAAATGGCGTGTAGGAAATCTATCAGGACGATTACACCGACAGAAAAAGCTTTGGCGTTGTTGTCATATGGTGCTGACGTATATATTTAACGTATGAAGATAGCGGAGATGATGATATATTCTCATTAAGTGAATCTGTTCACTCAGATTCTGAAAATTATGTACAGGTGAGAGACACTGATGACGAAAATAGTGATACTCATGAATGTGATTTACGTCCAAGTAAGCGTTCTAGAACTGACCCTGTCGCAAGTACTAGTACTGAGCAAATAGCAAGTACTACTAGTACATAGAGCAGTACAAACCCCACATGCAAGGAAAGGAATTGGTCCTCCTTACTCCTGAACACTTGGGCCTATCATCTCGGAAACAAGACGGTTATGAGTTCGATCCCACACTTGATGCTTCACATGCAAGGAAAGGAATTGGTCCTCCTAACTCCTGCACAATAGCAGTTTAAAATGTGAAGTAAAGTGACTTCATACCCTAAGGTCTAAAAAATTGTCTATTGTCCTTCCCCAGGTGGATGATGAAATTGGTTGTCCACTCTTGCCGATAAGCGTAGGGGTGGAAGCTTTATTTTGTGTTCCAGGGCCAGATGAGTCATCCTTGTTGGTCTGAAGGGCTACAAAAAAATGTATGTATTCAAAAGAAAATGTTCCAAACCTCTAGAAAGTTGGTCAGGACTGGTGATTCTGCAAATATGTCAGGATTAATGTCATGCCAAGCTAGTACAAACTGTATAACGCATTTCTTTTGTGAAAGTACAAAGTCTCCATCATTCTTTCCTTCTCTAGAACTTGTTATCGAGTGGTAGCTGAATTAGCATGTCAAGGTTTGCAACAAAATAAATATTTATTATTTCTGTGTCATTATAAATATTTATTATTTCTGTGTCATTATTCACAGCAAAATAAATATTCATTGTGTCGATGACATAATTCACAAAGCACAAATAATAATTTATTATCTATTGACTTTCCCCAGGTGGATGATGAAATTGGTTGTCCACTCTTGTCCATTAACTCTTTCCACGCCCATTTTTTTCCTCAATTTTTAAGCAGTTAATTCAAGGGAAGTAAACAAAAATAATTTTAAAATAAATTACGCTCCCAACTACTCGTCAATAAATAAACATATATATATTATTATATACTAAATTGAAGAAAACTGGCCAACCCAATAGAATAACAAGGTTGAAAAGTAGTAGAAGTAAAACAGTAGAAGTAAAACTAGAAAGACTTCTTATAAGGGAAGCAACTCTATGGCGCAGTGTGTGACTTAAAGCGTGCAACGGACTTCCGCCGTGGCGCAGTGTGCGGCTTAAAGCGTGGAAAGAGTTAAGCGTAAGGGTGGAGCTTAATTTGGGTTCCAAGGCCAGATGAGTCGGCCTTGTTATGTTATATCCGTGTTTATTTAGTGTGCTCTTGATATTGTCTATCCATCTTTTCTTGGTCTTCCCTTGGCTCTAGTACCTGATCTCTTTTATTGTATCTGTTATTGGTGGTTGGTTGTATTTCATTCTCATTAAATGTCCAAACCATTGCATTTGTTGTCTTCGATGTACTCGGTGCATGAAGTTATGCCCACTCTGCTTCTGATGTCCTCATTTTGTAGTCTATCTTTCCTTGTGACCCTCACCGCATACATATTCCTTATCTTGATGCCATAATTCACAACAAAACAAATATTTATTATCTTAACTCTTTCCATGCCAATTGCAGCACACTGCGCCACAGCATATTCTGTTGAATTCTATTCGCTGTACACTGCGCCATTCGAGTTGTTTCCCCTTAAACAAGTCATTCTAGTTGTACTTCTACTATTTTACTTCTATTACTTTTTAACCTTGTTATTCTAATAGATTGTCCAGTTTTCTTCAAATTACTATCTAATAAGATATATATATTCGCCCGAGTGGTTACCGGGGTTCAAATTTGGGATGTAAAGAATAGAACCACTGTTACCTGCACGCATGTCGTAAGAGGAGACTCAGGAGATTTGGCTGAAATAGGATGCACGTATTCTAAACATGTAGAAGTCTATTGGTTTAGGGGCCTACCAAACTAATGTGCAACATATACACGTTCTTGGCAAAGATCAAAAGAGTGATTAAAATTGGTCGTAAAGAACGAACACAAAGAAGAAGATATATATAAATGTTTCTTTTTTATTAACTAGTAGTTACTATTTTTTTTTTTAATGCTGTTTTTGCCTGCCTTGAATTAACCAAGTACAACTAAGGAAATAATATTTATCGGAAAAGGTTAATGTCATAATTCACAATAAAACAAATATTCATTATCTTGATGTCATAATTCACTTCACACGTGGATAAGGCAAGACATGACTAGTTCATGGTATATATATATATCTATCTATCATCAGTGGTTATTGGACGTATAACGACAGAATGATGCTTTTAAAGATCAGAGCAAAGCCATTCGATATAGCAATTATCCAAACATACGCTCCAACATCAGACCATGCAGATGAAGAAATCGAAAAATATTATGAAGATTTACAACAAATTCTCAAACAAGTAAAGACAACTGACATACTAATTATAATGGGTGATATGAATTCAAAAATTGGCAAAGGCAAATACAAGAACATTGTAGGACAATACGGACTAGGAACAAGGAATGAACGAGGAGATAGGCTTATCCAGTTCTGTGAAGAAAATAACATGGTTATATGCAACACATTTTACCAACAAGAATCTAGGAGATTATACACATGGAAAAGCCCAGGAGATAGAAAAGGAACCAGATAGATTTCATCATGATTAGGAACAGATTTAAAAATAATGTAATGAACACCAAAACATATCCAGGAGCAGATATAAATTCTGATCATAATCCAGTGATGATCAAACTAAATATAAAACTAAAAAGATAGACCAACCAACAAGAAAAGAACCACATATAGATATATCAGCACTTAAACAATCAGAGATACAACAGAAATATTGTGTGAAGTAAAGAACAAATATGAATGCCTAATGACAGAGTGCTTAGAACAATACAGAAGAGAAAATCCTGAAGAAAAAGTAGCCAATAAATGGGATTGCTTAAAACAGAGTATACAAACTGCAAACAAAAACCTGCCTGTAAAAGAATCCGTGAAAAATCAAATGTGGATGACTGATGAAATCTTAGAAAAATGACAGAACGAAAGAAGCCAAGAACACCCCAAAGTATACAATTTTAGACAACGAAATACGCAACATGTGCAGAACCACAAAAGTAAACTGGTTAGAAACAAAATGCAAGGAAATAGAAGATATGGCAGAAAAACACAGGACTAGAGATATGCACAGAGAAATAAGACAAATGACAAGTAAGAAAAATACTGTAAAAAGTGGAGGATGTATCAAAAACAACAACAACCAACTTTTGTTTGATAAAACAGAAATATTGACAAGATGGACAGAATATGTAACGGCTCTATTTGATGATCAAAGAAGCAGTAAACACAGTATAAAGTGCAATGACAGCCCAAGAATATTAAAATCTGAAGTTGTAAGAGCAAACGAAACAATGAAACGAGGAAAGGCTGCAGGATTGGACAATATTACTGTGGAAATGTTAACCTCCTTAGAGGATTTTGGTATTTCAACCATTACAGATTTGTGCAATGATATATATAACAGGATATATACCAAGAGACTTGAAGACATCAGTATTCATACCACTACCAAAAAAAGCCCAAAGCACAGGAGTGCACAGACTATAGGACAATTAGCCTGATGAGCCACATAACAAAAATACTACTCAAGATCATACATGAAAGAATTAAAAACAAGATAGACATAGAAGTAGGAGAAGAACAGTTTGGCTTTAGAAAGAACAGAGGAACAAGAGAGGCAATACTTTGTATAAGACTACTCGTGACAAGTATATAAAAGTGCAAAAGTATCTACTTGTGTTTCATCGATTATAGCTAAAGCTTTTGACAGAGTCCAACATGAAAAGCTAATCATATGTCTACAAGAAATAGGCCTAGATGGGGATGATATCAGACTAATAAGTAACATATACTGGGAACAGACAGCAATAATAAAATATGAAAATAGCTACTCTCCATACATAGACATAAAGAGAGGAGTGAGACAAGGATGCATACTGTCACAAAGCCTATTTAACATCTACACAGAAAATCTTCAAACAACTAGAGGGAATGCCAGGACTCAAGATCAATGGAAAATAATAAATAACTTAAGATATGCAGATGACACAGTATTGGTAGCAGAAAATGAACAAGATCTACAAGAATTAGTGGACCAATTGGACAGAACTAGCAAGGAATATGGATTAGACATTAACATACAGAAAACAAAAACTATGGTAATCAACAAGGAAATGGAAAAACCTAAAATGAATATAAAAATACATGGAGAATTACTACATCAAGTAAAAGCTACTCCTATCTCGGTCAGATGATAACAGATGATGGCAGATGTATAACAGAAATTAAAAAGAGAATAGGAATGGCCAAGGATAATTTCAATAGTATGAGAAAGTTACTGACATCCAAACAAATCACAAACAGGCTAAAAATTAGAATGATCAAATGCTATATATATCCTATATTAATGTATGGCTCGGAAACATGGACAATGAACAAGCAGTTAGAAGACAGAATTGATGCATTTGAGATGTGGATATATAGAAGAATAAGCAGAGTTTCATGGACAGAAAAACAGACAAATAAACAAGTTTTAGGAAAACTAGGCATGAAGAAACAATTATTAAGAGAAATAAAATTCAGACAAGTAAAGTATTTTGGGCACATAAAAAGGCATGACACCATGATAAAACATTTACTAGAGGGAAAGTTGAGGGGAGAAGAGCAAGAGGAAGACCGAGAGATAAGTGGAAGGGGAAACTTTAAGAAATGGACAGGTTACAGTCTGGCAGTGTGCAACACCAAGGCGAAAGACAGAGGATGCTGGAGATTCATTGCAGCCAACCTTCGATGTGGAGACGGCACCTGATGATGATGATGATGATCTATATGTCATTTACCAAATAGAAGAAACACCAGTTTGATATCACTTTATATCAAGGATACTTATTTGTGATCGCTGCGCACAGTTTCTCATCAGGAAAGAAAATTGAGTGGGTAAGTAAAAAGTCATCCAGGAATGTATCTGAAATAAATAAAAATACTTCATACAAATCTAATAGTAGCATCCGTGTATAGCATAGATTCCCAAACTTTTTCAGCCCACCACCCACTTTGCACGACATAAACGTTGTAACATCTCCTCCCCATTATCACAGTTTGTCAATGCCCTTCCCCCATATATATATATACATGCTCTATTTTCACTTTGACATAGAATATTGATATGTATTTCTGTCATATATGGTCAATTTTCAAATGATTATATACATGAAATAGAAAATTGATGAAAAAATGAATCATGTAAGATGGGCATAAGATGAATTAAAATGCAGAATTAAAATTTTATTGATTATTCAACTGTAAAATCACACCCCCAAATCCTTCTAAACCTACTATCGCCCTTGGAAGGACTCAGCGCCCACTAGGGGGTGGTACCGCCCACTTTGGGAACCCATCGTCTATAGTCATATCTTCTATGTCATGTGTGTCACATTTGGCTTCCACAAGAAATGTGTATTGTTGTTGTCCTGTTAATTGTTTCCCTTGTCAAGCCATAATCTTTGAACTCTCTTTCCACAGTTTTTATCCATGTTTCCTTTGGATGTCCATGCATTTTTTGTCCATCCGCAGTCCATCAGAAAGTTGTCATAACCAATGTCCTTACTGGCATATGACATACATGACCAATCCACCTCCATCTTAGTCTTGTAATGATGGTCTCCAATGATGGATGGACAGTTTGTTTGCTCTAAAAACTCTTCATTTATTATGTCCCAAATATAGACATAAGCAACTGGAGTGCAGGGCAACGAATGTGCTGACTTTCTTACAAACAATACCCCGACTCAGTCTGGTAGAAGTGTGGACAGAGCCGATATCATCAATGCGGTAAATGCTCATTTATGTGATATGGGTGAATCTCAGACACTGGAACAAGAATTAGGAATTAAGTTTGGATATGGGAGACAGTGTTGTCTTCATGGTAGAGATAGAAGTTCTACTAATCAACTTCTCATGACTACAGTGAGTTTTGGGATGGCTGCTGCAGCAGCACAGTTCGAGCACGCTTGGAATGCATGACACCAATCTAATAACAGAGCATAGGCAACTGGTTATTGGTTATTGGTTACTAAACTGACATCATTGCACTCGGGCAGACCCATAGGTGCTCAGTCTCCCCAACAGATATCGAAGAGTATACATACTGATGGTTCCTGTGGCTCGCTGATTAAACACACCTCTCACTCTGCCTCTCAGGCATCCAGTTCGACTTGAACAACGGGTAACTCCAAACTGCCTAAATCGCTTGATCGATTCAACATCGATTTTAGTGTTCTCATCCAACAGACAGTCGCAAAGAGACCGAAGAATATCCCCTTATCCATCTTCATCTCCCCAACAATCGATGCTGTTGATGCAAGTCTGTCCACTCTCTCATTACCGTAAACACCTGCATGCCCAGGACAGTATATCCACGTAAGCCGCTGGAGGTTAGAAACTTTTATAGATGACATCCACTCATACCGAAACCTGCCCTTCCGGATCTTGTGAAGCATCGACTGAGAGTCAGATACAACAACTGCCCCAGTAAATGAAGTGCCAGAGATCCAATGGAGGGCAGTAACGCCTCAACCTACATCCTCATACTAGAAGTAGTTGTCCTGTATGCCCCACTTCGCTCTGCAACAACCCTACCATGCGCATAAGCAAGAAACCCCAGCCGACATAGGCAACTGGAGAGATGATAAACTGTGAAGGATTGACAGACTGTGATTAGTGATTAATAAGTATCATCATCACAGCCCTTCAGACAGGTCCATAGGTGATCCGGTCTTCTACTACCTCATCAGTATAACATGACGGAGAACACTTATTTCATGTTGATTAACCAAATGTCTTGTACACTTCACAAAGTATTTATACCTGACATCTTTCAGTTTCACTCCAATCTATTTAACTCTGGTCAGTGATACAGAATCACACATATGCTCTATCTTTCTTTTGTCCTGCTCTGCTTTCTGTTGTTAGGTGTTGCAAGTTAACTGATTATCGGTTTCCGAGATTATGTGTGCTCAGTCACTTGATATGCTGTGATATTGTGAGCTTCAAGATGTCTGTAGGGTCATAAATACATCTTTTTCTTGGTCTGCTATGTTTTTTTTGTTTTGTTTTTTCCGATCCAGAAGCACTTGAGCTTTTCAGCTCTTCGACTCAGTGCCATGGACATCGTAACCTTTCGGTTCGGTGCCACGAACACCGCACATCTGGGGACTCTGTGGCTTTTTCTGCCATCCCGCTGAATTGAACCCGCACACACAGAGGGATAGTCACCCGTAGTCCAACGCGATACGTACATGCTGGGCAGAAGGACGTCTGCTATGTTTAAAATCATTTAATTGACAAGATTTCCACATGACATTAATGATGTCTGCACTATCAATTGCCTGTTCTCCCTTGACCACAGCTGAATCCTACAGGTGATCTGCTCACCTATGAGAGAGAGAAATTCTGAAGGACTGTTAGGGTGGCAAAGTTTTGCTCAGGACCAGCTATTCGATAATGATGACGTGCACCATTAACTAACTAAAGTTAGATTCACAAACACACAAACAGCTGTGAAGGACTGATAGACTGACCTAATGTTGGATGCTCCTTTTTCTTCTCCATCCTTGTCTCAAGCAAATATTCCAACATTTTTTCTGCTGTACCAGCCATAACTGAATACCTGAAGTAAAAGAGAGTTTCATATTTTACTTGACAAGAAAATATTAACAGTGCAGTAAGTACACTAGCCATTCTAGATCTTCCGATGTCTGAGTGGTTACCGGGGTCAAATTTGGGGTGTAAAGAATAGAACCACTGTTACCTGCCACGCATGTCGTAAGAGGCGACTAAGGAGGTTTGGCTGAAATCGGATGCATGTGTCCGAACCTGCTGCCTAGCAGGTCGGCTGGGGACAGTCAAAGGCTGACGGAGAGCGAACCCAGAAAACGCTGGTTGAAATCAGACACATCGCCGAAGGACAAGCACCAGAGCTCCAAATGGTACTGAAGATGTGACGTAAAAATACGTTCTTGGCAAAGGCTGTGGCCTGATGTGTTCTGTTGCAATGTGGGCAAAGGAATATTTGCACTTGTGGGAAGTTTTACTGCTTTTCTAGTGTTTAGTTCTTAGATGGAAACATAGTGACAAAATGGGAGTATCTATAGTAACCAATGTTGTAGTCAGGGGGAGGGGGTTATTTCAACATAAGGCCAGTTTTTATGAGATGTAGATTTCTACCATGTTGGTTTCTTTATTGGTCAGGATGGCCGTTTCTAGGAGTATGTCTTCTCAGTTTTGTTGTTGCATGCCAATGTTGATTTGTGACAGTTTCTTCATGCCTCTATGATTACGACTAGGAGTTGCCAGGTTTGTTTACTTCGTGGCTGGTTCTTCAGACAGTTAATCTTCTTTGTTGTCTCAGTGTCCATTAGTAGTTTACGTTGTCCATGGTCTATTAAAGCTTCCACAATATTTGGAGTCCATTAGTTCAGGTGGTCCTTGGTCAGTCAGGACTTCTACAATATTCATAGTTCGTTAGTCCATGTTGTTTACCGTTATGTGGTTCCTTTCTTCATTATATGGGTTTCCACATTCTTACACATATGACATTCTAATTATAATATGACGAACGACACAGAACTGTTACAACATAGTGAATGACTATCGTTTAGTTCCATTGATCCAATCTTTATTGATGTAATTTGGGCACAGACATAAAACACGTCTTATCAGTAGTGGTGCCTATGTTGTCTCTCTATGTTTACTCACTGTTGCTATTCATCACTACACAACACTACGCAATTGGTTTTACTACGTCAATGTCTCGTTTGGTGTTACCATTTTGCCTAGAGAGTGTCATTGGCTTGCAAACACTAAGTCTCTACTAATAAAATGTCTACAAACTACAAACTACTTGTCTGGTCCCCTGGCTGCCACCTGGGGCTGGGACTGACTACATGCCTTCTACACCAACAAAAGAAACCACCAGAAAACTACAGACCTTCATAAATGGATGTTTACTTAGAATAGCATCTTCATACCCACTCTATGTTACCAATGCCAAACATGGATAATGAATAAGAAACATACACAGAAAATAGCAACATGTGAAATGAGATATCTTCGCAAAGTCACCAACAACACAAGAATCGACAGAGTAACGAATACCAGCATCAGAGAAAAGGTTGGAACAAGACCGTGCTTGAATTATATAGCAAAACAGAGAATGAAGTGGTTTGGACACTTAGTAAGAATGCGAACAGACCAAACTGCCTATGAAGCTTTCACAACAGAATATCAGAAGGAAGGTGAGAGGAACACGAGGAAAAGGTGGATAGATAACGTAGTTGAATTCTGCCAGGGGACTAAGAAAACCATCACACAAGTCACCAGAGAAGCGCAAGACAAATACATAAAACCACGACACTGGGTTAACAACCCGGTAACAGTGTGCTGACAAAAGAAGAAGACTTAGAATAGAGGAACTGAGATAATATGATAAGTTTACGAATGAGGAACTTAGAGAAAGAACTAAGCAGATACTAGTGAAGAAAAAGCTAAGGAAGAAACGCTGGTGATGGATGGGACATACATTGAGAAGACCGACCAAAAGCATTGCAAGACAGACACTGTTTTGGAACCCGCAGGGAAAGAGGAGTAGGGAAAGGCCTAGACAGACCTGGATAAGAGAGCTGAGGCTGATACTAAAAGGAAAGGTAAAACATGGAAAGAATTGGAAGGGATGGCAGGAGAAAGGAAGAGCTAGATGAAGTTTGTTGAAGACCTGTGCTCCGTTGGGAGTTGAAAGGTAAGAAGATCTCTAGTAACATAATAAGTCACAAAATTGTTACTTATAACATATTTGTTTTCCAGATAAAATTCTCATTCATCTATATAAATACACTATCAATAACATGCTGGCTTAAACCCTTCAGCATGAAGAGCTGATGTACCGGTTCCTTGTATTTTTTAAGATGATATAAAGACATTATACTTTACGCATTGACATATAAATGCCTCCAACGGTAATAAAAATATTCAGAAGTGAAAGGCTTAACACATACTTGTACTCAGAATGAAAAGAACCATTCAAGTCCACAGCAACTGGAATCTTTTCCAATACTAGGACATCCTGACCATGCTCCTTAAGTCTGACAGTATAAGCCTCAACATCCTGAAGATAAAATAGCAAAGAAGATGATAAATTATAAGTATTAAGTAGGAAACGTAAAAATAGCCTCAACATCCTGAAGATAAAATCGCAATGAAGATGATAAAATATAAGTATTAAGTAGGAAACGTAAAGATAGCCTCAACATCATGAAGATAAAATAGCAAAGAAGATGATAAATTATAAGTATTAAGTAGGAAACGTAAAGATAGCCTCAACATCATGAAGATAAAATCGCAATGAAGATGGTAAAATATAAGTATTAAGTAGGAAACGTAAAGATGGCCTCAACATCCTGAAGATAAAATAGCAATGAAGATGGTAAATTATAAGTATTAAGTAGGAAACGTAAAGATAGCCTCAACATCATGAAGATAAAATAGCAATGAAGATGGTAAAATATAAGTATTAAGTAGGAAACGTAAAGATGAAGAATTATAAAGTAATGAAATCAACAACTATTTTTTAAATCTTTAACTCTTTCCACGCTTTAAGCCGCACACTGCGCCACGCGGAAATCCGTTACGCTTTAAGCCGCACACTGCGCCATAGAGTTGCTTCCTTATAAGAGTCTTACTAGTTTACTTCTACTGTTTTACTTATACTACTTTTCAACCTTGCTATTCTATTGGGTTGTCCAGTTTTCTTTAATTTAGTATATAATAAGATATATATGTTTATTTATTGATGAGTAGTTGGGATCGTAATTTTTTTAATTTTTTTTTATTTCCTTGAATTAACTGCTTAAAAATTGAGAAAATAAATGGTCGTGGAAAGAGTTAAAAATGTATTAGTCATCATCATCAGGTGCCGTGCTGGTTGGCGTGTAGGATATTATGGATCGCCATAAATCTCTGTCTTTAATGTTTGCTATCATCGCAGATGTTGACGCTCTACCGTGCCATGAAGTAGTAGTAATAGTAAAGGTTTAGTAGTAGTGTGCCTAAAATGCTTATTCTTCTCCGCTGCTTGTGGAATATAGAGTATCAACAGTTGTTCTCCGCTTTCTGCGGTCTCTGGTTGTTTTCTTAATGGCTTCCAGGATAATCTGGTATCTTTTAGTTCTTCAAGAAGATCTGTCCCCAGATCTGTTTAGGGCTTCCCCATTTCCGTTTCCATCACAGGTTTCACCCAAGTGCATGTCTAGTGACACTCGACTGGATCTTCTGCAAGGTATGCTCAACCCACCACCATTTCCTCCTCCTGAACTGAGTAATCATGGGATCCTGCCTTGTTCTTATCCTATAGGTCTGTGTTTGCTACTCTGTCGTATCATCTTAGTCTGAGAATTAGCTGAAAACATTTATTGATAAAGTGTCTGAAATAGTTAGCTAGAAATTTGTATTAACTCTTTGTGGACCAAATGCCACACTACATGGCTTTGGGTTGGATGCCTTTTTACCAGGAGCCACACTAAAGGGCATGTTTTATTCTAAAAACAAATGGCTTGTAATAACATAGCTTTTGTCCTGGTTCACTAAGGGTTAAAGGCTGATTTCTGTGATTTCACAAAAATATGATTCAATGTCAGGGTTTTCTACATAAAACAAACAAAGAGGAATAAGATAAAACTATTATTACCCTGAGAATTCTGTTAAAGTCTTCTTTATCCACTCGTAAAAAGTGGCAATTGTCTTCTGCAAGAGCAATTGTTGCTGCTCTGCAAACAATTTAGCAAGATGTTAAGAAAGTATGTTCATATAAATTATTAAGAATCTCAAGAACAGCATAAACAAAGTTATAATGTGTAGGCTAAATTCCCAAGAACCGCTGTAGCGTAGTTGTTAGTGAACTCGCTTCGCAAGGCTGGTGGTCTGGGTTCAGCTCCGCAATGCGCGTGGAATTTTCCCGACCACAACGGCTCTCAGGTCGACCCAGCCTCAACTGAGTACCAGACATGCTCTGGGAAAGTAAAGGCGGCAGGCGTGATGCTGACCACATCACCCATTGTGTGCCGACGGTCAATGAAAAATACAGGCCTAACACTATATTGACCTATATACCACGAGGTATGAGAGGGTTCCTTTTTTTTTTTTAAATTCCCAAGGACAAATTAAGGTATAATATGACTAAACACACTATGCCTGAATTCTCTACCAATGACACTGCGAAAGCAAATACTACAGTGCTATATTGATCCAATACTTCTGTATGGCAGTGAATCATGGACAATGAACAAAACAATCAATATGATCATTGTAAGCCACAGAGATGTGGGGTGTGGTTTTACAGAAGAATGCTGAAAGAAGAATTCCATGGACAGTGAAGAAAACAAATGAGTGGGGTTTTAAATCAGTCCTGCACACAAAGAAACCTTATCAAAGAATAAGAATCTGGCAATCAACGTTCTTCGTGCATATAATGCGAAGATAAGGTTTAGAACACGTGGACAACAGGTAAAATTCAGGGAAGGAGAGATCGTAGAAGAAAAGGAGAGAATATGTTGGATAGTCTGAAATCATGGTTCGACAAAAGGTCGACATCAGAACTGATTACATGCACCAAGCAGAGAGAGTTGTGGAGAGACATGATCCCTACGCTGGCAGGTATAGCACTTGATTGATAAATATGACTTACTTGACTTGACTCATTACACTCCGTTCCTTGTAGAGTATAAGGCTTGAACAGTTGTTCTCGCTAGTATCTGGCTGCTTTCTTTATAGCTTCGCAGTATAGTCCAGCATCTGTTTCTCAAGAAGAATTCATCTCCAGGTCTGTTTAGGAAATCCCATTTCTATTTTCTTTGCGAGTTTCACTAAAGTGCTTGTCTAGTGACACATGACAGTGTCTTCCACAAAGTTTCCAGTAACATCAGGAGTACTGTCAGGATGTGTTTTATCACCTCTGCACTTAATTATATACATGGACAGTAGCGAAACACGTACAAACAAAGTGTCCTTTCTTGTTCTTTTGTCAGTGTCCATGTTTATCACTGGTATAATGGCTAACTCCAAACTACCTAAATCGCTATTTACCAAGTTTTACTGCAGTCTTCCCCCTATTTCGATACATGGACAGTATCACCAAATTAGACGAAACATCACTGGAAGTAGACCAACAAAATGAACTGCTCTTTGTTGATGACCAGTGTCTATTCCATAATAATAGTGAACAGCTTCAAGAACACATAAACTTACTCAACAATAGCCTTCACATACAACATGAAGATCAACATTCAAAAAGACAGAAGTCATGACCATAACAGAGAATATAAAGATATCAACATACAAATAAATGACCAAATGCTAAAGCAGGTGAAAAAATTCAAATACCTTGGATGTCTCTTCACATCTGATAGTAGATTGTACAGAGAGATCGAAACTAGAATCTAGCAAGCCAACAACATTACATACCAACTTACCCCAATCTTGAAACACCCAGCAATTCCAGTAGAGACTAAAATTAAGACAGATTATAAATGCAATCTTCGGATGCCTAAGGGGCAGAGTGAGAGGTGTGTTTAATCAGTGAGCCACGGAAACCATCAGTATGCATACTCTCCGATATCTGTTGGGGAGACTGAGCACCTATGGGTCTATGGGTCAGTTTAGTAACCAATAACCAATAAGCACATACAAGAACCCATTGCAATTAAAAATTGATGAGTAGGCTGGGAAGTTGTCTTTTATTCTTTCTTTTCTCCTTCTCTGCTTTTTTGCTGTTAGGCGTTGCAGGTCTGTGATATTGTGGAGTTTTAAGATGTCTGTAACTCCACAAATCCATCTTTTTCTTGGTCTGTCCCTTCCTCTTGATGATTCCATTTTCTTCTTGTACGCTCTAGCAATTGGTGTAGTCAGGTTCATTCTCACCAAGTGGTCAAACTATTTGAGCCTCTGTTTTTCATTTTTAATAGCAGGTGTTGTTCCAACTGTTCTTCTAATTTCCTCATTTCTTATATGGTCTTTTCTTGTTTTATTTACTGCTTTCCTCAAGCATCTCATTTCTCAGGTGGTAATTTTCCTTTCTTGTTCTTTTGTCAGTGTCCATGTTTATCACTGGTATAATGGCTAACTCCAAACTACCTAAATCGCTGGATCGATTCAACATCTATTTTAGTGTTATCATCCAACAGACAGTCATGAAGAGACCGAAGAATATCTCCCTTATCCATCTCTATGCTTAACTTGAACATGGGACAAACGTTTTATCGTCTGCCTCCAATAGGACTGGGAACTCAACCTCAACTACACTGAGATCAGGGATCACAGGAAAAATAACCCATTAGCTACACTAAGGAACAAACTGAATACCTTTGAAGCAAGGGGTGAGCACCTTGTCTTAAAATCACAGAGACACCCCATGAAGTGGATATTGCAGTAAACTGTTCTGTAAATGCAACACAATATAACAGCCGTCGGTAAACAAAGAAAAGAAGAAGTATTTCTCCTTTCCTCATTTATATTATCCCTGTTTTCATTACCTTCCCACAGTACCTGGTAGTAGTCAGTTGAAAGGTAAGATATGTAACTCACCTGGTAGCAGTCAGTTGAAAGGTCAGATATTTAACTCACCTGGTGGTAGTCTCCGATATGTAACTCACCTGGTAGTAGTCAGTTTAAAGGTAAGATATTTAACTCACCTGGTAGCAGTCAGTTGAAAGGTCAGATATTTAACTCACCTGGTGGTAGTCTCCGATATGTAACTCACCTGGTAGCAGTCAGTTGAAAGGTCAGATATTTAACTCACCTGGTGGTAGTCTCCGATATGTAACTCACCTGGTAGCAGTCAGTTGAAAGGTTTGGGAACTCAACCTCAACTACACTGAGATCAGGGATCACAGGAAAAATAACCCATTAGCTACACTAAGGAACAAACTGAATACCTTTGAAGCAAGGGGTGAGCACCTTGTCTTAAAATCACAGAGACACCCCATGAAGTGGATATTGCAGTAAACTGTTCTGTAAATGCAACACAATATAACAGCCGTCGGTAAACAAAGAAAAGAAGAAGTATTTCTCCTTTCCTCATTTATATTATCCCTGTTTTCATTACCTTCCCACAGTACCTGGTAGTAGTCAGTTGAAAGGTAAGATATGTAACTCACCTGGTAGCAGTCAGTTGAAAGGTCAGATATTTAACTCACCTGGTGGTAGTCTCCGATATGTAACTCACCTGGTAGTAGTCAGTTTAAAGGTAAGATATTTAACTCACCTGGTAGCAGTCAGTTGAAAGGTCAGATATTTAACTCACCTGGTGGTAGTCTCCGATATGTAACTCACCTGGTAGCAGTCAGTTGAAAGGTCAGATATTTAACTCACCTGGTGGTAGTCTCCGATATGTAACTCACCTGGTAGCAGTCAGTTGAAAGGTCAGATATTTAACTCACCTGGTGGTAGTCTCCGATATGTAACTCACCTGGTAGTAGTCAGTTTAAAGTTCAGATATGTAACTCACCTGGTAGTAGTCAGTTGAAAGGTCAGATATTTAACTCACCTGGTAGCAGTCAGTTGAAAGGTCAGATATTTAACTCACCTGGTAGCAGTCAGTTGAAAAGTCAGATATGTAACTCACCTGGGAGCATCATTCATCAGTGCCAGTTTTCCGAAATCGTCAGCTTCTCCAAGTACACATACCACACCCTTAGATATAAACAAGATACCACATAAACTGAACTGATTTATTGCAAGTAATAACACAGTGATTTATTGATTTTTTGATTGATTGGTCAACATGGGCAGGACTAGGAACTTGATCTCTGCCTATATTTAGATCAAGGATCACTGGTAATATAGTCTGATTGCAGTATATGTAAACAAATCACGTAATATTGAGCATGATAGATTAAAAAATATACTAGTCAGTCTAACTTCATGGTAGAGAAATATGTTAACAATGGAATTGATAGTCAGACAGCCTGTGTGTTGCTGGCGCCCGCAAGGGAAGCAAAGAATAGTACCACAGCAATCGACAATGCATGTTGTTAGAGGTGACTGATGAAGGCCCTAGGGATGCTACCCTAGTAAATAAAAATCAGCGCAGAAATCGGATGTGCTGGCCTACTTGTAGGCGTATAACTGCACAATCACTCTTAGGCTAAGATCACATACAAATCACACAGAGTGGTTAGCAAGTGGTTGATATGGAGCATTCGAAGAAGAAGATAGTCAGACGTCAGGACCCCCGTTTATGTCAACTATAAATTGAGGAATATCACAAATTACAAACTATCGTCTACAATTACAAACTATCATCTACAAAATACAAACTATCATCTACAAATTACAAACTATCGTCTATAAATACAGAAAGGTGTCAACAATAAATGAGAGGAATATATTTTTTTGTGAAAAGGCAAAAAATGTGTACCTTTCCATAGATTGAGACATTGACAGATCCTTTGAGAATAATGTACCATGACCTGCCTTCATCGCCTTGTTTGAATACTGCAAATACAAAGTTATCAAAAAATGTTGATGAACAATAAGTGCTGATGGTTCCTGTAGAAGACTAGCTACAGTCTAGCGCACACTTCTTCTACACGGTTCTTCGGCCTGTGAGGCAGGTTGAACAGCACGGATGGAACAAAACGTCAAAATAGAAAGGCAGTAAAACTCCCCACAAGTGCAAGTATATCTTGCCCACACTGTACAAGAACATTTCAAGCCTGCATCGGGCTCACTAGTCATCTACACACACAGACAAATATAACGCAACTACATTCCCTTGGATGAAAATTGTGTGTCATCATCACCCGTGATGGACGAGCGCATGTGTCTCATCCATACATTTAGGGTGTCTATTGACTCGTGTCACTTTGATTCTAAGTTCCTCCTTTCTCAAGAATGTATCTTCGTCAATGGCTGAATCATGGAACTTAAAACATAGTTCATAGTTCATAAGTACGGTTCCAACTTCACTGCAATGGGTCACCCCATAATTGCTCCGTTCCTGTGCCAATGAATATTACACGAAATGCTAACACCTGTGAAAAGTTTCCTGTGTGAACTAATTCCAGAATGAAACAGCAGCGTAACGCCACAAAAAGCAACCTGCACCGCATAATATGCATATGGCCGTCGCGAATGTAGCAACACAAAACTGTTCATCACTTGAATAGCAATTCTTGTCGAAGGGACATCAATCACGGCAAAATCCAGCTTTCTGCACTCGTAATATAACTGCATACGGCAGATTGAGCTTGTTCGTCATAACCGCTGTCCGCCATTTTCTGAATACACACAACAAACGAACGGTTGACACAGCAAAAGCATTCCATGTAACAGTCACAGCTCACAGCGTTGCTCAAGCACTAACTCAGTAGCTCGGCAAACGAAACCGGAAAATACCCGACCAAACATGGCGGGAATGCGCTAGCAAAGTCGTGTTCAGAATCAAACAGTTCTGACTCTGAACGGCCCTCCCGCATTCCGCCATTGTTGACCAGATTTGGAACTTAAAACAATTAACCCAATAAAATTGAATGATTCACAATAGTATTTTCAAAGTCAAAATACTAGAAATGTTATTGCTATGAACTGCAGCATGTCCAAAGTAACAGTAAATTCATAAGCAGTACAGCAAAGAAAACAATCACACAAGCCACCAGAACAGCACAAGACAAAACAGAAAACCACGACACTGGGCAACAACCCAGTAGCAGTGTGACGACAAAAGAAGAAGCAGTACTGGTGGGTTGATGCAAGTTTCTGGTATAATTCGGAAAACCATTGGATAATATATAAATATTTTACATACATTGCAATAAATATATATGGCTTTTTCATCTTTCCAAATGGTCAGTTGGCTATCACTCTGAGTTTTTGCTTTTCTCTCTTGTCTTTCAGCTCATACTGAAGTCTCTTCTCAAAAGACTCTGCGCCCTTGCGCAATATCGCTTTCAACACAACTCTGTCATCAGCTAGTTTTTCCCATGTGCTGGGGGCCTAGAGAAAAGTTCTTCATTGAGGCTTTGCAGACATCTTTATATCTGAACAGTGGTCTGCCCTGGTACCTCTTCCCCTCTGAAAGTTCAAAGAGGTATGCAACAAGTTTCCATTCTTCTCACATGCCCCAACCATCTTAGTTGTCTACCGCTGAGCGTGTCCATGATGGAAGGTAGGTTTGCATGTTGCAGTACTTCAGAGTTGGTTATCTTATCGTACCACCTTATGTTCATAATCTTGCGGAGACATTGAAGGTGAAAGATGTTAAGTCTTCTCTCATGCCTTGAGTAGGCTGTCCATGTTTCTGAGCCATATAGTAAAGAACTAATCACACAGGCTCGATATATTTGAATCTTCGTCTGCAATCTTAGTTTTGTGTTGTCCCAAACACGCTTTGATAGTTTGCCGAATATAGTAGCTGCACTCCCTATTCTAGCGTTGATTTCTTCACCAAGAGAAAGGCTGACAGTGACCATGGACCCAAGATAGCAAAATTTTGGAACTGGTGTTAGATGGTTACCATTTAAAGTGATATTTGTTGTGTTACCTCCTTGACATAAAACAACCATTTTGGTGACACTTATAGTCAGAGAAAATAGGTCGCATGCCTTGGCCAAATTATTGATTAGGTGTTGCAGTGTAGCCTCACTGTGGGTGACTAAGGCAGCATCGTCAATGAAAAGGAGTTCCTTGAGAAAAATTTTAGTTGTTTTTGTCTTGGCTCTTAAGCGAGCCAGCTTAAAGAATGAACCATCAGATCTAGTGCGGATGAAAACATCACCATCAGCATCTCCGAAGTCATGGTACAAAAGGACTGCGAAGAAGATGGCAAAGAGAGTGGGGACAAAGACACAGCCCTGCTTGATAAATAACATATGAATATATTATATGTGTTCATAATATATTGTGAACGTGTGTTCAAGATAAAAGTAGCCCCATTGACAAATCAAAAGTTGCCAGTTACGTATTGATTGTGTCTATTTACTATTTAAACCGGTTCTGACTAGCTCGTCCTCCGTCACATTTGTTCATCGCCCCGTCCCCCGCCCTACAATTACACACCATCACGCAACCTTGACCTATACTACACCATAATTGAACCTTCTCATTTTCATAAATATATGCCAGATTAGCTCCATTGATAGGCTACTTTTATCTTGAACTTCTTTTTCCCATTTACTTCTTTATAGAAGTGTTAGGGGGGAAACATAGTGATCTTGTGTGCTTGTTTTAAGGCACTTTGTAAGCTGATATTCATTTTTGTACGGCTGTTCTTGATGTTGTCGCTCCATCTTTTGCGTGCTATTCCTCTTGCTTTGTACTCATTATACTTTTTCTGTGTGGCTTTCTGTGTGGCTCTCTGTGGTAAGCGATATCAGGGAATTCTTGTCAGGTGTCCAAACCATTTAAACTGTTGTTTTTTTATCTTGAACACCCTGTATCTTCTTCTTCTTCTTTGCGTTCATTCTTTACAACCAATTTTAATCACTCTTTTTGATATGTCTGATCTTTGCCAAGAACGTGTATACATTGCACATTGGTTTGGTAGGCCCCTAAACGCATAGACTTCTACACATTTAGGACACATGCATCCGATTTCAGCCAAACCTCCTTAGTCGGCTCTTACAACATGCATGGCAGGTAACAGTGGTTGTATTCTTTACACCCCAAATTTGGGCCCGGCAACCACTTGGGCGAACACCCTGTATAAATTACAATAAACAAACTACATACAAATCTAACAAATGAACAACACAGATCTTCCTATAAGATGTAGATCATGAGATTACTTACAAACTGTCCCAGACTTGGAATGTGATTCAAACATGATGACTCCAGCAAGTTCTCTCTTCACAGTGTAAGATAAATGCTGTAGAGGTTTTATTTGAAGCAGCTCTTCGTATATGATCTCTATCTCATCCTGGGTTCTTTCTTCAGACCTGCACAAAATTAAACAGATGGAAAATGGAAATGAATGTTGTCAGCGTCCAGGTTTGGCATTATGTTACCAGTGCCAAACCTGGACGCTGACAACAACGATAGAAGAAAACTAGTCACAACAGAGATGAAGTGTCTACGCAGAATGCTGGGTGTAACAAGAAGAGACCGTTGAGAAATGAAGACATCAGGAAAAAAGTGGGTACAACATCAGTACTAGACTTCATCAAGAAACAACAAATTAAATGGTTCGGTCACGTAAGCAGATTACCATCAGACAGTGCACCCAAAGAGCAATGCTGCTCCGATACAATGGGTACAAAGCAAAAGGCCGGCCACGCAAAAGATGGACCTCAGAGATAACAGAGCGACGAAAGAGACTATCTACGAAGCGCATACTAGGGCCCGTTTAGAAATCTCTTCCTGACCTGACGCTGTGAGGCATACAGGATTCGAGAAAGAAGAAGAAGAAGAAAATGAATGAACTAGCTGAAATGTTGTAAAGGGTAATTTAGTCTGAATGTTATTGGTTGTTGGTTACTGAAATGATGAGGATAGACCCATAGGTGCTCAGTCTTCCATAATAGATATTTAAGAGCAGATGTTTCAAACAGAGGAGTTTCAGGGTTGTGAATCCCACTCGCTGATCAGATTGAGATGGGTGTCCATATTGGTGCAGCCCGAAAAGAACGACATACTAAATATGCAAGGAGATTGATTAATCAACATTGAACTGGCGTGTTGGGCCGCTGGACGCTGCTGGATTTGCTGAGGCAGAGATTGGAGCATCTATGGACATGTCCGGAGTGCTATGATGATAGTCCTCATATAACTAATAACTGATATTTAAGAGCATGCATAGTGATAGTTTCTCAGAAGAATGTTGAAAGTTTTATGGACAGCTAGAAATACCAATGAGGAGATCTTGTCGGAGACAGATTCATGTCGGAAGTCTTTCAAGTATTGCTCTCATTGCTCACATGCTACTTTAAAGACACACTTACGGTTTTCTAAGTATTATTCTCATGATAGCATCAGAGCTGTTTTGAGTTAACATTGTCAGGACATCATACAGGTCATCTTCTGCTCTCTCCAGGTCAGCATCACTAGGGAACGACCATGAACCCTTATCATCTTCAAGGAAACGATAGAACAAATGTTTGTCCAGAAATGGATGCTCTCTGCAAACTGCAACAAAATAAAGGGCAACAATCAACAAAGTAAAGGGCAACAATAAACAAAATAAAGGGCAACAATCAACAAAGTAAAGGGCAACAATCAACAAAATAAAGGGCAACAATCAACAAATTAAAGGGCAACAATCAACAAATTTTATATTGTCGTCACATCAACTCTGTTAACCCTAGAACCTGTAATCCGATATTCCATATTGACTTAAACATCACATATCCTAACGTCAAATTTCGATCTGGAGATTCATAGTTATTTGTCAGATTGAATTTGTACAAATGTGATGTCAAACACAACACGTATTCTAAATGGTTTAGCAAGATGGTGACACCTGTGTGATATTTGGGGCTGAAAAGGTAATTATTATGATTTCTGGTGAAAACGTCAAAAACTTTGGAAATGGTCACTCTATAAGATAACGAAGAGCAAGCTGTTGAATTTGTTTTGAATGATTCCGAAGATGAATTAGACTTAGACATATCACTATGATATGTGCTGTTTTTGCTCAGGAGCTCAGGGGAAGGAGTTTTTAGGTCACATGTGGCCAGGTTCAAGAGTTATTCACTCTTTGTGATCCATATGTGGTTTGGGACTTGGAGCGTGAGTTATTTGTGTCAGGCGCATACAGACCCATAGGTCAGTATATCCAGTTTTATTTGGATTTGTCTACTTAATCCCCTGACATTAAACAAACCTGACATAGCGCAGTCTATTCCCCTATGCAAGCCAGAGCCACATTAACCTTGGACATTGCAGTCAAAGTTTTCCTGTCTACACCACTGGGAGGTGGGGTGAGCTTATGTTTTCTGCGGGTCATCACCAGACCACTAATTTTCACTTTTCCTAAAAGAGACTAGTTAACCCTAACTTTGCTGGATACAGAGCCAGATACAGAACACAACATGCAGATCCAACAAATTCGAACTGTGCATGAATTTTGAGACATACATATTATCATCAAATAGTTTGTCCTGAGCAGAACTTTACCACCTCTAACAGTCCTGAACTTTGCCACCTCTAACAGTCCAGAACTTTACCACCCCTAACAGTCCAGAACTTTACCACCCCTAACAGTCCAGAACTTTGCCACCCCTAACAGTCCAGAACTTTGCCACTCCTAACAGTCCAGAACTTTACCACCTCTAACAGTCCAGAACTTTGCCACCTCTAACAGTCCAGAACTTTACCACCCCTAACAGTCCAGAACTTTGCCACCCCTAACAGTCCTGAACTTTGCCACCCCTAACAGTCCTGAACTTTGCCACCCCTAACAGTCCTGAACTTTGCCACCTCTAACAGTCCTGAACTTTGCCACCCCTAACAGTCCTGAACTTTACCACCCCTAACAGTCCTGAACTTTGCCACTCCTAACAGTCCTGAACTTTGCCACCCCTAACAGTCCTGAACTTTGCCACCTCTAACAGTCCTGAACTTTACCACCCCTAACAGTCCTGAACTTGCCACCCTAACAGTCCTGAACTTTGCCACCCTAACAGTCCTGAACTTTGCCACCCTAACAGTCCTGAACTTTGCCACCCCTAACAGTCCTGAACTTTGCCACCCCTAACAGTCTATTGGAATTTCTCTCTCATAGGTCAGTTGATCCACCTCTGCAGCCGTCATGCCCAAATCATCAGTTACATCCTGAATCCATCTTCTATGTGGTCTTCCTTTTCTCCTCTTTGTCACGACTCCTCCTTCCATGATGGTCTTCTTCGACCCTTTGTGTCTCTTTATATGTCCAAAATAATAATAATAATAATAATTCCTCTTGTACCGTTATAAGTTACATAGGGCCTGCAAGTAATTTCTCCATACTGCTCTATCCTGGGCAACTCGCTTAATCTCCTCCATGGAACTGAGACCGATATTTCCTGTCTCTCTCAGCAAAGTTCGCATCAGGGTCTCCTTAGGTCGACCTCTCTTTCTTGAACCCTTTGCATCCCACTTCAATGCCTGCTTTGATATTCGTTGATCATTTCTCCTCAAGGTGTGCCCAACATATCTCCATCTTCTCTTTCTTATAACAGTTGTCACTAGTATGTCCAAAATACTTCAAATTAATTATTATTATTTGTAGCATCAGCCAGTTTTCTTTGATTTTGAGTTCTTTCTGGATAGATCTAATTGTTCTCTTCTCTGTCCATGATATACGGAGGACTCTTCTGTAATACTTATATTCAAAAGCATATATCAGTTGATGGCTGCAGAGGTGGGACACCTGGCCTATGAGAGAGAGAAATTCCAGAGGACTGTTGGGGTGGCAACATTTTGCTCAGGACATGCTATTTAATGATGATAATGAGATTGTTACATCTATTTGGTAATAATGAGATTGTTACATCTATTTGGTAATAATGAGATTGTTACATCTATTTGGTAATAATGAGATTGTTACATCTATTTGGTAATAATGAGATTGTTACATCTATTTGGTAATAATGAGATTGTTACATCTATTTGGTAATAATGAGATTGTTACATCTATTTGGTAATAATGAGATTGTTACATCTATTTGGTAATAATGAGATTGTTACATCTATTTGGTAATTAAAAATGCATTTAAAAAGAAATCGAATGTGTGGTGTCAGGACATGCAAGGGAAGCAAAGAATAGTACCACTGTGACCTACAAGGCATGTCGTAAGAGGTGACCAATGTAGGATCTAGGGAATCTACCCTAGTAAATAAAAAGCATCGTAGAAATCGGATGTACTGGCCTACTTGTAGGCGTATAACTGGCACAACGTACAATCACTCTTAGGTTCAGATCACATACAAATCACACAAAGGGTTAACAAGTGGTCGATATGGAGCGTTCGAAGAAGAAGAAGACGAAAAGAAATGATGATGGATAAGTAGATTAAGTTAGTACCATGAAGAAGAACACCATCTTCCAACAGGGCCTGACACATTCCAACAGCATGTTCTCTGCTATCAACTTGAGAAAACACCTCTAAAATCCAGTCAACCTGAAAACAGACCAAATTTCTAACTGAGAAAATGAAAAACTACTGTCATTAGTAAATATAAAACAAAATTTGGCAGTTATAGAAAGGACCGTCTTATTCTTCAAACACTCCATATCGACCACTTGTTAACCACTCTTTGTGATTTGATGATCCGAGCTTAAGAGTGATTGTACATTGTGCCAGTTATGCGCCTACAAGTAGGCCAGCACATCCAATTTCTGTGATGTTTATTTACAGGTAGCTTCCTCATAACACTACACACTTGGGCTGTTTTCCCCAACTGAAACATGGTTCTTACATTCCAGTAACCAATTTTAGAGATGTCCTTAGAATTAAACAAATTTGAACGAATCATCGATTCATTTAGAGCCTAAACTCTGTGTCTCAAACAGTGGTGATTTTTACGATGACGACTTGTCGGGCAGGATTACAGTTTGTTGGCCAAGCTAGAAGAAAACACGTCCTGCCATCTTGAACAACAAACGGGAAATCATATGGACACCAGAGGGAAAAAGAAAACGAGGAAGACCAAGAGAGACTCTGCGAAGAACCATCACCAGAGAAGGCTCAACGATGGGCCTAGTAAACATAAAAGACTTAAAGCAAATAGCAACGAACAGCGAGACATGGAGAGCTATGACCTCTGCCCTATGCGCCGCCCACAGGCCCAAGAGGAAAGACTAACTAACTTCCCTAGGCCCCTACCTTAGTCGCCTCTTATGACATGCCTTGTAGGTCACAGTATTACTATTCTTTGCTCCCCTTGAGAACCCGGGCAACACAAGCACAGAAAAGACAATAAAAAGTTGATTTAGTCATTTCCCATGCTTAATGAAACAAACAATAGAACAAAATAAGAAGAATAACTAACATGTAGATGATAAAGTGTGTTGTCGGGACCCGCAAGGGAAGCAAAGAATTGTAACACTGCACCCTGCAAGGCATGTTGTAGAAGACAATTAAAGTAGGGGTCCACCCATGTGTTGCCGGGCCCGCAAGGAAGCAAAGAATTGTAACACTGCGCCTGCAAGGCATGTTGTAGAAGACAATTAAAGTAGGGGTCCACCCATGTGTTGCCGGGGCCCGCAAGGGAAGCAAAGAATTGTAACACTGCGCCCTGCAAGGCATGTTGTAGAAGACAATTAAAGTAGGGGTCCACCCATGTGTTGCCGGGGCCCGCAAGGGAAGCAAAGAATTGTAACACTGCGCCCTGCAAGGCATGTTGTAGAAGACAATTAAAGTAGGGGTCCACCCATGTGTTGCCGGGCCCGCAAGGAGCAAAGAATTGTAACAGTGCGCCTGCAAGGCATGTTGTAGAAGACAATTAAGTAGGGGTCCACCCATGTGTTATCGGGCACAAAAGGTGGAGGAAAGAATATGCAACAATATGTACCTATCAGGCATGATGTAAGAGGCGACCAAGGAGGGTTGTACATGGGGTTGGTTACCTCGCCCTGTATAAAAAATAAGATGAGAACAAGGAGTTTTTTTGCAAGAACCGCAGAGGAAGCAACGAAAGCGAAGAATATGATCTAAGGCTAGGCTAGGCGATGGGTGTCGTAAGGATTGAGGGTAAGTGGTTCGAATCCTGTCTATTTGTTTTTTCATAAGCTCTTAATACCTGTAGATTGTTTATTTGTTGATCATACAAAATAAGTCAACATCTTCAACAAACCGACCGGGAGCATTGCAAGACAGGCACTGTTTTGGAACCCACATGGTAAGAGGAGTAGGGGAAGGCCTAGACATACATGGAAAAGATAGCTGGAGGCTGGTATTAAAAGGATAGGTCTTCTTCTTCTTCTTTGCGTCTGTTCTTTACGACCAATTTTAATCACTCTTTGTGATATGTTTGATCTTTGCCAAGAACGTGTATACGTTGCACATTGGTTTGGTAGGCCCCTAAACGCATAAGACTTCTACACGTTTAGGACACATGCATCCGATTTCAGCCAAACCTCCTTAGTCGCCTTACGACATGCTTGGCAGGTAACAGTGGTTCTATTCTTTACACCCAAATTTGGGCCTCCGGAACCACTGAGGCTGAAAGGATAGGTAAAACATGGAAAGAATTGGAAGGGATGGCAGGAGAGAGGAAGAGCTGGAAAAATTTGTTGAAGACCTGTGCTCCGTTGGGAGTTGAAAGGTGAAGCAGAAGATGATGAAGTAATATAAAATATTGAAACATCTATTCTGAAATTAGATAAAATTTTACTAACCAATTCTGATCCCACCATGCACCTCCTGTATGTCCGTAAATGATACTTCCTGTCTCGTATCATTTGTGGGTACTTGACCATCAGAATCGTACGCAGCACCCAGGAACAGTGCAACATTTTCGTGGATGGTTCCGGGAATACAGATAACACTTCATTTAAGAAAATGCCAGGTAATGTATGAGAGTAAAATTAACCCTTTCACTCCGTATTTATTATTTTTACCTCCGCACACATTTATATTGCAATGTATACTGAACTTGCAATTGAAAAGCAACATCAGCTTTTAAAAGTCTAAATAAAATATGGAACTGCAAGTTATATAGTATTAAAACTAAATTACGAATTTTCAATTCAAATGTTGTATCAATCCTAACATATGCCAGCAGAGTTGGAAAATGACTAAAGATATAGAAAGCAAGTTGAATAAATTTGAAAATAGATGTCTGCGAAAAATAATGAATATAAAATGGAACGAATTCAGAAGTGATGAAATCAGAGACATGTCTGGTCAACCACTAGTGACAACTGTTATAAGAAAGAGAAGATGGAGATATGTTGGACACACCTTGAGGAGAAATGATCAATGAATATCAAAGCAGGCATTGAAGTGGGATGCAAAGGGTTCAAGAAAGAGAGGTCGACCTAAGGAGACCCTGAAGCGAACTTTGCTGAGAGAGGCAGGAAATATCGGTCTCAGTTCCATGGAGATTGAGCGAGTTGCCCAGGATAGAGCGGTATGGAGAAATTACTTGCAGGCCCTATGTCTATACGGTAGAGAGGAATTATATATTATATTTTATTATATACTGAACTAGCCAGTATACTGGCTTTGGGTTATCTTCAAAATAATGTGAGTTAGTCTATCGGCTCAGAAGAATTAAGGGGTGAAACCATTAATATAGAATAATTAAGAGTGACAATGATGTATAAACATAAACAAAAGTGAAAGGTTCTTTTTTCTTTTGTCATCACACTGCTACCAGGTTGTTGCCCAGTGTTGTGGTTTTCGGTTTCTGTCTTGTGCTGTTCTGGTGGTTGCGTGAGATTGTTATTTTTGAATTTAAAAGATTCTGCTATGCCATCTAACTATATTTTTCGTGGTCTTCCTCTTGCTTCTTTCGATGTTCTTGTAAAGGTGAAAGCACATTAAATGATTGATTGATAGGACCATCTTCATTGCACTTCAGTGAGTAACTATGTGCTCTCCTATCTCTTTCTTATACAAGAAGATCTCAGTGGCAGTGTACAAATCCATAGCACCGTTGAGAGTCCCTGATGTTAATTTTGAAGATGGTGAAGATATGTTGAAGAATTTAATTTAAATTTCTTTCTAATGAATTTTACCAGGGCAGCAGCTTTCCAGCCTGCTTTTCACGATTTTGAACTTCCAAGGGTTCTTTTACATGCTCCACTTGAACACAGGAGCCTATGTTTTATCATCCATCTCCGAAAGGGTTAGGAACTCAATCTCACCTACAATGAGATCAGGAATGTCTGAAAAAATATCCTGATGATACCACAGGAGCGAACTGAGTACTTTTGGAACGAGAGGGAGCACCTAACCTCTAGGCCACAGAGACGTTTAATTGATATTATGTAGCATGTTCTTTGCAGAATGTCACTTTTACTGTTACACATTATTTAGAGAGCATACACTTACTTGGCGTGGAATTTTTTCCCGACCGCGAGCTCTCAGGTCGACCCAGCCTCAACTGGGTACCAGACATGCTCTGGGAAAGTAAAGGTGGCCGGCGTGATGCTGACCACATCACCCATCGTGTGCCGACGGTTAATGAAAAATACAGGCCTAACACTGTATTGACCTATATACCACGAGGTTGGAAAGGGTTCCTTTACTTACTCTTTTACACTTATTGGACAGCAATGTAGACAAAGATGGAAGAATAGATTACTGTTACACATTACTTAGAGAACATACATTTACTTGGACAGCAATGTAGACAAGGAGGGGAAAAATAGATAACTGTTACACATTACTTAGAGAACATAACTTACTTGGACAGCAATGTAGACAAGGAGGGAAGAACAGATTACTGTTACACATTACTTAGAGAACATACACTTACTTGGACAGCAATGTAGACAAGGAGGGAAGAATAGATAACTGTTACACATTACTTAGAGAGCATACACTTACTTGGACAGCAATGTAGACAAGGAGGGGAAAAATAGATAACTGTTACACATTACTTAGAGAACATACTTACTTGGACAGCAATGTAGACAAGGAGGGAAGAATAGATTACTGTTACACATTACTTAGAGAACATACACTTACTTGGACAGCAATGTAGACAAGGAGGGAAGAATAGATAACTGTTCAATTACTTAGAGAACATACACTTACTTGGACAGCAATGTAGACAAGGAGGGAAGAATAGATAACTGTTACACATTACTTAGAGAATATACACTTACTTGGACAGCAATGTAGACAAGGAGGGAAGAATAGATTACTGTTACACATTACTTAGAGAATATACTTACTTGGACAGCAATGTAGACAAGGAGGAAAGAACAGATAACTGTTACACATTACTTAGAGAACATACACTTACTTGGAAAGCAATGTAGACAAGGAGGGAAGAACAGATTACTGTTACACATTACTTAGAGAACATACACTTACTTGGAAAGCAATGTAGACAAGGAGGGAAGAACAGATTACTGTTACACATTACTTAGAAAGCATACACTTACTTGGACAGCAATGTAGACAAGGAGGGAAGAACAGATAAAGATGTCAGAATAAGAATATAGTGATCAGGGCACACATGGTTACCCACTAAAGTGGTCCTATCGATCAATCAATTAAGAATACAAAAAGTAAAAGGAGTTTTCATCGCACTAGGAAATCTATGAAATTCTAAAGAAATCAAATCAAGAGCGAAAAAAACGACATTTTACTCTGATATAAGTGGTTCTGCAGTATGGGTCAGAAATGTGGAGAACGACTAAAACAATAACACATAAACTGCAAACATTCATCAACTGGTGTCTGCACAGAATACAGGGACTAAAATGGTATGATAGGGTCACAAATGAGGAGTTATAGAGAACAAGATAGATCCAAGTAAACCAAGAGGTGAAGAGAAGGCGCTGGAGCTGGATAAGAAATACCTTGGGAAATTCTGAGTTTTCATTAGAAACGTTTGTTTTTGGTCATCCATTTGTTTTTTAAATTTGTCACTCCTGTTGTTCGTTTGCTTGATAAAGTCCTTGTTGGTCGAAACGTTGCTGTATTATGTCATTGTTTTTGTAATTTGTAAAACCACAGTACTTTGTGATTATGTGCTTTGCCAATCAAATAGTTTTACTGCAGTCTCATCTATTTTGTGAAAATCTGAGGGGAATATAACAAGAAGGGCCCTTTAACGGAACTTGCAGGGAAAGCAAAAGAGAGAGATGCCTAGAAATACACTGAGAAGAGATTCGGAGGCAGAGAATTATGATATATGGAAGAAATGGAAGGAGCTGCAAGAGATAACTAAAGATAGGAAGACTCAGCATGAGTTGGTTGAGGGTCTATGTCCCAATCATGTTAAAAGGTGAGAGAGAGAGAGAGAGAGAGGGAGATTAAGGATACACAGTGTTATATTAAATCTAAGATTAGCATGTAATCTCTTATTTGAAAATATGTGTTTAACTGATAGGCTACCGAATTGAAAAATGGATTGTGGCGGAATTCATTTATGTCCTATTTTTCCATTGCAGATGTATGTACAAATTCAGTACAAGTTTCCTTAATTATTAACCGATTTTTATGAGCAATATACCTTTGTGTAGGTAAATGAAATTTCTTTAAGATAAATCTAAAACAAATACACAGTGGCACTTCTAGCGGCTTATAGGAGCCAATCAGTTAAATGATCACCCTGCCTACCGTAGAAATTAGCGCAGCCGGGTTTAGAGCTGACTCCTGAGAATCAACATCTTTGCCTGCCATAATTTTTTTCATGTCATCTGAAAATGTAATAAGATAGAACTGTTCATAATTAATATACTCAATATTATTTGTTGGTTATTGGTTTCTGAACTGATGTCACAGCATTTCGGACAGACCCATAGGTGCTCAGTCCCCCCAACACATGTCAAAAGGTATACAAACTGATAGTTCCTGTGACTCAATGGTTATATCCAGCTCTACTTGTACAACAGATAATTCTAAACTTCTTAAATCGCTGGATTGATTCAACCTTAAGTCTAGTGTCCTCATCCAACAGTAGGTCGCCAAGAGACAGAAGAAAATCTTCCTTATCCATCCTAAACTACCCAACAATCTATGGTTTGATGCAAACATGTCTGCTCTCTCATTGCCGCAAACACCCACATGACAGTAGATCCAGACAAGTCTCTGGAGGTTGAAGACCTCTATAGACTACATCCACTCATACTGCACAAATCCCTAATACACAAATAAGACAAGAGACCAAGCAAGAAAATGTATCAAATTTTATAAGAAAGCGCCGCTGGAACTACATCGGCCACACACTTAGAATGGATGAGAGAAGACTCCTTACCAATCCCTCATATGGACACCAGAGGGAAAAAGAAAACGAGGAAGACCAAGAGAGACTCTGCGTAGAACCATCATCAGAGAAGGCTCAACGATGGGCCTAGCAAACATTAAAGACCTAAAACAGATAGCCACGAACCGCGAGACATGGAAAGCTATGACCTCTGCCCTATGCGCCGCCCACAGGCCCAAGAGGAAAGACTAACTAACTCATACTGCAATTTTGTACATCAATGTAAGGCAAGACTGCAGTAAAACTATATAGCAATGGCGAAACACCTAAATATAAAATACTGTAAATTTACAAAGTACAAAAACCACGTACAGCAATGTTTCTTCTAAAATGTCTTTATCAAGCAAAGTATACAAAAGAAGCAAAGAAATTCAGACTTGCTATACCGCAGACATAACATATACAGTCAAATAATAAATGCCTTACAATCAGACAATAAATGTGTTCTTCTCTTCCACCATTTACTTCTTTATATTAGCCAAACCTGGACGCTGACAACAAACGATAGAAGAAAACTAGTCACAACAGAGATGAAGTGTCTACGCAGAATGCTGGGTGTAACAAGAAGAGACCGGTTGAGAAATGAAGACATCAGGAAAAAGTGGGTACAACATCAGTACTAGACTTCATCAAGAAACAACAAATTAAATGGTTCGGTCACGTAAGCAGATTACCATCAGACAGTGCACCCCAAAGAGCAATGCTGCTCCGATACAATGGGTACAAAGCAAAAGGCCGGCCACGCAAAAGATGGACCTCAGAGATAACAGAGGCGACGAAAGAGACTATCTACGAAGCGCATACTAGGGCCCGTTTTAGAAATCTCTTCCTGACCTGACGCTGTGAGGCATACAGGATTCGAGAAAGAAAGAAAGAAAGAAAGAAAGACTTCTTTATAGAAGTGTTGGCGGGGACGTAGTGATCTTGTGTGTGCTTGTTTTAAGGCACTTTGTAAGCTGATATTCCTTTTCGTAACATTATACTTTTCCTGTGTAAATGCCTAACAGCTATAAAATGTCTTCTCTCATTTTTGGAACCAAATTTCCATTCCTTCTTTGATCTCTACTTGCTTAGCCAGACTATAATGATGAAGTTTGTTATCATGGTCATAGGCGATAGAACAAAGACTGGTATATACAGTATTACATAAGAAGGGAAAAATTAATTATAAGATATGAAAAAACAACACTCAACGTTTCGGTGCTTAAGACCTTTATCAAGAACACAAAAACTAAATTAACTAAAACATGATACTAACAAATGATCTGAATCAAAAGATCCAGTCTGACCACCTCAGATTTGTTGATTTTCGTACATCGCATTATCATGGTCACCGATTCAAGGTGGAGTAAAGTATTGTTAACATTTGGCTCACTGATTAACTGGTGATATCTCATTCACTTCATCTTAGGCTACTGCCTGTTAGCAGAGTCATCAATTGGTTACCGAGTGGTTACCAGGGCCCAAATTTGGGATGTAAAGAATAGAATCACTGTTACCTGCCACGCATGTCGTAAGAGGCGACTATGGAGGTTTGGCTGAAATCGGATGCATGTGTCCTAAGCGTGTAGAAGTCTATACATTTAGGTGCCTACTAAACCAATGTGCAACGTATACACGTTCTTGGCAAAGATCAAACATATCTCAAAGAGTGATTAAAATTGGTCGTAAAGGATGAACGCAACGAAGAAGAAGATCAATTGGTTGAAGAAGGTGTAAGATGTTGGTTAGCTCTGGTTCACTCGCTGACTCTGTGATATCTCATTCACTTCATCTTAGGCTACTGCCTATTACCAGAGTCATCAACTGGTTGAAGAAGGTGTAAGATGTTGGTCAGCTTTAGTTCACTCGCTGACTCTGTGATATCTCATTCACTTCATCTTAGGCTACTGCCTATTACCAGAGTCATCAACTGGTTGAAGATGGAGTAAGGTGTTGGTCAGCTTTAGTTCACTCGCTGACTCTGTGATATCTCATTCACTTCATCTTAGGCTACTGCCTATTACAAGTCATCAACTGGTTGAAGAAGGTGTAAGATGTTGGTCAGCTTTAGTTCACTCGCTGACTCTGTGATATCTCATTCACTTCATCTTAGGCTACTGCCTATTACCAGAGTCATCAACTGGTTGAAGATGGAGTAAGGTGTTGGTCAGCTTTAGTTCACTCGCTGACTCTGTGATATCTCATTCACTTCATCTTAGGCTACTGCCTATTACCAGAGTCATCAATTGGTTTAAGGTGGTGTAAGATGTTGGTTAGCTCTGGTTCACTCGCTGACTCTGTGATATCTCATTCACTTCATCTTAGGCTACTGCCTATTACCAGAGTCATCAACTGGTTGAAGGTGGAGTAAGGAGTTCGTCAGCTTTAGTTCACTCGCTGACTCAGGGAATGCAAAGAGTTCTGGCACACAGGCTGCACAAATTTGATGTGAAGATCATATTGTTTAAGACTTGTTTTGTGTTTAAATGTACATGTTTGGAATTGAGTATCTGTGTCATTGTGTGAACCATTCTAACTTTTTCTATTGGTCACAGTATTACTATTCTTTGCTCCCCTTGAGAGCCTGGGCAACACACGCACAGAAAAGACAGTAACAAAGTTGATTTAGTCATTTCCCATGCTTGAAGAAACAAACAATAGAACAAAATAAGAAGAATAGCTAACATGTAGATGATAAAGTGTGTTGCTGGGGCCCGAAGGAAGCAAAGAATTGTAACACTGCGCCCTGCAAGGCATGTTGTAGAAGACAATTAAAGTAGGGGTCCACCCATGTGTTGTCGGGGCCCGCAAGGGACGCAAAGAATTGTAACACTGCGCCCTGCAAGGCATGTTGTAGAATACAATTAAAGTAGGGGTCCACCCATGTGTTGTCGGGGCCCGCAAGGGACGCAAAGAATTGTAACACTGCGTCCTGCAAGGCATGTTGTAGAAGACAATTAAAGTAGGGGTCCACCCGTGTGCGGTCGGCTGGCTGGACCTGTTGCAGTTTCATCAGATTCTCCTAGATTGGTTAAACAGTGCTATAGTCTATCACCTTCAGTCTTCTTCTTCTTCTTTCAGCTCCCTTTGAAGCATAAGGTATCAACTAATTCCCTCCAACCAGATCTGTCTTAAGCAAGTCAGCTTAGTTCATTCCAGGTCTTCCCCGTCTCTTCTATTTATCTGTCTATAGTTTGTCTCCATGTCACCATTGTCCTAACAATCCATGTTCCTATCCTTAACAGTATTCTGGAGGCTGCCAAGGATCCTGTCAGAGAATGGGCATCCTTGTGAGTTTTGCTCGGCCTCATCATACACAGTGTTTCTACCTCAATCCTCGACTACTCTCCAAGTATCTGATTGAAAGTATCTGTTGACATTTCAGTAGATAGATTTTTTCTATGGTGGGCCACCAACCCAACACAAAACTCTTCAGCTTTAACCCTTTAGCTGCTAAAGACGTATATATACGTTTTCTCATTCACTTCTAAAGGCACATTAACACGTCTGTTATTATCTCTCCTCTGTGGGCTAAAGATGTGTGAACACGTTATACATTGCTACTCTCACTGCTATAGGCGTATATTCACATTTGTGACCTAGAAACAAAGAGTAGTCATTGTTAGCTCAGTCTTCAGAAAGTATGTAGTAGCGAAAGTGTTAAGGGTAGAGGTGTCCTCTTCGTCTGATCCCTATTCTTCGATCTGTTTGGTGTGGTTAAACCTACAGGCAGCAATGCTCCCTCCAACATAGCTCGTTGGGTCACTGGAATACACAAACCCTCCCACCATCTACACAATGGGGACACTGTTGGGAGTGATCAAATTCAATCTAGAATATCACAAATTCGATCTAAGGAAATCTAAAATTGATTCCAGCCAAAATACACCTTCAGTGTGCCGCACCATCTTGACCTGAAGTTTTCAGTTTCAGTTTCAGTTTGGAATATCTTCATTGCACTCGGACATGTCCATAGGTGTTCTGATCTCCTTCGCAATATCTCCAACTGCATCCAACAACTGACCGTACCAGTTCTATTTTGATTGATGAGTCTACTCGTATACCTGTTGTACTGTTCTTTTCTTGCCACACCAATCTTCACACCCAGTTCTCGCAATCTAGTAGTTGACGTGGATTGGTTTAGATGAAGGTCTTCTCTGCGGCCACGCTCTATTCTCTTTAACGTGAAATGGATTCTCTGCCTCGCAACAGAGTTTGTGTTTGTAGACGGGGATCCTTCGCTAATTCTCAACAGCGTTTCAGTCTTCATCATTTGTCAACAAAAATTAATTTTGATACAATAAAGATATGTTTAGACATACCATTTAGATTTGGCAAATTTGCTAAAGCTGTTACAGCAGATTCCATCATTTCCTTGTTTAGCTGTAAAAAATATGTACAAAATTATGGTCAAGCTAAGCTGGAAGGGTGCAATGTTGAATAATCAAAATAGTTTGGGAGTGTTAGTAATTATTTTTTGAGTTTATTTTTGTTTGCACAAATCTCTCCACACAACTACAATTCACCACAAACTTCACAAGCCAAATCTTAAAATACAATATGAACACAACTCTCCCATCGTAACATAAATACAAACATCAACAAACCATCACAATATAAACACACAACACAACAGAACCTTTGCAAGACAAAAACCTGACCATACTACTTTTAAACACAAACCTCACAATACTGAGCGTTTCATTAAGTATGATCCGAAAGATGGAGGCTGGTTCAATGCACACGCAATGGACTGAATCATTACCAAGGTCAATAATTTGCACTTATCTTTGTTTCTGAGCATATGGGTGTCGTTGGCAATGATACAGCAGACAGGCTGGCTAGCTCTGCCACCATATCAGGGGGTCGGTCAATGGATAAAGCTGACATTTTGAACACCCTCATAGAATGTGGCCGCAAAGAAGATTTTGATTTCAACCAATCCACATCAATTGCTAGATTTCAAGAGTTTGGATTGAAGATTGGAGTGGCCAAAAAAGAACAGCACAACAGGTATATAAGTAGGCAACATCGAACTGGTACAGTCAGTCGCTGGGCGCTGTTGGAGATATTGCGAAGGAGATCGGAGCACCTATGGACACATCCGGACTGTAATGAAGATATTCCAAACTGAAAGTGAAACTAACCTTACAACATAATATAAACACAAATCTGTCAACACAGTCTAAACATATACCTCCCATAAGAGTTTCATATCACCCAGCTCCAACCACAACAATTCCACCTTGCTGGTTGTGATCACACTGACCAGATGAGGATTCTGAGTCAAAATCCCTTCACCAAATGATGCACCAGGTCCCAAGGTACACAATGGCGGACCTGCCTGATAGACAAGACAAAATAAGTCTGATTTTTTCCTAGAAAAATAACTTGTAAAACACTAGAATGGGAACAAGGATTGAAATTAGAAATAAGAATCGCCAGTGGTTACCGGGCCCAAATTTGGGATGTAAAGAATAGAACCACTGTTACCTACCACGCATGTCATAAGAGGCGACTAAGGAGGTTTGGCTGAAATCGGATGCATGTGTCCTAAACGTGTAGAAGTCTTATGCGTTTAGGGCCTACCAAACCAATGTGCAACGTATACACGTCTTGGCAAAGATCAAACATATCACAAAGAGTGATTAAAATTGGTCGTAAAGAACAACGCAAAGAAGAAGAAGAAGAAGAAGAGAAATAAGAAGGAAAATACAGTAGACATTTCATAATCACTATCATCAGGTGCTGATGTTGCAATCGTGGATCTCCACAACTTTCTGTTCCAAGAGCAGGTGAACAAATCAGTTGATATATATTTCAGAAATACTTCACTTTGTCATAATTTTATCAGTTATATGAGGACTATCATCATAGAACTCCGGATATATCCATAGGTGCTCCGATCTCCACCTCAACAAATCCAGCAGCGTCCAGCGGCCCAACAAGCCAGTTCGATGTTGATTAATCAATCTCTTTGCATATTTGGTATGTCGTTCTTTTCGGCTGTACCAATTTTGACACCCATCTCTCTCACTCTGATCAATGAGTGGGAACTCACAACCCTGAAACTCTTCTGTTCGAAAAGACTCTCGCAGTGCATTAAGAATGTTGTTTCGGTCCATTGCAGCTTCTTCTGATATCATAGCTGTGACAGCCAATCTATCAGATCATTCATTACCCCTGACTCCTGTGTGTCCAGGGACAAAAATGAAGGTGATTTCTCTGATCCCTGTCTGTACCAGTACCTCCATCCAGTTTTGTCTTACCATTCCTCTTTTGACTTTACAAATCATACTCATGGAGTCACTGAATGTCATAATGTGTATAGTCCTATCTCTTCCTGGCATTATTTCCCTTTTGCAATATGTGTTCTTTTTCCTGTTGTCACAATGTGTTTAAACTGTTTACATCTCACGCCATGCCCAACTTATTGGTCATTCATCTCAAATATACTACTAACCTTGACCCTGTTCTTCTCTGAGATGTAGACTGCTAGACTACCAGTCAACACAGTATACCAGTTACTGCCATACTCTCCTTGCCTTATAACTGAAACAGATAAAAATAATTTATTAGCACTTTTCTTGTTCTTCTGTAATCAGTTTCTTCTGCTTGTCTCTAATCCTATTTTGCTTCACATCATCAGGATAAGGAGAGATTTCTAGAAGTGTTTTTGTGTGTGCTTCATAAGCAGTGTTTTTCATTGCCTCTTTTATACCTAAGGTCCACCTTTGCATGGTTGATCTATTGTGTTATATCCACTATATCTGAGTAGCATTGCCCTTCAAGGCACACTGTTCGCAATCTGATTATGTGTCCAAACAATTTAATTTCTTGTTTCTTGATGAAGTTCAGTACTGATGTTGTATCCACTTTTTACCTGATGTCTTCATTCCTAAATCTGTCTTTTCTTGATACTCCCAGCACTCTGCTCAGATGCTTCATCTGTCATGGCAAATTTTACTCTGTCGGTTGATGTGATTGTCCAGGTTTGGCACTGATACCATAATGTTGGGAGAAAGATTGTGTTGTACATTTCTCTTTAAGTGTTATTCTTCTTCGAACACTCCACTTGCTAAACCACTCTTTGTGATTTTGAAGTGATCTGAGCCTAAGAGCAATTGTACGTTGTGTCAGGAATGCGCCTACAAGTAGGCCCGCACATCCGATTTCTGCCACGCTTTTTATTTACTTACTAGTGTAGCTTCCCTCAGCCACTACGTCAGTCGCCTCCTACAACATGCCTTGTAGGTGGCAGTGTTACTATTCTTTGCTCCTTCGCAACCCCAGCAACACACAGGCACCTTAAGTGTTAATGGTGACATAAGTAAGAAAAAGTAAAGGAACCCTTTCATACCTCGTGGTATATAGGTCAATACAGTGTTAGGCCTGTATTTTCATTGACTGTCGGCACACAATGGGTGATGTGGTCAGCATCACGCCGCCGCCTTTACTTTCCCAGAGCATGTCTGGTACCCAGTTGAGGCTGGGTCGACCTGAGAGCCGTCGCGGTCAGGAAAATTTTCACGCGCATTGTGGGAGCTGAACCCAGACCACCAGCCTTGCGAGGCGAGTTCACTAACAACTATGCTACAGCGGCTCTCTAATGGTGATATGCTTGCATTTAAAAATTGGTGCCATTTTTCTTATAATTTAACATGGACATAACATTGTCTGATATGTGAGAGGAGAGTCTGGTCGAATGGATTAGAGCGATGGCTCTCATTCGGGGGGGACCCAGGTTCAATCCCTGGTAAGGCAAACAAGTTTACTTTCTTTCATGGGGAATAAAGAAAAAATCTTAACCTGAACAAGTTTCTCTGTGACTGCAATAGCCATGTGACCATTAAGTTTCTTTGACTCATGCCCTCGCGTCCTACACTGCCCTAAAATGTGCTAACACAGGCAGTAAAGATAGTTATTATCATTATGACACTGTCTCTCGTGAACAGTTCACGGACCACGCTGTTCTGTTCACAAGTGCATTTTTTCCAGAGACCCTAGGATTGTTGCCATAACTAAGGAGTTCGTGATTTGTGCAATACTCTCAGCAGGTGGGAAGCCATTTTTCTTTGAACGCTTCATAACGACCACTTGTTAACCACTCTTTGTGATTTTTATGTGATCTGAGCCTAAGAGCGATTGTACACTGTGCCATTTATGCACCTACAAGTAATCTAGCCCATCCCATTTCTGTGACGTTTTTTTATTTACTAGGGTAGATTCCCTAGGCCTCTATCTTACTCGCCTCTTACGCCATGCCTTGTAGGTTGCAGTGTTACTATTCTTTGCTCCCTTGAGAGCCTCTGCAACATATGGGCACTACTGGATTATACAACGATTTATATCCGTTCTATGGCCTGTTGGAAGACTGTTCAGGCGGTTCATAACCACCGCTACAAAGCTAGAAACAAGACAAAAACAACATACATAAATATTATAATTTGCAACTGCACCTAAAACATTCTCATCCAACTTGTCGTAATGTACGTATGTACACAATTGTTGTAGAAGAGATGGATGGAATTTTTCCATAGAACCTTGTTCCTTCAAGTGAGTAAATGCTCTGCTTACATCCTCAGAACTACGATCACTTTGCCTGGATAAAAATTACAAACATTTCAATAATTTGTTTCATTCAAAAGTTATAAATTATTCCAATTCATGCAACTATTCACATTCTTCTTCCTCTGTTTCAGTTTCAGTTTCATTCTTCTTCTTCTTCTTTTCTCTAATCCTGTTTTGCCTAACAGCGTCAGGGCAAGAAGAGATTTCTAGAACAAGTTTTTGTGTTAGCTAAATAGCGTTTTTCGTCGCTTCTGTTATCTCCGAGGACCACCTTTTGCATGGATAGCCTTTTGATCTGTATCCACTGTATCAGAGTAACATTTCTCTTTGACCACATTGATTAAATAGTTATTGGTTATTGGTTACTAAACTGACGTCATTGCACTCCGGGCAGACCCATAGGTGCTCAGTCTCCCCAACAGATATAGAAGAGTATGCATACTGATGGTTCCCGTGGCTCGCTGATTAAACACACCTTTCACTCTGCCTCTCAGGCATCCAGTTCAACTTGTACAACAGGTAACTCCAAACTGCCTAAATCGCTTGATCGATTCAACATCGATTTTAGTGTCCTCATCCAACACAGTCGCGAAGAGACCGAAGAATATCCCCCTTATCCTTCTTAAACTTCCCAACAATCGATGCTGTTGATGCAAGCCTGTCCGCTCTCTCATTACCGTAAACACCTGCATGCCCAGGACAGTATATCCATGTAATTAAATAAATAGAGTCTAAAGGAGAAGGGTTTACTTCATTGCAGAGTTTAATATAAAGTAGACTGGAAGACAAACACTGGATAGGACTATGGAAAAGACTTCCTCAAAGACCTCAGCAGAATAGACCAGGTCATTATATTTCATCTACTTACAGGATACTGCAGCCTCAAGAGGCACTTACATAGACTTGGAATAAGTAAAATAGCATTCTGCCAGTATCAACCAGATTTTTGCCCAGTGACATGGTTTTCTGTTTTGTCTTGCGCTGCTGTAGTGGAATGGGTGATAGCTATTTTTGCTATTTAACAGGATTCTGTTATGCCATCTATCCATCTTTTTGTGGTCTTCCTCTCACCTTCTTTCCTGATGTTCTGTTGTAGAAGACTCTATCCAGTGGAGTTTGGTTCTACTAACTTAATATATATGGCCTCTGTGATCTTTACAAATGGTTATTTGGCAAGTGTTTTACTGTGACAACTTCTGAGTTTTCGTTTTTCTCTTGCCTTTCAGCTCATACATAAGTCTCTTATCAAAGACTCTGTGCCCTTGTGCAATATCGCTTACGATGAAATTCTGTCATCAGCTAGTTTTTCCCGTGTGCTGGGACCTATATAAAAGTTCTTAATTGAGGCCTTGCAGACATCTTTATATCTGAGCAGGGGTATGCCCTGGTGCCTCTTCCCCTCCGGAAGTTCACTGAGAATATGCGACAGCTTTCCATTCTTATCATATGCCCTAACCATCTTAGTCATTTAATGCTGAGCATGCCCATAATGGAAGGCAAGTTTGCACATTGCAGTACTTCAGAGTCGGTTATCTTGTTGTACCACCTGATGTTCATAATAACCGTTCTACTAACTAAATAACCGTTCTACTAACTAAATAACCGTTCTACTAACTAAATAGCCGTTCTACTAACTAAATAACCGTTCTACTAACTAAATAGCCGTTCTACTAACTAAATAACCGTTCTACTAACTAAATAACTGTTCTACTAACTAAATAACCGTTCTACTAACTAAATAAGGTAAACATGAGTATGCACTAATGCCCTTACTTTTTCAATAAACAAGAGTACCAAGTGATCATGTTTTTCTGTTTCTGTCTCCCTTTGCTGCGAGCAGATGTGGTAGACAGGGACATCACACTGATGTGAAGCCAAGAAGTCTATGTTTGCTTATAGCTAGGAAGTAAAAAAAAAGAAAGAAATAACAAATTTACAAATATTCATCAGATATGTATCACCTTCTTCTTCATATCCTTTCTGAGTCAGTCCTATCTTATCTTATCTTAACCACATTTGCCGTGAAGCATCGTGGGGAGAGTTAGTTTCCTATCTTGTGCCAGGTGTGTTGCGCTTGACGTTGTCAGTCCATGCTTTCGTAGGGACTCTGAGATGTTATCTATCCATCGTGTTCTTGGCCTGCCTCGTGCTCTGCGCCCTGAGTGTCGATTATGATAGGCACGTGATGGTAGTAAATGTGGTTCCATTCTCATTAAATGGCCGAACCACTTGAATTTTTGCTTCTCGATGTACTGTATGCATGGTATAGTACCAACGATGCTTCTGATATTCTCGTTTTCTCACTCTATCTCGCCTTGTAACGTTGACAGCTTTTCGTAGACATCTCATTTCACATGTAGTAATCTTTCTTTCTTGTGTCTTAGTCAGGGGCCATGTTTGGCACTGATAGCAGAGAGTTGGAATAAATATGCAGTTTAACAGTTGTCTTTTGACTGCCATGTTAATGCTTGGATGTTTTAATAGTGGTGACAGTTGGTATGTCACTGCATATTAAACTGAGTCAGTATAGCTCAGTAAACATGCCTTCGATTTATCCATTAAATGAACTTCTTATCTTTAATCCTGTTATGCCCCACAGCGTCAGGATAAGAAGAGATTTCTAGACCAGGTTTTTATGGTGTTATGTGTTGAATTATGAGTCAAAAATGGTACTATGATCTCTTCTTGTAAGATGGTTGATGTCGTTGGGCATTGGGTTTGCCATGAATCTGCAGACCTCTTCTAGTGTTTCTCATGACACATCTGATCGGTTAGGTTTCTTTATTTGCTGTTTTTAGGATTAAGATCTCTGACACTTTTAGCTAGCACACATCTAGAGCTGAACTAGCACATATCTAGATACATCTGAAGCTCAGCTAGCACACATCTAAAGCATAACTAGTACAAAACTACCTCAAAGAGATGGATCACTGCTCTAATCACATTAACCCCTAGAACCCGGGCTCCTGGTATATCGGGATTGAATGTAAGCGCTGCATACCCCGAGCTCCCGATATATCGGTCTGATAATATTTTGTCCCTATTTTTCGGTATTTGAAAATAAATTGTGTGCAAATGTGACGTCAAACACAACCCACATGTTCTACATGATTTTGTGAGATTACGGCCGCTATTGTGTGATTTTGTTTTCCTGATAAGGTAATTAGTTAAGTATTTTCATGTTAAAAAGATAATTTTCGGAAACGGCCATTATAAAAGTATAACAGAGCAAGCTGTTGAAGTTGTTTTGAATGAATCTAAAGACAAATTAAACTTAGAATATGATTATTCTGATAATGATAAAGAGAGTTAGATGATCATTTAGACGACAAAGAATTGTTTTAATCAATTGATATTCTTGCTATATAACTTCAACATGGAGAAAAATCTTCATATACAGGAGTACTCGTGGCGTACCACAAATTAAATCAAATAAATTTTAAAGTTTAGTATTCTGAAAATGTATAATAAGCTGGAATAACGGAGATGATGGGGTAAATCAATAACAAATTATAGAGCACTTAAGAGTGCTAAATTATCATGTTTTAATATAACTCTGATATGGGCTGTTTTTGCCCTGGAGCTCGAGGAGGATTTTTAAGGTACAGGTGGCCAGGGTTCAAAGGGTTAACATCATTCATTCCTATCTAGTTCTTCCTATTCATTTAGGTTCCTTAGCGTATAGAAGAGATTAATCATGAATTAGTAAATCGAATTGTGTCGGCTGAGTAGTCAGCAAGTGAGCTCTGTTGAATTATAGTCTTTCATCCCAATTGTGTATTTGCGAAGAATAAATTGTAGGCGAATTATGACAGATTTGAGTATTAGATTAGACAGACACTGTACAGTGTGGGTGTACAGTGTGGGTGTACACGTCGCCGGTTGGTAGCAAAAAGCAACATCAAATTGTTACTCAAGTCACTGTAATTCGTGTAATGTTGAGGTAAAAACAGAAAAAGTAAAGGAACCCTTTCATACCTCGTGGTATATAGGGCAATACAGTGTTAGGCCTGTATTTTCATTGACCGTCGGCACACGATGGGTGATGTGGTCAGCATCACGCCGCCCGCCTTTACTTTCCCAGAACATGTCTGGTACACAGTTGAGGCTGGGTCGACCTGAGAGCCGTTGCGGTCGGGAAAATTCCACGCGCAATGTTGACGTAACACTTACAGTACTGTAATAACTGTAATTTAAAAGTGAAAATGTATCAAAATAATATATTTTTACAGCAGTTTGCACTCACTGCTTTCGTTTTTGTGTTTAAAACGATCGGTTTGTTGTTAGCCAGTTTAGTAGACGTAGAGTTACAAGTAGTTGCTAGTTAAAGTTGTTTAGTTGTTTGAAGTATTTTAAATTTTAGTATTTCAAGTCTAAGTATTCTTTATTTTTACTTTTAAATCTGGAATAAATATTGCCGCTGTGTGTTTTATTTTCCTATTCAGCTAAGTTAAATATTTAGCATTAGTTCATTCTAGCAGATTTTAATATTATGGACAACATACACTGTACGATACCATGTTAATGTCGCCGATATAGTGTAATAATATGTGTTCTGACTATCAATATAAATATTTCTATTTGACGGTGGCAGACGCCATGTTTATTGATATTTTGATAATTGCCTTACTTACGAACTTCAACCTTTGACCAGGTCATGACAAGTGAATTGTGGGAAATGAACGTCTACCTCTTTGGCATGCAGTAAATGAACTATTGTGTTTTTTAAGTCGAAGGGTTTGCCGACTTTTTTTTTTAATTGCACCTGGTTTCCCTAAATGGCTCAGTTACGCACAACAGTAAAGGCACGCTACCTGTTGATAGTAGTACGCAAAGCACGGACTCCATAGCGCAGGCAACAAACCCAGGGATCTATGGAAAAAAAATGTTCACAGATTCGTGGATCAGAATCCGGATTTGATCCCAACCTTAGGACCCAAGACAAACGTCTTAACCAGTTAGCATAGAGACCGCAGTACAGTAAATGAGGAGGGCTAATACATATTATAGCTTGTTAGTGGTCTGTTGACAGTCCTAGTGGTATGTGTTTCGGTTTTTCTTCATGTTGCCGTGCTAAAAGTTCATATGTAGCTCTAGATTATTGTGTAGTTTAAGTCTGTTATATAATATAGTTATGAAGATATATCGGTATGAACTGTCACTTTCCAAGTAGCTGACGATGTGCAAATTACGCTGATGGGGTACGTTGTTAATATTCATTGAAGGAAGAAATATGGATTACAAACATGTACAAAGTTTAGTTTTTGACAAGGAACACGTTATCAATACTAAAATTTATGTTTCTTAATCCACATTTAACGAAATATAGTGAGAATTCTTCATTCCGTGGTTTTCTGAATGAATGAGTAATACAATAAGAATAAGTAATAGTAAGATAAAAAAATTGTTTAAATAAAAATAAATTTAATAAGAATGTAGAATATAATGATTCCAGACAAAATTAATTTTAAAATTTTATTTCATTATAACGTGGGCACAATGGTTGACATATAATACTATATATAAAATTATTAGCTAACAGAAATTTTTAAAAAGCTATGTCGGTCTTTATAAACAAAAAAATTCATAACTTAACAAATTTACTTTAAATTGCTTTATTTAACATATCTAAACCTAAAAATTTATATATATATATATATATATATTATATATATATATATATATATATATATATATATATATATTATATATATATATATATATATATAATATATTTAATCCAATAAAAAAAAATTCAAAACCCCCTACTTTGTCATTGCCGGCAACTGAAGGAAGACCTTTTTAAAATTGCCCGGAAAGTTCATCTATTTTTAGATATTTGTAAATGTCTGGACAGCCCATTTTGGGACAGGTAGGTCAACATTGTATGTGGATACATATCAGTGATAAAAACACAAATACAGCGAGGAAAGGAGAACAATTTATTATGGAAAAAAAACCAAAATTCCCTTTCCAAAATATATGTAGTAGCAATATAGTTGTCATACATATCGGTAAAACCACAAATACAGCAAAAAGGAGGAACAATTATATTATGGGAAAAAAAACCACAGAAATTGCCTAACCAAACCCCTAAAAATTAAAATTTTGGGATTTTTTTACTTTTAAATTTTTTTTAAAAGCCGAAAAAAAAGGTTTTTTAAACAAAAACCCCTAAAAACCAAATGGAATAAACCGTCGCTTTTGCCCTTTTGAAATCATGGACAACCCCCACCAAAGGATCCCGGGGTTTCCCCGGCTCGTTGTTGGTTTTTTTGCGGGGCTTGACAAAGTACCCAAAAATTTTCATTTCTAAATATTTTTTAATATGTTTCAAACAAAAATACATATCTTCATACATTGACAATCACATTTGTAATATAATTTACAATTCTACTACCCCATATTGTCTGATTAAGGGCCCAAATTATAATTAATAACCCCCTCCTTTTCACATACTTGCTGATACATCCCCTTGCTTATATATTTGACTTTAAAAATCCTCCTAAGACATCTTACAAACACATTACATAAAATTTAACTTCTAAATTGTTATTGGGAGCTAAAAACCAGTGAAAAATTTTTTTGGAAGGTCTGCTATTTTTTTCTTTATGTTTTCCCTGCCCTTTTTTTTTACAGTTGGATAAGTTTGACCCTGTGTTTTTTGATAAATTTTAATTCCTTGTTTTTTTCTTATAAAACTCTTTTTCTTCCCTTTCCTTTTGAATGTCCCTTTCCCCTCCTTGTTCTCATAAAAACCCAACCCGAAACCTTTAAAAGTCTGTCATTTTGACAGTGATTTTTATATGTGTTTTTTTGGAATTATTTTATCTGGAAAATACAGTCTGTACATTTTCATATTTTGTATTCTAATTGTATTTCTAACTGTGTCAGCTTAGGTCTACGGGGAATGTTTTGAATTTTTTAAAATGCTGTATTTAATAAATTTAAAAAATTCTCTTGTGATCAATCAATATTTATTATATCATTCTGTGTTACAATTGTTGTGTTATGACATCTTCTGTGAGATCTTTATAGACTTTCATTTAAGTATTTATGACATGTTACCAACAAAGCTCTACTATGAATCCTGTGGTGGATTTTTTGTTTTTAATACTTTATCTAACTGTGAACACACTGGAAGACCTATCAACAGTCACAAAAACAAGTTCTTATGCCCAGTGCTTTTTTAATCTTTGTATTGCATTTTATTTTCTCCTCCCCCTTTCAAAACTAATAAATCTGCATGTAACTTTTTTTTTCTAAAAACATTTCCATAAAATTTTTCCATTTTTTAAATATTTTTTTTGAACTAGTTTTCCTTTTCTATTTTACCATGATATCTCTTCTATTCTGTCGCTGCTTTTTCTAGTAATTATTTTATGAAAAATACCCAATAAAAAGTGAAAAGGAAGGGGAAACCTTTTTCAATATCAATATTTAAAAATTTGGGGCATCAACGTTATATTATAAAATCATGTTTTTATTCCGAATTCATAAACGATTGTGATATTGTTTCAACAATGACAGACCTCTGGCCCCAGATCTGCTCTCCGTTGGAACCTGAAAGTCTTTTCGTGATTGGGGCACCCGCATGGATATCTTCCCCGTCCTGATGCCCCCCCTTTGTTAAAATCATAATCTCCATAAAAAAAAACCCCCATTTCTTACCTCCCTCTAAGTGTCAGTGTTTCTATCCAGATTTCATATCTTTATAATTTTTTTTTACATTTTGTATGTATCTTTAAATTTACTATTGCTATAGAATAGTATTTAATTTAAAATTTTTTCTTCTAAGTTTTCAATTTGCATTGTGACTAAACTTTCTTGCCATGGACCCCCACTTTAACCCAAAACTGATCTTCTGGGTTTCATCTGCTATCCTTTAATAATCCCTCTCTGCTATAATCCCAAAAATGTCAAACAAAACTCCCAAAACTTTTTAACTTTGGTTTTCCTCCTTTTATGACCATCATGTCCCTCAATATTTCATATCAACATAACCCCGTCTCTTTCATCTTTGCCCCTGCCTTTTGATCTTTTATGTGGCATCTCCCCCAATCTTCAGATATGCTTTATTTTTCTTTTTTTCCCTGATAATCCTAATGATTCTTTCATAGAAATAGCTAAAAATTGGACTTCTTCCCCTATTTACAATTTCACTGGATCGGGGGTCGTTTAATTTCATGTGTTTTTCCTTCTAATGAAACAGTTGATGTGCCTCACAAATTCCCCAACATCTTGAAGATATTTAGACCCCTTTCGTTTTTTTTGGAATTTTATTTGTGATGTTTGTTTCTGGGTTTTACTATTTTTTAAACAAGTGTTGTCCCCTTGTTTCTGTTTTTACATTTTGTGGGGAATGTGTTTAGTTTTTTTCAAAAAATTGTAAAAATTCTTCCCCCTAGATAGACCCTTGGGGATTTACACAATGAATGAATTTTTTATCTAACATTGGTGAGGTTGAAAAGGGATGTCTTGTGATGCATTTTTTTTTTTGTAAATTGTCTTCAACAGTTACATCACCTCATCCTGTAAAAAAAATCCTACCATCCTGCAAAGGGTGCAAATGCATGGAATCAGGGGGGACGTATCAATTAACTGTGGGAAAATTCTGACTTTTAAAAACCAAGACGATTTTTTTTATAATGAAAACATAGACTACACTCATTTACACTAACATCAGAGTTAAACTCAGTCCATATATTCCAGTTTATCAGCAATGTTGTGCTTTGGGCTTAGTGAATTTTCTGATAGTGTTCTTTGAATACGTATAATTCTTGAAACATCTCCTACAGAGCGATTAGACCAGCGCAGGGCCCTAGAAATTTTAGCGCAGGGCCCCTAATTTTTATATGATAATAAATAATAAAACATAAATTTTCAAACAAACTTGTCTCTATTAATGTGAGAAATTTTAGAGATAATCTAGACAAATCAATTTCTCTAATAAATTACTTTCCCAATGTTCATTAAGGTGAGGTTATTTAGACGATCTTGCCCCATCATATTTCTTAACCCCACTTTATACCTTTAATGTTGAAAAAGAACGTTCTCCTGCAGTTAGTAATCATTAAAGACAAGTAAATTCGTAAGACTATTTCTACTTTTAAAACCGACTCAATAATTTTTCCATTATAAGTTTATAAAATTGGTTCAAGGCCTCATTCTTTTCTTTGCTAATACTGGCTTCATTAGTTTTAAGGTTCAGCAACTGCAAAGTTCGTCGCCTGGGTTTCTTCAAATCCTCTTGGTAAGGAGCAATATTTGGAGTTCTTTTCAAAATCTCTTCTGCTGTAAGAAATTTACTACCGAAATGTTAAATACATCAGTCACTCTATGGTACGCTTCCCTGCGTTTGGGTAAGGAAATTTCATTATCAATTATGAAATAAACATGACTTTCAATTTTTGTTTGGGTGTTTGATTTCTACACTTCATCGAGCGTAGTAGAGCCACTAAAATCGTCTACTTAGTATTTCCTTGCGTCTCGTTGAATTTGTTGCTGATATTCTTAAGTGAGTCAGGATTTTGGCTTTGGCCTCAATATCTGAAAATGTAGGCGATTGGAACGTCCCGTGTAACGATTCATAAGAGCATATCCCGTTTGGTCTTGATCGGTGACTGTAATGAAGCGCTAGACCCTTTACAAGCGTTCTAGAATTCCGTTTCATAAAATGCTATATTCCCGTTTCAACTTACTCATCTCCAAAACTAGCCCTTGGGAGTTACGACCTCTACCTTGAGTCCATGTTTTTTGAGATGTCATCAAAACTTGTTTGATAATGGTAAACCATAAAAGTGTTTTTGCCCATCAGCTCAGGAAGACCACCTGGTGCCGACGTCCTTCAAATCGGGGGTTTTGTTATTTTCCCATTTTTGAGAATCCCATCAAAATGAAGCGGAAAGAATGTTGAGACTTTCAAAAAAATCGGATTTCTATACAACATTCTGCCCCCTTCAAAAAATTTCCCATGAATGTGCAAAGGGGAATGTTTCTGGTTATTTATCTCTTGCGTGTGTAAGGTTGTTTTCCCTCATGTTGCTGGTATTTCAAAACTTTTGGGACAGTTTTTTGTATAAATGTTTTTTTAAAAAAATCAAATAAAACTTTGGGGTTGTTAAAAGTATGTTTATCAAGAATTTAAAAATTTTCCCACGGGTAGATGGAAAACCCTAGGGCCTTTAATGATTGGCCCAAATGAAATGTCTGGAGTGAGTCAGTGAAGGAATAGTCTTCTTTTTCTTTTTCATAATATGGATCAAAAAGCTTGATGCAATTAGATGGAAAAATTCCTCATTTTTTTTTGATAATTATTTGCCCCCTTTCCCTTTTATTTGCATAAATATTTAAGTGAAAAAAAATTAAAATTTTTTAATTCCAAAAAACCCTAAATAATTTCCATTTTGGGTAAACCTAATTTCATCCCCCCCCCCTAAGACCTCTTCTGCAAAAATTGGATTTAAGTAATTCCTAAATTTTGCCAATATTTTGTTGGTCTAATTTCTTGAAAATCCCCGGATCTTTTTTTTGTAACAGAAATTATCGCTTGTCAAGGGAGTCTTTCTTTTGTCTTTTCCAAATTATTTGCTTTTTCCCAATCGAAAAACCCTTTTTTTAAAAAAGGACAACGTCAATCGAAACCCAAAAAAAAGAAAAGTTGTCCCTTTGGTTTCTGAATACAAAATCTCTAAAATTTTTTTGTTTTTTGGTTTTTTTTGAAAAACATTTAAAAAATTCGTGAATTTTTTTCTTTATCGTTTTTGGAAGACAAAAATCACTGTTCTTTTGCCCGCTGTTTCCCTTTCCCAATCAATAATCTCTTAAATTGATTGGCCATTCTTTAATATTTGAATTTTTTTTTCGTTGTGCTTTTGGCTTTAAAAATGTTCAATTGGAAGCATTGCTTTTTCTGCCTCTTTGGAAAAAATGATTGGCTAATTGGAAGGCTTCCCTGCATTCGATTTCATTTTGTCTTGTAAAATTTAAATTAAAAATTCATTTTTTTAAAGGTGATTGTTCTATATCCTTCTTCATCACTATATGAACCGACTTCTTTTTTTTCTTCATTTCTTTATTCCCAAATTCACGACATTAAAAAATTGGCAGCTTGCGTTTTTTGATACAAGAACTTGTTAATTTTTTTTTTTTCATCTTGTCTTTTTTCTTCCCCGGGGTAATGTCGGCCCCTATCTCTGGCTCTCCATAGTTTTTCCAAACTGGAAGAAAATAATTTAAAAAAAAATAAAATTTTTCTACTTTCTACTAATATAACATATAAATGAAAATTTGGAAGCGTTTTTGAAAAACAATTTTATGATATATTATATCAGGGGGCTTTAATTTCCATTTAAAATGCTTCTCGATTTTTTAAAATTTTAATTCTTTAAAAAAAAATATGAAACTTTTTAAAAAAATTTCTCATGAAACAAAAAATTGCTTTTAAAAAAAAATAATAATAAAATAACGATGGGGGGATTAAATAAATTTAAAGTTACGAACAAATAAAAAAATTTAATCTCTGTGTCTTTGTGCTTCTCTGTAAATTTGCAGCTCTGTGTTGCGGCTTCTTTTTCGCTTTCAATGTGTCCAAGTTTTTTGTTTAATCATTTGGCCCCCCCTCCCTTATTTTGGGGCATCTAGTCAGGAAAAGTTTCTCCAAAAAATTAAAGACATGAAATTTTTTAATTTTGAAACTGCTCATGTCGAACAATTTTTACCCTTGCATTTATTTTAAATTTTGTTTTTTCCCCAAAATATAACAACAGAGACTTGAATGGGTTATGGTCAAATTTTAATTTTCTTTTGTTCAACCAAGTTTTCGTTTATTGAAGCGTGTACCAAAAACATCTTAAAAAAATAAAAAAAATGTTCTTTTAAGGCTCATGTGACCCCCAATTGTCCAAAAAATTTAGAAACCGACAGCCTAACCTCAAAAAAAAAAATGAGAAATTTTTACCCACCTCCCCCAACGGTTCCTTGTTTTTGACTATGACAACCCCCAAAAGCGCGGGGGCCCCTAGCATTTTTCCTTCTGCTCTATGTTCGGGTCCCGATCTCCTCACTACTTGTTGAATTTTATTGGGCAAAACAATTACATTTTTCAAATACATAAAAATTCATTTTTTTATTATCCCATTCGGGTATGATTTTTTTTTCGATTAAAATTTTCTCCTGTCCTAAAGACCTTGGATTTAGAAAGTTGCCAATGTATTGCCATGTTAATATAATGCAGTATTAATGGATGCATATTTGAGTTTGTAGTATTGAAATAGTTCCAGCAAACAATATCTCAAAGAAATAGATAATTTACAAATTATTCTATTATTAAAATTTTATATAATTTTTTTGTTTTAAAAATTTATTTCAATCATTATATTCTAATTTTTTTTTATTTTATTTTAACTCCCAAAGCAAAAACAATTACGTCCCCATTGATCCAAAACTATTGTAATCCGTCGTTGGGAATATTCAGATAGTAATAATGTCTTCTGTCGTCAATATATATGGGTGATTGCATCTAGTCACATTTAGCTAGGAATTTATAATACTAAACTTGCTATTCGATACAAATAGCAACTAACCAGCGAAATACAGCAAACAGAGTTTTGTAATTATGCTTAGAATTAGCGTTTATCGCTCTGTAAATAACAACACTGTTGTTTAAAAGAGTCGGGTGAACAATGACGTAGTAGTCAGTAAAGTGACATCGAAACAAAACGTGGTCGTCAATCTAACGATGAAAAGTTTCTAAGCTTAATATAACGTGCACCCCTAAAATTGAACAAAGAGAGGAATCATTCATCATTTTGAAAATGTATGATGCAGTGACGTAATATATTTTAATCGTATGAAAATATGAAGTTTTGGATGTAACTGTACAAAAAGTAGCGGTGTACAAAATTATTGCGGTGACCCTTCGTAATTGTCTCGTTATAGGTAGCTTTCCCTTACGAAATGTTTATAAAATTGTTTGGTAATATGGAATATTTTAAAGTTTATAATAAATTTCATATTTTCTAGAATAATTGACATACAAGTATACTAACCTGATTTATTTCACACCAGTTTCACCGATTCACTAGAAATTCAAAATGGATACAAGTTATGAACTTTTTTTACAACATTCAAGCGCGAAGAATGTCTTGGGGGTTTCCCTTAAAGATCGGTATTTTAATACAAATAGGTCGCCGTGGCTGGGAATCAAGAGTATGCTGGAAAGCCGCTGTCCAGGAAAAAATTAACAAATTTTTAAAAACTGACCCCTTTCCCACCATCCTCAAAATTTCATCACGAATTTTTCTTCAGTGATACCCCGTTCGTAAACTTCTTCTTCGTTCTCACTAGATTGGGATTTCGAATTCTCTAATAAAGAAAACCCATGCCTCAGATTATCAGCCACGACATACAGTTTGTTTGGACGCTTGCAAGTGGGCCACCTCTTCTCAAGTATACACACTGAGGGCAGTTCTGTAGGATATAATACCTATGATTTCTGCTGCCCCGTTTGTGCCGACCTCTTCCCGCGGTAAGTTTTGGCCTCCTTCATGATGGTAGGTCTGACATTCTTGCTGCGTGGCTAAATCTCGAGACAGATTGGCGACCGTGGAATCCGTTATCCCATTCCTCATTGTGAGGGGTCGTTACACCATGTTATGCGCCTTACGGCCTGGTGCATCCGTTTTCTGCAAGCATTTGTTTCGGTTAGCATTCCCTAGCGGACAGGTGCATCCGATTTCACCAAACCTCTTTATCACCTCTTACTACATGCGTGGCGGTAACAGTGGTTTTTTTCTTTACACCCCAAATATGGGCCCCGGGAAGCTTTCGGACGGTTCGTAAACTATTGGTAAGATAATTTTTCTTCGTCCCCCTCCGACCCTAGGGGGGCATAGACCCGAACCAGTGCCTTCCAAACCCGCATATCCATGGTCATCTTTTCCAGATCTCTCCACTCTCTCCGAGAGCCGCTGTAGCGTAGTTGTTAGTGAACTCGCTTCGCAAGGCTGGTTGTCAGGGTTTAGCTCCCGCAATGTGCGTGGAATTGTTCCCGACCGCGACGGCTCTCAGGTCGACCCAGCCTCAACTGGGTACCAGACATGCTCTGGGAAAGTAAAGGCGGCCGGCGTGATGCTGACACATCACCCATCGTGTGCCGATGGTCAATGAAAATACAGGCCTAACACTGTATTGACCTATATACCACGAGGTATGAAAGGGTTCCTTTACTTTTACTTTTCTACCACTCTCTCCCCATTTTTTCCGGTTTGAGAGAAGTTGAGTCGGCAGCCCGATTTCCTTTCGAATTTCATCGAGTCGTTTCATGTCCCTCATTGCGGAGTCTTTCTGCTTCCTCGGATGGGGAGCTATGGATTTTCTTGATTGTGGTTTCTGTAGCTATCTGGTGTTTTTACGAGGTAGGGTAGCTAGCCCCACACCCAACCTCCTTAATCGCGTCTTATGAAATGCGTAACTGGTAACAGTGGTTCTATTCTTTATACCCTTAATTTTGGCCCCGGTAACCACTCGGGCGAGTGTTTAGATCATACTGTGTAAGAAAGAGATTACAGAACACATAGTTTTTTCATCACAGTACAGGAGGTTCACAGTTCTATCCCTAAATCAATAAATTCTAGAAGTGTATACGCAGAATGCTGGGATTATCAAGAAGACAGGTGGTTTGACAATTAGATGAGAGCAAGGAGTTTTTTGCCCAGAAATCCAGAGGAAGCAACGGAAGTAACGAATATGATCAACAAATAAACAGTGTACATGTATTAAGAGCTTCCGAAAAAACAAATAGACAAACACAGGATTCGAACCACTTACCTAATTTCTTACGACACCCATTGCCAGAGCCGGATTAGACCAGCGCGGGGCCCGTAGCAAATTTTAGCGCGGGCCCTAAGTTTTGTATGATAATAAATAATAAAACATAAATTTTACAAACAAACTTGTCTCGATTTAATGTGAGCAAATTTAGAGATAATACTAGACAAATCAATTTCTAAGTAAATTACATTCAATGTTCATTAAGGTGAGGTTATTTAGACGATCTTGTCCCATCATGTTTCTTAACTCACTTTTTATACGCTTTAATGTTGAAAAAGAACGTTCTCCGCTGCAGTTAGTAATCATTAAAGACAAGTAAATTCGTAAGACTATTTCTACATTTGGGAAACACGACTCTAATGAATTTTCCATTATAAGTTTATAAAATTGCAGTTCAAGGGCCTCATTCTTTTCGTTGCTAATAGCAGCTAACTGCCGAAATGTTCCAAATACATCAGTCACTCTATGGTACGCTTCCATGTGTTTAGCTAAGGCAGAGAGTACATTATCAATTATGACAATAAACACCTGACTTTCAAATTTTTGTTTGGGTGTTTGATTTTCTACAACTTCATCGAGCGTAGTAGAGCCACTAAAATCGTCGTACTTAGTATTTCGCTTGCGTCGTCGTGAAGTTTGTTGCTGATATTCTTGACAGTGAGTCAGGATTTTGGCTTTGGCCTCAATATCTGAAAATGTAGGCCGCATTGCTTGAACGTACCCGTGTAACGATTCATAAAGAGCATATCCCGTGTTAAGGTCTTGATCAGGTGACTGTAATGAAGCGCTAGACGCTTGCAAGCGTTCTAGAATTCCGTTCCATAAAATGCTAACTATTCCCGTTTCCAACTTACTCATCTCCAAAACTAGCCCATACGCTTGATTACGACACTCTACCTTTTGATCCATGTTATTTGAGATGTCATCCAAAACTTGTTTGATAATGGTAAAACCACATAAAAGTGCTTTTGTCGCATCAGCTCGGGAAGACCACCTGGTGTCCGACAGTCTCTTCAAGGTCGGGAGTTTTGAACCTGTATCTTCCAGTGCTTTTGTAAGAATGCCCCATCGATAGGTAGAAGCGGAAAAGAATGTATAGAGACTTTCAACAAAATCGAAAAAATTTAACCACTTAACATGACTATAACTCTGATTTAAAACATTTGAATTCATTAAAACGAAAAATGAAAGAAACTATTTTTAAAAATTAATTTCTCACTGAAACATAAAATTAGCTATGTAAAATAAAATAATAATAAAATAACAACATGGGAGGATTTAAATACATTCAAAGTTAGCAGAACAAATAAAAATTACTCTCTGTGTCCGTTTGTGTGCTTCTCTGTAAAATTATGCAGCTCTGTGTTGCGGCTTTTTGTTGCGGCTCCTTCAAGTGTGTCCAAGTTTTCTGTTTAATCATTTGGCCCTCCTCGCATTATTTTATGGGACATCTAGTCGAGTGCAAAACAGTTTCTCACAAAAACGTGAATGACATGAAATTTATTTAGGAGTGCCCAGATCTGCTCATGTCTTAGAACAATATTTCATACGCCCACTTGCATTTATTTTAAACTAAGTTTCGCGCGCAAAAACTACTGAACGAACAGAGACTTGAACTGGGTTATGAGTCAAATTTAATTGTTCTTTAATTCAAGCTTTCAAGTTTTCGTTTATTAGAAGCGTGTGCACACAAGAGACACTCCTATACAAAAAGTAAAAAAACTGTTACGTTGTTAATGAGCTCAGTGTGACCGCCCAATTAAGTTCGAAATTGAGTAAACATGATCTTGGCCCTAATCTCAATAAAAAAATGGAAGGGGAAATTATTACCCACCTCCCAAACTTGGTTCCTTGTTTATGACTAGTGACAACTTAGCTCCAGAGGCGCGGCCCCCCAAAGCGCGGGCCCGTAGCATTTGCTACTTCTGCTACTATGCTAATCCGGCTCTGCCATTGCCTAGCCTAGCAATACGAGCGTCCTTACGAACACAACATGGCTGGCTGGTTGTGTTTGTAATGACGCTAGTATTGTTAGGCTAGGCGATGGGTGTCGTAAGAAATGAGGTAAGTGGTTCGAATCCTGTGTTTGTCTATTTGGTTTTTTTTCGGAAGCGTTTGACAATTACAGATATTAACGTCTACTGCAGGACCGGACCGTGTTATGATACAGAGAGGCGGTCGCATTAGGCGGAACCGTAAGGGGGCGTCATAAGCAGCGAAATCAAAATCACAATTGAAACTTATTTTAAAGAAAAAACATTTAAGGGCGGCATTTCGAAGACTTGCATCATACTGAGAAAATATACCGCACGGCCCTGGTTTACTGTAACGTAGCAGATGAAACACCTGATCTGTCTGACATTTTAAATATAATATACGTCTAATATATTAAGCAACAAAAAAGCTTAAGGAATATAAAACCTCGGCTCTCCATTTTGGGAGCAGCCCGGATTGACTGCCTACGTGCCGGCAATGAATCTAACGACAATATAATCGTTAAAATCATCTTTACAATCGTTATATCCAGGACTACCCAAACGTCGGATTCCGTTCAGAACATAAACAAGAATTAACAATTAGAGAAGACCGATGTGGGAAGCGTTCACAAATATTCCAGTTTGTGGGTTAATCAATCCCAAAAGACCTTTCAACCGCTATCTTCTGATCAGCTTAGATTCGGATTATCCCCCATGAATTGATTTGGTTGTCGTTCTTGAGTAGCTGGATTGGGCCGGACATTGAGTGTGACAAATGGCGGTATCAGCTTTGTAAGACAATACCTGATTTACCGATCCTAATATCTTCCTTGTATCTTTCTCCTATCTTAATCTTTCCATACATATTATTACTTTTGTGTTTAAGGTGGTCACCTGTTTATTATTCTTTATGAATTTGTAAGAAATTGTATAGATTCTGAATTCTCTCATTCTTTCTCGAATAATGTTTTGCCTCATAGCATCAGGATAAGAAAATATTTATAGAACGGGCTCTTGTGTGCTCTGTCTCAGTCATTCTCTTCTCCTATCTCTCTCTCTCTCTCTCTCTCTCTCTTTCCTATCTCTCAGTCAATCCCATCATTGTACTCTTTCGTTCACTTCTCTGTCTTAACCATTATCTCTCTCAGTTCTCTCTTACTCTCTATATTGTTCGCTTTTTCCTTTCCCCATTTCACTCTCACTTTCTCTTTTCTTTTTATAGTCTTTTATCTAACAACTAAAGCAAATCTCATAAGAACGATTTTCTGGCCAACACTATGTTACCAGTGTCAAACATGGCCAATAACAGCAGCTAATGAGCGGAAAATCATAACGACAGAGTGAGGTGCCTTAAGAAGAGCTGCAGGTGTGATAATAAGAGACAAAATTAGAAATGAAGAAATCAGAAGAAGATTGGATGTGAAACCAGTCATGCAATTCATAAAAGAACAACAGATTAAATGGTTTGGACACCTGACAAGAATGCCCTGATATCGCCTACCACAGAGAAGTAAAGTAAAAAATAAAGGAACCCTTTCATACCTTGTGGTATATAGGCAATACAGTGTTAGGCCTGTATTATTCATTGACCGTCGGCACACGATGGGTGATGTGGTTAGCATCACGCCGGCCGCCTTTACTTTCCCAGAGCATGTCTGGTACCCAGTTGAGGCTGGATCGACCTGAGAGCCGTCGCGGTCGGGAAAAATTCCACGCACGCTGCGGTTGTTGAACCCGGACCACCAGCCTTGAGAAGCGAGTTCACTAACAACTACGCTACCGCGGCTCTCCTACCACAGAGAGCCACACAGAAAAAGTATAATGAGTACAAAGCAAAAGGAAGACCACGCAAAAGATGGAGCGACGGCATAAAGAACAGCCTTACGAACATAAATATCAGTTTACAAAGTGCCTTAAAACAAGCACACACAGATCACTAAGTTTCATCCCCAACACTTCTATAAAGAAGTAAATGGTGGAAGAGAAGACAAGCACACACAAGATCACTAAGCTTCATCCCCAACACTTCTATAAAGAAGTAAATGGTGGAAGAGAAGACAAGCACACACAAGATCACTAAGTTTCATCCCCAACACTTCTATAAAGAAGTCAATGGTGGAAGAGAACAAGCACACACAAGATCACTAAGCTTCATCCCCAACACTTCTATAAAGAAGTAAATGGTGGAAGAGAAGACAAGCACACACAAGATCACTACGTTTCACCCCAACACTTCTATAAAGAAGTAAATGGTGGAAGAGAAGACAAGCACACACAAGATCACTAAGTTTCATCCCCAACACTTCTATAAAGAAGTCAATGGTGGAAGAGAAGAAGAAGAAGAAATCTTTTCTCTATCACTCTCTTCTCTACCTCTCTTTCTCTATTCTCACGCCTACATCATCGTCCTAATTCTTACTCTGTCTTACACACTCTCTTAAGGGATCTCTGTAGCGTAGAGATTAGGTGATCACCTCTCGTGTCAAAGGTAACCTGTTCGCTCCCCCGTGAACCCATCTGGATATCTTTCCAGATATCTTTGGTCTAGGTGAGTCCTCTGTATATCTTGGACAGAGAAGAGAACAAATAGATCTACCCAGAAAGAACTCATTCTTTCTCTATCAAGGACATCATTCTGAGTGCAGTAGTTTTCTCACACTTCAATTCAGATATGTTGCTCTCTCTGAGTGCAGTAGTTTTCTCTGAATTCAATTCAGATATGTTGCTCTCTGAGTGCAGTAGTTTTCTCACTTCAATTCGGAAATAATGCGCCGTGAGAGCAGCAGTAGTATGTTAGGTGGTGGATTGCACCTCTATGTGGTCGAGGTACGTCACTTTCAACCTAAGATGGATGTCTTTATTTCGGTTACATCAGATCGCATTGGCCTTCTTTCTTTGTCTGACCATGTGGCCTGGGACTAGTTCTAAAAATATTATTTATTATACATTCTTATTATACTTCTTAAACAAGTCATATTAAAATAATGCAATATTTTATAAAACGGTGCACCGTACAAATCGCTACCAAACTTTCCAGAAAACTACAGCTAATTATAATAATTTACACCAGCCAATCACCGAGCCTAGATTTGGCTGGCTAGGTTTTGTATATTACGCAGTTGATCATTGCAATTGTTGCATTTATAAAGAAGTGTTAAAGACCGTTTATAATATTTATTGTATTGTTTCGTCAAAATCGTGTAATCTATTGTATTATTTTGTTATAAACATTATATTGTATATAAACATGTAAACGTTTATTTTAGGACGTGTTATTTCGTTTGCTTCAACTTTTATAATCCATGAAAATCCTATATTTTAACTTTACACTTAGGGATGTTATTATTTATCTTGGTAATATTTTCACTTATTGCTCTTCACTATATTCTTCTTCTTCTGCGTTCTCACTAGATTGGGATTTCGGATTCTCTAATAAAGGCCGACGTCAGCCTCTGGCTGTCAGCCACGCCATACAGTTTGTCTTGGACGCTGGTTTTGGTGGGCCACCTCTTCTGAGGTCTGCATACTGGGGGCAGTAGTGTAGGATATACAATGTTGTAATGCTCGTCAAGCCACAGAGACACAGGTCGTTGGTGTCTATCTTGAAAAAATATATATATATATATATATATATATATATATATATATATATATATATATATATACGTGTGAACGTTCGGAGGAAGAGGCACCAGGGCAGACCCTGCTTAGTTATAAAGATGTCTGCAAAGCCTCAATGAAAAAACTTTTCTATAGGTCCCAGCACATGGTAAGGACTCGCTGATGACAGAGTAGTGTGGAAAGCCAAATTACGAAAGGGCGCAGAGTCTTTTGAGAAGAGACTTATGTATGAGCTGAACGACAAGAGAAAAGCGAAAACTCAGAAGTTGTCACAGTAAAACACTTGCCAATTGACCGTCTGTAAAGACGAAAAAGGCCACATATATATATATATATATATATATATATATATATATATATATATATATATGTTATATCATGCACCATGTCAACTGACTTACTTAGCTTAGGATATTGGCTTCCACAATTGTTTGTCCCTACTGCGGTTGACCAGATCGGTTGATGACTTCATTATCGTCATCAAATATCTTGCCCTGAGCAGAACTTTGATACCTTTAACAGTTTTTCGGAATTTCTCTCATAATCCAGATGTCTCGCCTTTGCAGCAGTCATGCTCAAACCATCAGTTACATCCGGAATCCATCTTCTCCTAGGACTTCTTCTTTTCCTCTTTGCTGGGATGTATCCTTCGCTCCGTGGTCTTCTCCAGCCCTTCCTGTCTCTTTATATGTTCAAAATACTTTAATTTTCTTATTATGTAACAGCAGAAAGAATGTTGAGTTCTTTCTGGAACAATATATTTGTTCTCCTCTCTGTCCATGATATACGACTTTATTAAATGTCCATGCTTCACACCCATACGTTGCCACTGGGAGTATACATTTTGCATAGATACTTAATCTCTGTCGTGACTAGTTTTCTTCTATCGTTTGATGTCAGCTTCCAGATTTTGCACTGATAGCATAATGTTCCACTTTTGCAGTTAAGCGTAGCGATATGAGCTTTAATATGCGCTCCAGGGCCAGATGTTCTTGTTGTGCTATATACGTGTTTATTTAGTGTGGTCTTGATTTTGTCTATCCATCTTTTTCCAGGTCTTCCCTTGGCTCTCTTACCTGATCTTTTTTTTATTGTATGCTGTTAGTGGTGGTTGGTTGTATTTCATTCTCATTAACTATCCAAACAACTACATTTGTCGTCGTTCAATGTATTCGGTGCATAAAGTTATGCCCATTGCTTCTGATGACCTCATTTCGTAGCCTATCTTTCCTGATGACACTCACTGCCTTCCTCAAGCATTTCATTTCACACATGGTGAGTTTTCTGTGTTGTGTTGCTGTCAGAGACCAAGTTTAGCACTTGTAACAATCCAGTCATGGTACCAAAAGAGTTACGAACATTTTTTTACAAATTATTTTGTATTCTTCTTTTTTTCAGATTTCCAGACAAGAAAACGTGATCTAGTAACAGAATCATTATAATCTTTGCCAACAATTCTAGGCAAAGATCCTAGAACAACACTCAACGTCTACCAAATCTCATACAATCCGTTCAAACGAACATTGTACAAAAGTTGGTAACCAGACTTCAAGAACAATACAAATAACACTGAGTATTATTTCACTGTGACTTGTTAAAGAAATATTTTAGCAACCGTTTCTGTAAAACTGTAAAGACTTGTAATTGTGAAATCAGTACAAGGAGAATATCAAATTCTAAGAACATTGAATGAACTATTTACAATTTTGCTTTCTTGCAAGCAAATAAATCAGGGACAAATATTTCAGTTAATTGTTATTATTTTTAATTCCTAATAGCAATCTCTTATCTTCTTTGTTGTGATTCCGCAAGTATTAGTATTTCTTCAGAAATGATTTCTCTACCAGCTGCCATATTGGTTTGCTGCTTGGTCGTTGCCGTGGGAACATCAGGTAAGTAACTCTTCTCGATTATTTATTTGTTTGTTTGTACGCCGGTAGTTCCTCATCGTAATCCTCTCTCGCACCGTTATACGTTACATATGATCTGTAAGCAATTTCTCCAAACCTCTCTCATTGGCAACTCGTTATATCCCTTCTATGTAACTGAGTCCGATATTTAACTATAAAAATGCTTTTCATTAGCTCAAATCGGATACTTTTGTTTATATATATATATATATATATTGCCTTTTTTCGTCTTTACAGACCATCAATTGGCAAGTGTTTTACTGTGACAACTTCTAAGTTTTGCTTGTCTCTCTTGTCTTTACAGACGTTCAATTGGCAAGTGTTTTACTGTGACAACTTCTAAGTTTTGCTTGTCTCTCTTGTCTTTACAGACGTTCAATTGGCAAGTGTTTTACTGTGACAACTTCTAAGTTTTGCTTGTCTCTCTTGTCTTTACAGACCTTCAATTGGCAAGTGTTTTACTGTGTCAACTTCTAAGTTTTTGCTTGTCTCTCTTGTCTTTACAGACGTTCAATTGGCAAGTGTTTTACTGTGTCAACTTCTAAGTTTTTGCTTGTCTCTCTTGTCTTACAGCTCATCACTAAGTCTTTTTTCAAACGATTATAATCTTTGCGTAACGTTGTTCTCCACATATTTCGATCATAAGCTAGTTTTTCCCATTCCCGGGGACCGGTAGAAACGTTCTTCACTGAGGCTTTACAGACATCCTTATATCTGAGAGATGGTCTGTCTTAGTGCCTCTTCCCCTTTGAAAGTTCACAGAACAACATGTGTTTTGGTATGCGGCAATTGTCTATTTTTCTCACATGCCATCTTAGTCTTCTACTGCTCAGCATAATGGAAGACAATTTTGCACGTTGCAGTACGTCAGAGTAGATTATCTTGTCATACCACCTGATATTCATAAGCTTGCGGAGACATCGAAGGTGAAATATGTTTGAGTAGGCTGTTCATGTTTCTGAGCTATATAGTAAAGCGCTAATTACACAGACTCGATGTATTTAAATCTTCGTCTGCAATATTAATTTTGTGTTGTCCCACGCTCCCTTTGATAGTTTGCTTAATATAATAGCCACATTACCTGTTCGAGATTTAATTTCTTCATCAAGAGAAAGTATGGCAGTGACTACATTTTTGCACTGGTGTTAGGTGGTTACTGTTAAAAGCAGAGGTGGCTCGTCATTAAGGGCCAGTGGGCCGGCCCCCAAAATAAGGTGTAACGTGTATTTATTATTTTATAAATTAAAATATATCCTAACCGAAACCCCACCAACAAAAATTATCACGAGCCGCCACTGATTTAAAGTGATATATGTTGATATCTCCAGTATATTTTGTTGCTAGATGAAATATGATCGATTTACATTTCAGCAATGTCCTGTCAAATGATAAAGTTATTACTTCAAGTTAGTCTAAACTGTTGTATAATTTACAAGCTCAGTAGATTTTCTGTATGAAATTGCTGTTGATTTTGTTCTACTAGTTAAGATTTTTGTCGGACTGCAAATTCATGTGACTGACGGATGGCGTTTACACTCTGGTGACCGCCTTATGCGTTTAATATGTGTGCAAACTTCTCTCAGCTAAGTTATGCTTGGTATGTTGCTGTATTCCTATCTCACTGCTATACATTAAGTAGTACATACATGTAATGTTCCCATACCGCTCTATCCTGGACAACTCATTCAATCATTCTATGGAACTGAGTCCAATATTCCTTCTTTCTCTCAGTTATGTTTGGTATTGAGCACGTTAAATCACCCAGTGTTAGAAAGTACTACTAATTTTTTCCACCACTTCATTTTACCGGGAGAACAGCCCAGAACAAGGTTTGTCTTTTTTTTAAAATTAACAGACAAAACTAAAAAACAAATTGTCATACAATTTGGCCACATGTTACAAAAGACATTTTTTTATGATAAATAACGTTTAGCGTATGCATTGTAATTATTTATTTTAAAATAATTAATTTTCTTGAAAATATATCCTCCCCCATCCTTCATCGTGCAGTGGATTTCAATAGCATAATAAGTGCACAGAATGCCAAACTGGCATATGATGTATATATCATCAACAATTATAGCATGAACCTACCAAAAATGTCTAACCCAATTGGTTTTGTAGATATGATTTTTGCAATATAACCCTTCCAAATTAAAAACAAAACATTTCAAATTAAAACACCAATATTTATGCTTGTATATACTAGTAGTTTAGACAAAAAGTGGAGGTTCATGCTATAACTATGGGTGATATGTACATCATATGCCAGTTTGGCATTCTTTGCATTTCTTATATTTGCGAAATCGACTGCACGGTGATGGGAAGTAGGGTTGGTTAATATATTTTCAATAAAATTAATTATTTATAAATAAATAATTCGAATGCATACATTAAAAGTTATTTATCATAAAAAACAATGTCTTTTGCAACATGTGGCCAAGTGTTATGACACTATGTTTGTTAGTTTTTTTCTGTTATTTTTAAAACAACCCTTGTTCTGGGTGAGCTTAGTTTACTGTGGACCACAAACTGGGCAGTCAGCTTCAGGTCTGTCAGGTTTCCCCAAAGCTTAGTTTTCAACTCGCCCGAGTGGTAACCGGGGCCCAAATTTGGGGTGTAAAGAATAGAACCACTGTTACCTGCCATGCATGTCGTAAGAGGCGACTAAGGACGTTTGGCTGAAATCGGATGCACATGTCCTAAATGTGTAGAAGTATATGCGTTTAGGGACCTACCAAACCAATGTGCAACGTATACACGTTCTTGGCAAAGATCAGACATATCACAAGAGTGATTAAAATTGGTCGTAAAGAACGAACGCAAAGAAGAAGATGAAGAGTTTTTCAACTTAGTGTGGCCACACGTAGCTTCTCAGCTCACACATCAGAAGACAGTCGTGATGAACATGCTACGGTGTCTGTTCCGCCTGTTGACACTGGCAGAGAGCTGTTTGATTTATTCCTAGTCTATGTAAGTTTTTGTTGAGTCTGCAGTGTCCAGTACTTAGTCGAGATATAGAGGTAATTCAGAGTACCAACCCCTTGCGATCTTAACAGATGTCGTCGGCTTTCATATCTGAACGTTGCCCGAACGGTTACCGGGGCCCAAATTGGGGTGTAAAGAATAGAACCACTGTTACCTACCATGCATGTCGCAAGAGGCGACTAAGGAGGTTGGACGTGGGGCTAGCTACCCACACCGTAAAAAACATTAGATGGCTACAGAATGGAGAGCAAACCGAGTAAACGCTGACTGAAACCGGACACATCGCCGCGGGATAAGTACCAGAGCTCCAGTTGATGCTGAAGATGTGACGTAAAATACACCAATGCTAAGGCTGCATGAACCAGATTTCCACATGAATAGAATTTATGGGGAGGTCTAGTACATCGGTCTGGGCGGTGATCGCGAGAGAGAGAGAGATCTGAACGTTTGGCAGTGTACTATTTTTTAAATAATAAGTTTACGGCAGACCTATGACTGGACTGGTGCATCTTGCGTGATGGAGGTCCTGCCTCAATATAACCTCCCTACACGAGATCTGGGTAGTTATCGATTTTTAATTAACTACTTCCTGTCATGCGCAAATCACTTGGGAGGCAGTCGGACTATATTTTTCTTTCTCCGTAGAGACCTGGGTGGCGGTCGGGATTTCTGAGTTATGGTATAAGTCGGATTCAGCACTTGAGCTACTGTGTAATTTGACGCTGAAGTTTTCGGGTAGTAGGGACCGAGCACTCATGGAGGCGCTCAAAGAGCTCAATCGTTGACTCTATTATTTTGTTCAGTTCAACTGTATAACTAAGATCTGAGAGTCAAGCTGAAGAAAAAGGAAAAAAATTTAAAAATTCCCACATGTTTACCCACTTATATAGTCAATTTCTTAAGAGTTTCTTCCAACTTTTACAGCCAATCACCAAACAGTTTCTTTCTACTGGTTAACCAATCACCAAACAGTTTCTTCCTACTGGTTAACCAATCACAAAACAGTTTATTCCTACTTGTTAACCAATCACTAAACAGTTTCTTCCAACTTTTACAACCAATCACCAAACAGTTTCTTTCTACTGATTAACCAATCACCAAACAGTTTCTTCCTACTGGTTAACCAATCACAAAACAGTTTCTTTCTACTGGTTAACCAATCACCAAACAGTTTCTTCCTATTGTTTAACTAATCACCAAACAGTTTCTTTCTACTGGTTAACCAATCACCAAACAGTTTCTTCCTACTGGTTAACCAATCACCAAATAGTTTCTTCCAACTGGTTAACCAATCAGCAAATAGTTTCTTTCAACTGGTTAACCAATCACCAAACAGTTTCTTCCTACTGGTTAACCAATCACCAAACAGTTCCTTCCAACTGGTTAACCAATCACCAAATAGTTTCTTCCTACTGGTTAACCAATCACCAAACAGTTTCTTTCTACTGGTTAACTAATCACCAAATAGTTTCTTTCTACTGGTTAACCAATCACCAAACAGTTTCTTCCTACTGGTTAACCAATCACCAAACAGTTTCTTTCTACTGGTTAACCAATCATAAAACAGCTCCTTCCAACTGGTTAACCAATCACCACATAGTTTCTTCCTACTGTTTAACCAATCACAAAACAGTTTCTTTCTACTGGTTAACCAATCACCAAACAGTTTCTTTCTACTGGTTAACCAATCACCAAATAGTTTCTTCCTACTGATTAACCAATCACCAAACAGTTTCTTCCAACTGGTTAACCAATCAGCAAATAGTTTCTTCCCACTTGTTAACCAATCACCAAACAGTTTCTTTTTACTGGTTGCCCAATCACGAGTTTCTTCCTACTGATTAACCAATCACCAAACAGTTTCTTTCTACTGGTTAACCAATCATAAAACAGCTCCTTCCAACTGGTTAACCAATCACCACATAGTTTCTTCCTACTGGTTAACCAATCAGCAAATAGTTTCTTTAAACTGGTTAACCAATCACCAAACAGTTTATTCCTACAGGTTAACCAATCACAAAACAGTTTCTTCCTACTGGGTAACCAATCACGAAACAGTTTCTTCCTACTGTTTAGTTTAACCAATCACCAAACAGGTTATTCCCTTTGTTACAACCAACATCCACACTATTTCCTCCTACTGTTACAACTAATCTTCAAACATGCTCATACCCCTACCCACTTATACAATCAATCTCATTTATTCCGGTAACTGACAGAACTTGACACTCGCTATTGCTGAACTGTCAGAAGAAGAAGAATTAGATTTGACAAACAGAAAATGAATTTTTATTTTATTAGGATATAAAAAACCGTAACTTGTTTTATCCAGACCCGTGATAATGAATCACGCGAGATTTCAATTGAAGTCTGCAAGAAGGGAGGTTAATTTCGTGGGGGTGTTTAGTTTTAAATAATAATCTTGTGCATGTCAGGATTCTATTAGATGTATCTACAGATAAGAAAAATATCTTTAGATTTTCTTTCAACAGTTCAAATCAATCTTAAAGTACTAATTAACTGGGACGTAATATAATACAGGTTATATTTTTCATGATGAATTTAAGTTAAGTATTGCGACATGTAATTGTGAAGGTTGCGATGTTGTTGGCAGTCATATCCTCACTGGCGGTTTCTGATCGTTTTTGTTTGTGGGGCAGACACAAATTTTCGGGTAAATCATTGGTTTCTTAAATAATAAATACGTTACACATTATTTTTGGTGAGGCCCGGCCCCTCTGGCCCTTAATGACAAGCCGCCACTGCTGTTCCTTGTTTTATTATTCTATCTTCTGGCTTTATTTCTAGATTAAATGTTTTTTTGCAACATTTATAGAAGAATATTATGAACTTTATGAACCGCTAAATAAATGTATATGTTCTGAGTGAGGTCATTGACTAAAGAAACATCATGATAAACTTTCCATGGAAACGGTCATCTGGTTTTTTTTTTTTAATTGTTATTTATTTTTAGCATGTAATGTAATGAGTATAAAATTGTGAACAGTTTTGAATATCTTGGTTCACTGCTAACAACAGATGGAAATTGGATGAAGGAAATTAAAAGAAGAACAAACATGGCTTTACAAAAGATTAAACAACTAAAAACAGTATGGAACGGAACTGATAAGAAAACAAAGATCAGAATACTAAGAGTATGCATATTCACAGTGTCAACGGATGGGTGGGAAGCATGGACATTTAATAGAGCAGTGGAAAAACATATATTCTTTCTCTCTTTCTTTCTTTCTCGAATCCTGTTTGGCTCACAGCGTCAGGTCAAGAAGAGATTTCTAAAACGGGCCTAGTATGCGCTTCGTAGATAGTCTCTTTCGTCACCTCTGTTATCTCTGAGGTCAATCTTTTGCGTGGCCAGCCTTTTGCTTTGTATCAATTGTATCGTAGCAGCATTGCTCTTTGAGGTGCACTGTCTGTTGGTAATCTGCTTACGTGGCCGAACCATTTAATTTATTGTTTCTTGATGTATATGTGATTTCGAATATAAGTGTTACAGAAAAGTCCTTCGTATATCTTGGACAGAGAAGAGAACAAATAGATCTATCTAGAAAGAACTCAAAATTAAAGAAAACAGACTGATGCTACAAATAAGAAAGAGAAAATTGAGATATTTTGGACATATAAAAAGACATGAAGGGATGGAGAAGACCATCATGGAAGGAGGCATACCGGCAAAGAGAAGAAGAGGAAGACCACGGAGAAGATGGATTCAGGATGTAACTGATGGTTTGAACATGACAGCTGCAGAGGCAGGACATCTGGCCAATGAGAGAGAGAAATTCTGGAGGACTGTTGGGGTGGCAAAGTTCTGCTCAGGACAAGCTATGTGAAGATGATGAATAGAATGATAGTGGGACGTATTAGTGGAAGCGTTCGCTTATTTACTCTAGCACAAGAAGGTCGTAGGTTCAATCCTCCACTCCACGTTTTACACGTGAGGAAAGGAATTGTCCCTCCTACTTCATGCACAAATAGGGCCTATAAATGAAAAGTGACAGGTACTTCATGCTCGTTAGGAAATCTCTGTGGTTAAGTGGTTAGGCCGTTGCATTGCGTTCTGACAGTCGTGGGTTCGAATCCGAACCACACAGTTCTATTCAAGGCTCCAAGTATCCACATTTTGTTGCAGAAGGCAAAGGTGATATTGGCCGGATGGGCTGATATCTGATAAAGACATTTCAGAAACAGCTGGAGTATGGCAAGCTAGATGGAGACAAACAAAAAAGTTTCAATTTATGTCGTTTCGCTTGATTTAATCCTGTTTTGCCTCACAGAGTCAGGATCAGAAGAGATTTCTAAAAGCTTTTGTGGGCACTTTATAAATAGTAGCTAAAGTGGTGGTCAGCTCGATCACCACGCAAGCGTACCTGGTTCAAACTCGGCGGTAGTGATTGTTTACTGGTTACTAAAATTACGTCATTGCACACCGGGCAGACCCATATGTACTCATTTTTTCCCAACAGATATAGAAGAGTATGCATACTGATGGTTGCCGTAGCTCACTGATTAAACATACCTCTCACTCTGCCCCCCAGGCATCCAGTTTTACTTGTACAACGGGTAACTCCAAACTGCTTAAATCGCTTGATCGATTCAACATCGATTTTAGTGTCCTCATCCCAAAAGACATTCGCGAAGAAACCGAAGGACATCCCCTTATCCATCTTCAACTCCCCAACAATCGATGCTATTGATGCAAGCCTGTCCGCTCTCTCATTACCGTAAACACCCGCATGCCCAGGACAGTATATCCACGTAAGCTGCTGGAGGTTAGAAACTTCTATAGACGACATCCACTCATACCGAAACCTGTCCTTCTGGATCTTGTGAAGAATCGACTGAGAGTCAGATACAACAACGGCCCCAGTAAATGAAGTCACAGAGAGCCAATGGAGGGCAGCTGTAACAGCCTCAACCTCCATCCTCATACTAGAAGTAGTTGTCCTGTTCGCTCTGCAACAACCCTGCCATTAGCCAAGAAACCCCAGCTGGACTTCTCACGACGATGAACCGACCCATCGGTATATACAACAACATCATCATCACTTGCATTATCTTCTATCAGCTGCTTAACTGCGAGATCAGCCTTCACGTTGCCCCAATCTCTACATTCTCTTCCAAGAGTAATGATAAAGTTGAGACAGTTAGTCAAGCTACCATCTGTTGGGATCCATTCTTCCCATTTTGGTAGGGTCGCAACCGTGATCATCTGGCCAATTTTTCTCTCAGCCTGGGCCATTCGCGACATGCCACGCTTGATTCTCGTGCCTCTAACATCGTTAGTGTTCTAGTGCAGTGGATGTCTCTTATCAGCAGTAACCCGCATATATGCGTTGGTTTGAATTCCGTGGTAGACAATATGGAAGCAATTCGTTTCCGTGGTATTTTTACGAAAGGTAAAAATAGACCTCACCGTTCCGAAAGCAATGGCAAACTACTGAACGTATAAGTGGTGACTCGAAAATCAACGACTCGTTTACTGTGGCTGATGACTACAGTCCTGTAACGATATGCCACATTTTCTTTTTCTGTAATAAATAGTGTTTTTTCACCACTTCTGTTATTTCTGACATCCACCTTTTAGCGTAGACGTCCTTTTGTTTTGTGTCCACTGTATCGGAGTAGTATTTCTCTTGTGCCGCACTGTCTGTTGGTACTCTGCTTATGTGGCCGAACCATTTAATGTGTTGTTTCTTGTTGCAACTTAATTTGAAGTTCAGAAATGATGTTGTACCCACTTTTTCCCCCAGACGTCTTCAATTCTAAACAAAGCTTTACTTGATACTCTCAGTATTCTGCGTAGACAGACACTTCATCTCTGTTATGACTAGTTTTATTCTATCTTTTGATGCCAGCGTCCAGGTTTGGCACTGATAGCATAATATTGGAAGAAAGATTATGTTGACTAATACTCTATTAGTGTTCATGGTTACATGTTTGCATTTCAAAATTAGTTAAATTATTTTCTTAAAGTAGCTCAAAAATGATTTGATATAGAGACCACGAGATGGGAATCGATTGCGCAACTTGGCTGAAATCGGATGCACGTGTCCCTAACGTGTAGAAGTCTATGTGTTTATGGGCCTACCAAACCAATGTGCAACGTATACACGTTCTTGGCAAAGATCAATCATATCACAAAGAGTGATTAAAATTGATCGTAAAGAACGAACGCAAAGAATAAGAAGAAGATTGCGCAACATCGCCAAATGTGGTTCTGCAACAACACAAGAGGAACTTGCATTTTTTAGAAATGTTGTGTACTTCAGGGATGCAGAGAAAACAATCTGCGTGAAAATATAGAACACACAACACCCACATGTCCAACCCTGATCCTATAGAGCAGTGGCTCTCAAACTCTGGGTCGCGACCGCTTTGGGGGACGAAAGACCATTTCACAGAGGTCACCTAAGAACTTCGAAAAACACATATTTAATCATAATTAGAAATAAATATTGTTACATAATTTTATATTTGGGGTCACACAACATGAGGAACTATATTAAAGGGTCGTGGCATTATGAAGATTTAGAACCACTGCTGTAGAGGATCCCCTGTGGTAGAGGATTGTTTTCCAGGATTCCATTCTACAATTACCTCTGCACATTTCAGAAATGTGCAGCAGTATACGTCTGAGACTATTGTCATCATCGCTTGAGTAAAGTAAAGTAAGTAAAGGAACCCTTTCATACCTCGTGGTATATAAGTCAATACAGTGTTAGGCCTGTATTTTTCATTGACCGTCGGGACACGATGGGTGATGTGGTCAGCATCACGCCGGCGGCCTTTACTTTCCCAGAGAATGTCTGGTACCCAGTAGAGGCTGGGTCGACCTGAGAGCCGTCGCGGTCGGGAAAATTCCACGCACATTGCGGGAGCTGAACCCAGACCACCAACCTTGCGAAGCGAGTTCACTAACAACTACGCTACAGCGGCTCTCATCGCTTTAGATCAACGGTAATTACTATTATTATTCTAACCTCCAGAGGCTTACGTGGATATACTGTCCTGGTCATGCGGGCGTTTACGGTAATGAGAGAGCGAATGGCTTGCATCAACAGCATCGATTGTTGGGGAGTTGAAGATGGATAAGGGGATATTCTTCGGTCTCTTCGCGACTGTTTGTTGGATGTGGACACTAAAATCGATGTTGAATCGATCAAGCGATTTAAGCAGTTTGGAGTTACCCGTTGTACAAGTCGAACTGGATGCCTGAAAGGCAGAGTGAGAGGTGTATTTAATCAGCGAGCCACGGGAACCATCAGTATGCATACTCTTTGATATCTGTTGGGGAGACTGAGCACCTATGGGTCTGCCCGGAGTGCAATAACGTCAGTTTAGTAACCAATAACTATTATTATTATATATTTACGTACATATCTGTATGCATGCTAGATGTATGCGGTCAAAAATAACGGGGGAAAAACCATATTATCTACGTAAACATACTTTACTAGTCCCTTCGCCTGTGTGGTGCCAGGACCACGCAAGGGAAGCAAAGAATAGTACCACTTCGACCTACAATGCATGTCGTAAGAGGCGACTGATGCTACCCTAGTAAATAAAAAGCAGCGCAGAAATCGGATGTGTTGGCCTACTTGCACAACTGGCACACCGTACAATCGCTCTTAGGCTCAGATCACATACAAATCACACCGAGTGGTTGACAGTAGTCGATATGGAGCGCTCGAAGAAGAAGAAGAAGAAGACTAGTCCTTTGTTCCGCATTGTTTTTGTGTATATTTTTTAAAGATATAGTTTTATGAGCATTTGTTTTTACAAGAATTGAACAAAACTCCATCTACTTCTACGACGTTCGCGCTACACTTGTTAAACCACTATTGTGTGAGGTTTGCTCTCTCGTGGAGCCATCTGGATAATTTCCCACAAATCCCTGATTTCAGTGTAGGTGACATCGAGTTCCTAGTTCTATCGGTGACGGAAGATAAAACGTAGGCCCCATGTTCAATTTGAGCACGTAAAAGAACCCTTGAGAGCCGCGGTAGCGTAGTTGTTAGTGAATTCGCTTCTCAAGGCTGGTGGTCCGGGTTCAACTCCCGCAGTGTGCGTGAAATTTTTCCGGACCGCGACGGCTCTCAGATCGACCCAGCCTCAACTGGGTGCCAGACATGCTCTGGGAAAGTAAAGGCGGCCTGCGTGATGCTGACCACATCACCCATCGTGTGCCGACGGTCAATGAATAACACTGTATTGCCTGCCCTATGAAAGGGTTCCTTTACTTTTGTTTACTTTTAAAAGAACCATTGACAGTTCAGAATCGAGAAGAGCAGGCTGGAAAGCGATTGCCAGGGCAAAATTCATTAGAAAAGATATTTTAAAATAAAATTCCCACACAGATATCTGTACCATTTTCAAAATTACATCGGTGACATTCGCCGGTGCTACGGAGTTGAGATCTTCCTGTATAAGAAAGATATCGAAGCGCACATGGTTACTCACCAAAGTGCAATAATGATGGTCCTATACAGTGGCGGATCGTCATGAGGGGCCACTGGGCCGGGCCCCACCAAAAATAATGCGTAACGTGTATTTATTATTTTATAAATTAAAAATAACAACCCCAAACCCACCATGATTTTTTCCGAAAATTTGTGTCTGGCCCCAGTAACAAAAATTATCACGAGTCGCCACTGCCACTGGTCCTATCAATGAATCAATCATCTCTCTAGGTGAGTTAGAGCTCCGTTAAGCTTTGATCTCGCGGTCAAAGTTTCCTGGTCTACTCCGCCTGGTGGAGGGGTTTGCTTGTGCGTTTTACTGGCCACCATCGTCCTACTAATTTTCACTTTTCGCTTTTCTTAAGAAAGACTTGACGACCCTAACGCTGCTGGATACAGAACAAGGCGCAGAACACATCCTGTAGACTGAATAATACCATTAAGTCAGATCATAATAGCCGTCCATCGCAAGCGATGATGACAGCAATCTCAGACGTGTACTGTTGCACCTCTCTGGTGTGTGCGGAGGTGACTGTAGAGTCCAATCCTAGAACAGAATCCCCGACCACAGGTGGGGCATACATGATCAAGGTTAGACATGTGCGTGTTGTGTGCTCTGTCTTTTCGCGCTGCTCGTTTTCTCTGTGACTCAACAATACGATGATTCTCAGCTATTCGGGTTCCTCTTTTGTTGTTACAGCGCCACATTTGGCGATCTTGCGCAAGGATTCCCAGCACGTATTGTCAATATCGAAGCATTTCAGAGACACTTTAAGAGTGTCTTTAAAGCGTTTTCTGTCCACCAGCTAAACGTCTGCCCCCTTCAAGCTCGCCATACATCAACTGTTTTGGGATGCGTTTATCGGGCATTCGAGCAGGCATTCGAGATTAAGTCAGATATGTCTTAGTGCGCCATACGTGTTTTGACGTATGATCTAGTTATTCTCACTACGTCTGGTTCTCATTTGTGAATCTTGGACTAAGTAAATAAGTTCAACGTACTTAAATAACATTGCTATTACCACGCACCGACATACGCGACAATAAATCGTTTGTATAGTTGATTAGTCTGTTGGTGCAAGGAGACAACTATTGATGTTTTTGTGTAGCTGTTAGTGTCTGTAAATTATGCTGTCCGGTGTAAAGTTCTCTTTTTCAAACGGTTCAATTTTGTGATGAAAAAAGGTCCATTGTCATGTTAACAATGTGAAGATTTTAAAAAATAGTTTAAACCTCTTTTTGAAGCAGGGTTGTTCGCACCAGGAATTGGTTATTGCTTATTGAACCGACGTCATTGCACTCCGGGCAGACCAATAGGTGCTCAGTCTCTCCCAAAAGATGTCGAAGGGTATGCATACTGATGGTTCCTGTGGCTGGCTAATTAAGCACACTCCTCATTCTCCAGTATCCAGTTTTACTTGTACAATGAATAACTTCAAACAATCTTCTAAATTACATCGTGGACCCTCGCCGGTGCTACGGAGTTCGTACACTGCCTCTGAGATCGACTTGTCTAAGAAAGAGATCGGAGCACACATGGCTACTCACTGAAGCGCAACGATGATTGTTCAATCAGTATATCAATCACTAACTTTCAACTCTTTAAATGACTGGATCGATTTAAGACCAGGAATTACATTAGATCAGGTAGTGGCTGATATCATTTTTTTGGGGATGGGAGGACCTTCATCACAATGTTATAAAACACACTCTCCCCAGTGTCTTGTTTCATCTCCTCTAGAACGTTGATGTTATAAAACACACTCTCACCAGTGTCTTGTTTCATCTCCTCAAGGTAGAACGTTGATGTTACCTTCTCCTCTTCTTTGCGTTCGTCCTTTACGACCAATTTTAACCACTATGTGATGTTTGATCTTTGCCAAGAACGTGTATACGTTGCACATTGGTTTGGTAGGCCCTAAATGCATAGACTTCTGCACATTTATGACACATGCATCCGATTTCAACCAAACCTCCTTAGTCACCTCTTACGACATGCGTGGCAAGTAGCAGTGGTTCTATTTTTTACACCCCAAATTTGGGCCCTGGTAACCACTCGGGAGGTTGATGTTATAAAATACACTCTCGCCAGTGTCTTGTTTCATCTCCTCAAGGTAGAACGTTGATAATATAACACACTCTCCCCAGTGTCTTGTTTCATCTCCTCAAGGTAGAACGTTCATGTTATAAAATACACTCTCACCAGTGTCTTATTTCATCTCCTCAAGGTAAAACGTTGATGTTATAAACACACTCACCAGTGTCTTGTTTCATCTCCTCAAGGTAGAACGTTGATGATATAAAACACAGTGACCAAAGTCTTTTATCGTTATATTTTGCCTACGCACCGGACACTGCAGACTTAACAGAAACTTAAATAGATTATTAACAAGCCAAACAGCTATCTACCAGTGTCAGCAGGTGGAACATACACCAAAGCATGTCCTACAAGACGGTCCTCTACTGGATAAGCTAATAAGCAAAACATCCATCCGACCAGAAAACTAAACCTTTGCCACTTTATGACTCACATACGATTACGAGTATGATCAGAGATCATCGAACAAGATCTTCTCGTGGCGGGATCCGCTGACGTTCATGTTAAGTTAATTTCATATCCTTTACATGACTTTACGAATCAACCCCAGCGTTTTAACGCTGTTTGTGATTGTCCTAGGCATTATTGCCTTCAGTAGTTTGCCATTGCTTTCTGAACGGGTGGTGCCATCGTCCTTTGTAAAAATCCACGCGAAAGAACTTGCAACCAAACTGTCCGCAGCATGATTCGAACTCAGAACGTCGGGGTTAATAGACCAAGTCCCTATCCCCTGAGCCACAGATGTTACAAAAAACACAATCACCGTTGTCTCGCATGGAGCGAGAGACAAGCCCCTTACGTCGATGCAACAGAGACCTTCTAATCGTCACATATTTATTCGTCCTTTCAGCAATGTATGTCGTTCTAATAATTCCTCTGTAATACAGCATCTCTGTTTTTGTCTCAGACTTTTCTGGCATATTTCATTATTATTTGAAATCTCGCTTCCATATGTAAATATGGATGTTAAAAAAAACGACACAAAAACTGTCGTTTCTGCAAGTAATACCGCGTTTTAGGGCGGTGTAGGACGAGGGGGACGTCAGCTGATGGACTTAATGACCGCATAGCTAGTGCAATCGTCAGGAAACTTTAAGTTAGGATTTTTCTTTATCCCCACCCCACGCCACCCCACATCCACCCAACCTCCAACCACCAAAAGGGGACATTATAAAAAGACGTAGAGATTGAGTTTTTTTCAGTTTCAGTTTCAGCATGGAATATCTTCATTGCACTCCGGACATGTCCATAGGTGCTCCGATCTCCTTCGCAATATCTCCAACAGCGTCCAGAGACTGACCGTACCAGTTCTATTTTGATTGATGAGCCGACTCGTATACCTTGATTTTTCTTGATGAACTGAAAGATGCTGGACTATCCTGGGAAAAATTAAGTCAAGTAAAGCGTTTTATACTACGTGGTACATTGGGTAATATGATGTTAGGACCGTATTTTGCATTGACCGTCAGCACACAATGGATAATGTGGTCAACATCCCGTCGTCCGTCTTTACTTCCCGGTGC